>CAWUFW010013828.1:0-450152 GCA_963921515.1 Calotriton arnoldi | reverse complement strand
CATATGGCACAGCTTTCCTCACACAGGAGTGGAGTCCCCTCATGGCAGTGTATACTCCTGTGACATTGCCTGCGCCCAAGGTGTGTGTTGTATGTGCATGTCTGTGTGTTCACTTCCGTTTAGCTGTGCATGCTGTGATCCCTAGTGTTGTACCTGTTTGTGATGCTAGCTGAGTTGAGCTATGTTCCCCCAAAGTCTTCTCCCTGGGTTCTCTGTGATGTGGGTGCATGGCACATTACTGGTCATCAGGGTGTCACCCATAGGTGTGCTTGCTGTCAGGGCTGAGTTTGTGTGCAGACGCAGATGAGTCACAGTCAGGTTTCCCTTGGCACTTGTTGTTTGCCCCTGTCATGTGATTTCCAGTTTGTGTTATCTTTCAGTGATTGTGACACGTTGTGTGTGTGACTGCTGGCACTCCTCAGGGTCCGGGCTGCAATGTTGGTTGTTGTCTATGTGTGTTCTTTGTGGGTGACCTTGGCTTCTTCATTGGTGTGTGACTGTGGCTGTGATCCCATTGGTTGGTGTGGTATTGCCGTCATGTCCATGTACAGCGTAGTGTGCAGTGTGTCAGACATTCAGGAGTCTTGTTGAGTGTCCATGTGTGATGTGTTTCTGCATCTTGGTTCGCACCCACCACCCTGGAATAGTCATGGGTGCATGTGCAATGTCACCAGTACATGTGTGCTTCACTGCTGCACATTGTTGGAGGTCGAGGGGTGTGGTGTTGAGTGTGTGCAGATGAGAGTTGTTGCCCGGCTAGGCCCCTGCCTCCATGTTGGCCTTGGCTTACTGGCCATGCTGTTTGATTTGTGCTTGTGTAGGTGTGATGGTAGTTACTTGCTCAGTACACATGACTGTGGTTCACAGTGTGAACCACATTTAGCTTTGTCATCACAGTGGGATTGTAATGCAGCCCAGGGTCACCACATTGTGGGGGCCCTGGGGGTGGTGCTGTGGTGTGTCTGTGTCTTGCTGTGTCAGTTGCTGTCCCTACGTGCCTGTGTGACATGTGTGATTTGTGCTCCCTCTCATCTGACAATGCCTGCTTGCCCACATAGGGGATTTGGATCCATGAGTTACCTTTGTGTGGCACTGTATGCACATCTGTATGATTGGTATTCAGGTCTCCTCATGTGTTGTGTGGTTGCCTGGGGACACTGGCACCCCCCTCACCTGTTGTGTATGATGTGCAGTGTGGGTCTGCCTGTTTGTGTTTGTGCATCTGCACCACTGCATTGGCATATCTTGGGTGTGCCATTGGCTGTATGTAGTTTGGTGGGTTTCCCCTGCTGTCCCTGGGACTCCTAGGTCATCGGTCAGCACAATGATCATGGTTTGTGTGTCCCATTGCTGCCATGGTATGGTATCTATTCACCTCACATCTGCAGTCTCCACAGGGTATCTGCATGTGTGTGCCCATTGGTGCAAATATGTGGGTCTGCATTCTGATGGTCACTTCTGTCATTGTGTCATTGATGATTGTTGACGGTGTCAGCCCCCATGGGTGTTGTTTGTCTGCACATGGCCAAAGTGTATGTCTTATTTGCACTGCAGGATTTGGCTCCCCAATTTATGTTGCAATGGGACACATACACTACTTGCCACTGATGTGTTTGTTGTTCTGTGACCAGGAATCATCCATGCAGTTTGGCAGTTGCACCTCTTTCTTTGTCAACACTTACCTTTTGGTCACTGTGATGATGGGGGTTTGGACCCCATTGCCACAATGTTCGAAATGTGCTTCAGCTATGGACCCCACACTTACATTTTGGTCACTGTGATGATGGGGGTTTGGACCCCATTGCCACAATGTTCAAAATGTGCTTCAGCTATGGACCCCACACTTACCTTTTGGTCACTGTGATGATGGGGGTTTGGACCCCATTGCCACAATGTTCAAAATGTGCTTCAGCTATGGACCCCACACTTACCTTTTGGTCACTGTGATGATGGGGGTTTGGACCCCATTGCCACAATGTTCAAAATGTGCTTCAGCTATGGACCCCACACTTACCTTTTGGTCACTGTGATGATGGGGGTTTGGACCCCATTGCCACAATGTTCAAAATGTGCTTCAGCTATGGACCCCACACTTACCTTTTGGTCACTGTGATGATGGGGGTTTGGACCCCATTGCCACATTGTTCAAAGTGTGCTTCAGCTATGGACCCCACACTTACATTTTGGTCACTGTGATGATGGGGGTTTGGACCCCATTGCCACATTGTTCAAAGTGTGCTTCAGCTATGGACCCCACACTTACATTTTGGTCACTGTGATGATGGGGTTTGGACCCCATTGCCACATTGTTCAAAGTGTGCTTCAGCTATGGACCCCACACTTACATTTTAGTCACTGTGATGATGGGGGTTTGGACCCCATTGCCACATTGTTCAAAGTGTGCTTCAGCTATGGACCCCACACTTACATTTTGGTCACTGTGATGATGGGGGTTTGGACCCCATTGCCACAATGGTCATGGCCTGCTTGCATTGTGGGTGCCACACACATATATGTGTGGCACATGTGCTAGGGGGTCACATTGTATGTTCAAAGTCATGTTCGGTGTTGTAGGCATTTGACACAGTCTACACACGCTTGTCATGGTGTTGGGGGATGTCTTCTTCTTGAATTCCCTAGGTTGTGGTGTGCTGGTTGTGTCATGCATTGTCCATCCTATGAGTGGGGGTGGTAGTAGTGGTAGGCATCCAGCCCCCTGGGTAAGGGTGGTAGTAGTGGTAGGCATCCAGCCCCCTGGCTAAGGGTGGTAGTAGTGGTAGGCATCCAGCCCCCTGGGTGAGGGTGGTAGTAGTGGTAGGCATCCTGCCCCCCTGGGTGAGGGTGGTAGTGGTGGTAGGCATCCTGCCCCCCTGGCTAAGGGTGGTAGTAGTGGTAGGCATCCTGCCCCCCTGGCTAAGGGTGGTGGTAGGCATCCAGCCCCCTGGGTGAGGGTGGTAGTAGTGGTAGGCATCCAGCCCCCTGGCTAAGGGTGGTAGTAGTGGTAGGCATCCAGCCCCCCTGGGTGAGGGTAGTAGTAGTGGTAGGCATCCTGCCCCCCTGGGTGAGGGTGGTAGTGGTGGTAGGCATCCTGCCCCCCTGGCTAAGGGTGGTGGTAGGCATCCAGCCCCCTGGGTGAGGGTGGTAGTGGTGGTGGTAGGCATCCTGCCCCCCCTGGGTAAGGGTGGTAGTAGTGGTAGGCATCCTGCCCCCCCTGGGTGAGGGTGGTAGTGGTGGTGGGCATCCAGCCCCCCTGGGTGAGGGTGGTAGTAGTGGTAGGCTTCCAGCCCCCTGGCTAAGGGTGGTGGTAGGCATCCAGCCCCCCTGGGTGAGGGTGGTAGTAGTGGTAGGCATCCTGCCCCCCTGGGTGAGGGTGGTAGTGGTGGTAGGCATCCTGCCCCCTGGCTAAGGGTGGTGGTAGGCATCCAGCCCCCTGGGTGAGGGTGGTAGTGGTGGTAGGCATCCTGCCCCCTGGCTAAGGGTGGTGGTAGGCATCCAGCCCCCCTGGGTGAGGGTGGTAGTGGTGGTAGGCATCCTGCCCCCCTGGCTAAGGGTGGTAGTGGTGGTAGGCATCCTGCCCCCTGGCTAAGGGTGGTAGTAGTGGTAGGCATCCTGCCCCCCTGGCTAAGGGTGGTGGTAGGCATCCAGCCCCCTGGGTGAGGGTGGTAGTAGTGGTAGGCATCCAGCCCCCCTGGCTAAGGGTGGTAGTAGTGGTAGGCATCCAGCCCCCCTGGGTGAGGGTGGTAGTAGTGGTAGGCATCCTGCCCCCTGGGTGAGGGTGGTAGTGGTGGTAGGCATCCTGCCCCCTGGCTAAGGGTGGTAGTGGTGGTAGAGCATCCTGCCCCCTGGCTAAGGGTGGTAGTAGTGGTAGGTATCCTGCCCCCCTGGCTAAGGGTGGTGGTAGGCATCCAGCCCCCCTGGGTGAGGGTGGTAGTAGTGGTAGGCATCCAGCCCCCCTGGCTAAGGGTGGTAGTAGTGGTAGGCATCCAGCCCCCTGGGTGAGGGTGGTAGTAGTGGTAGGCATCCTGCCCCCTGGGTGAGGGTGGTAGTGGTGGTAGGCATCCTGCCCCCCTGGCTAAGGGTGGTGGTAGGCATCCAGCCCCCCTGGGTGAGGGTGGTAGTGGTGGTAGGCATCCTGCCCCCCTGGGTGAGGGTGGTAGTGGTGGTAGGCATCCAGCCCCCCTGGGTGAGGGTGGTAGTAGTGGTAGGCATCCAGCCCCCTGGCTAAGGGTGGTGGTAGGCATCCAGCCCCCCTGGGTGAGGGTGGTAGTAGTGGTAGGCATCCTGCCCCCTGGGTGAGGGTGGTAGTGGTGGTAGGCATCCTGCCCCCCTGGCTAAGGGTGGTGGTGAGGCATCCAGCCCCCTGGGTGAGGGTGGTAGTGGTGGTAGGCATCCTGCCCCCCTGGCTAAGGGTGGTAGTGGTGGTAGGCATCCTGCCCCCCTGGCTAAGGGTGGTAGTAGTGGTAGGCATCCTGCCCCCCTGGCTAAGGGTGGTGGTAGGCATCCAGCCCCCCTGGGTGAGGGTGGTAGTAGTGGTAGGCATCCTGCCCCCTGGGTGAGGGTGGTAGTGGTGGTAGGCATCCTGCCCCCCTGGCTAAGGGTGGTGGTAGGCATCCAGCCCCCTGGGTGAGGGTGGTAGTAGTGGTAGGCATCCTGCCCCCTGGCTAAGGGTGGTAGTAGTGGTAGGCATCCTGCCCCCCTGGCTAAGGGTGGTAGTAGTGGTAGGCATCCTGCCCCCTGGGTAAGGGTGGTAGTAGTGGTAGGCATCCAGCCCCCTGGGTGAGGGTGGTAGTAGTGGTAGGCATCCAGCCCCCCTGGCTAAGGGTGGTAGTAGTGGTAGGCATCCAGCCCCCCCGGGGTGAGGGTGGTAGTAGTGGTAGGCATCCTGCCCCCCTGGGTGAGGGTGGTAGTGGTGGTAGGCATCCTGCCCCCCTGGCTAAGGGTGGTGGTAGGCATCCAGCCCCCTGGGTGAGGGTGGTAGTGGTGGTAGGCATCCTGCCCCCCTGGGTGAGGGTGGTAGTAGTGGTAGGCATCCTGCCCCCCTGGGTGAGGGTGGTAGTGGTGGTAGGCATCCAGCCCCCTGGGTGAGGGTGGTAGTAGTGGTAGGCATCTTGCCCCCTGGCTAAGGGTGGTAGTAGTGGTAGGCATCCTGCCCCCCTGGGTAAGGGTGGTAGTAGTGGTAGGCATCCTGCCCCTGGCTAAGGGTGGTAGTAGTGGTAGGCATCCTGCCCCCTTGGTAAGGGTGCTAGTAGTGGTAGGCATCCTGCCCCCCCTGGGTAAGGGTGGTAGTAGTGGTAGGCATCCAGCCCCCCCTGGGTGAGGGTGGTAGTAGTGGTAGGCATCCTGCCCCCTGGGTAAGGGTGGTAGTAGTGGTAGGCATCCTGCCCCCTGGGTAAGGGTGGTGGTAGGCATCCAGCCCCCTGGGTGAGGGTGGTAGTAGTGGTAGGCATCCAGCCCCCTGGCTAAGGGTGGTAGTAGTGGTAGGCATCCTGCCCCCTGGGTAGGGGTGGCGGTGCGCATTCAGGCCCCTGTGTGCATATGTGGCATTGGTGATGGGCATCCCGCCCCTATGGTGCTGCTGTTGCTGGTGTAAGTATATTCTGCATCCCTCTGTGTGTGTGTGATGTGTCGTGTACGTGTTGTATGTGTTTTGTGGTTGGTGTCTGGCTTACCTTCTGCGCCGTACGCGTCTGTGCCTGTTCCGGTAGTAAATGTAGAATATTGGTATGATCGGGACGAAGGGATTCATGGTTGGTTCGTGTCGTTCGTCCTTCTCGTTGCTTCGCGTCGTCCTCGTTGCTTCGCCTCGTCCTCGTCGCTCGCGTCGTCCTCGCCGCTGCCGTGTTCTGTCTCGGAGCCGTGGATCGTGTTTTGGCGCGAATCGGAGCTTATGTGCGCCTCTCTCGGATGCTTTGACGTGCCGTGCGTAGCGAGCGGGTTCGGCGCGTACGGAAAGCGCATCGTACTCGTTCGGCCGGACGGAGCTGCATTTTCCTTCCGTGCGACTCGATTCAGCGTTTCCAGATTCGCCTCGGTCGGGGAACAGGACCTGGTTTGGGTGAGTACGGCTCGGCCGGATTCTTTGCTGTTGTGCGCATCGTACTTACTCTTCTTCGGTGTGCTGTACGGATCGGTCGGGAAACAGGCTTTCGCATGGCTTTTTTCCCGACCGAATGGTGTTGGGTACGCCTCCGACAGAGATCGGAATCGGCCCCAAAGTGTTGGGGCGCTCTGCTCTGGGTGATAAGGAGAAGCAAATGGTAGCGAATCAGGCGGCTCAGTGGGCTCGGAGCCCGATCTATAGTGCGCAAGATGTGTGGAGTGTGATGAAAGATTATGAGCCCTTCATACAGCAGCATGCCCTTAAGCACATGTCGGCCACGCTAATAGAGCTGTGGGAGAAGTGTTTTCAGGGTGTTGCACCGCAGATCATGTATGACATATGGGACAGGGTATATGCTGCAGGTATGGGTCCTAATGAGGTTTTTAGCAATGTAACAACATTGGTGGGTTATATGGGCAGATTGCTCCAAAAGGTTCCGACGATGGTGACCCAGTGCCCTATGAGGGAGGTCCATCCCATTTATCATCCTGAAATACCAGAACTGCGCGACTCCACGAATACTGTAATTAGGCCACGAGTCGATGCTCGGTTCCAGGAACAGTGGATCTATACTCCTTGGAAGAGGAGTGAGGTAATATCCCTTAAAGCTCAGTTGCCGGACCCTCGGAAAAACCCGTCTGCATACTACAAGGAGTTGACAGAGGCGGCCTCCTCCACGGTGATGACGTTAGCAGATATTGAGTTGTTCTTTGCCTTGTTGGTACTGGTGGATATATGGAGGCAAGTACATACACAGGATCATGTGGTGGAATTGGGAGGAACATGGGATCAGATCAGGGCGTGGGATAAGGACCGCAAGCCCGGGGACAAGCCGAAGGCGGAGATATTGGCTTTACCGGGTCGCATTATCTCCTATATGCATTCCCTTATCCTGCCGAGACGGGTGGATTGGGACAAGTTGACTGCATGTCTTCAGAAGAACGATGAGAGTGTGTCTGATTTCTTTACTAGGTTTGAAGGGGAGTTTCTCGACTTTAGTGGCCAGGACCTGTCATTGGAAGGTGGTGCCTGGTTGTTTGTCAGCAGGTTTGTTAACAACTTGCTTCCTGAGATTGCGACTAGGTTGCAGGCTTCAGAGAGCACTTGGAGCACCTCTTCCCCATTGGTAATATTGAGTATGGCACAGTACTACGAGCATAGAGAGAATGAAGAGAAGGAGAAAGTGGAGAAAAAGTCCAAAGAATTGAAAACGAGGGTGTTGATGCAGCAAGTTGCGAGGGGTAATGGAAGAGGAAGAGGTTCGGCCCAACAGCTACCCAGGTCTAACAGGGGTGGTTCCTCGAGCGCACCTATTGGGCTCAATCAATGTGCATATTGCAAGCGGGAGGGACATTGGCAGAATGAGTGCCCAGAGTTATCGCAGAGAGGTGAGGCCCCGAGAGGTCGGGGTTTGGAGGACGTGGAAGAGGAGGAGGAGGCCGGGGGGAGACAAGATCAGAGAATGCATTGTCTAATAGACAGAGCGGGAAATATTTTGACAACCCCTGAGGGAGGCAGTACTATCATGATGACTATGACATGGACGAAGTGACGGGGATGTCTCACAGCTAGGATAGCCAGGGACAGGGCAAGGGTCCAGTTCCGGTGCCTGTAGATCAGCGTGGACCCTATGTCACTGCAGATTTACATGGTACGACCGAGAAATTCTTAGTTGATACAGGGGCTATGAATAGCTCTGTTTCACGTTCACTGGTCCCGGGGGCGGCTCTGTCTCGCCAAAACAATGTTTAGGTGGGTTTCTCAGGTGTGCCGGTTGTCAGCCCCATTTCCAAACCTCTGGCTTTGACTATAGGCCTCGAACACTAACAAAAAAAACCTCTCCTTATCCTTTAATCTCTATTCGGGTGATACCTCCATAGTCAAAAAATACATTGTCCCACTATTGCATGAGTTGTTCATCTTTTTATTTGTCAAAAAATATTATATATTTTTTTTAAATTTTTAAAATATATATATAAATATATTCATCAGTATGCACATTATGACCAACATATCAGCAACATAATTGTTGTGACCCCCAAAAAATAACAAATAAATGGAATATCTTACAAATGCACTCAGACAACACCAAACATACTACTCTCAATCATACCAAACACACACATACTTGAACATATAACTTAACATTACTAAACATATAATGATTCATTTCATAAATACATGCAGTAAAAGAGGGGAAGAAAGCGCCGACGCGCGTTTCGGAGTGGAGTCCGAGACCCACAGATCCTTCGTCAGGGCGCAAAGAATAAATTATTCATGAGGTGGCTAATAATGTTCCAGAGCCATCCAAGTACTTTCTTAAATGCGGTGCAACAGGGGCTCTATATAACAATTGTATTGGGCTTAAAAGCAATCTGTGGGAACAATGAAAACACCATATAAGTTCATTTTTATAATTTAATATATATGCAAGACTGTCTACATGAAGCTTTGGCTAAAACCCAGCACCATAGGGATAGAAAGCAGCAGTATATCTGCTCAAAGTGACGTGACGAGAGGGCAGAGAATGTGAGTATTCGAATAAATCCATGTACCAACACCCAAACACGTGTACACACTAGAAGATAGATTAAAAATAAGGCCAATAACCTTCATTAAAAAAGTAGAGCGGACTGCGTCTCGCACACATTGGTAGCTTTAGGGTGGTAGCTTTAGGGTCCAGAGGCCTGAGGTTTTTCTTCCTCGATATAAAGTCCTGACAAAGACAAGGCGGTAGAGTAAGGTACGTGCTTCAGGAAATGTATGGGTACATATATTCTCTAGTGTCGAATATTTAAAGCATTTAAACGACCTCATGACCATAGTAAGTAGGATAGCCGGGCATGTGGAAAGCTATGTGCTTACTTAGTATTCTCTAAACCAAGTATATTCAATAAGTATAAAAACTATCTATTCTCCTAATCACCAGGATAAGAGACTTGGCTAGGTACAGAACATAATTCTAATATAGGATAACAATATCCTATTTACGTTAAGCAGATGACAATACTAGATTGTGTCATAGCATAAAAACACTGGCGTAGATGATTCTTACCAAGGGTAAAATAATGAAGCTCCCTAAGACAATCCTAAAAAGCGGAAACAACTGTGAATATATCCCCGTGCCTGAAATAAGAAAACGACTCAAATGAGACCTCAGTATATAAATAAAGAACTCTAATGAAGTTCAGGGGTGACTCATTCCCAAGTATTAAGTACAATTACATACATAGGTAGGGTGTAAGTAGTAGCAGCGTATGAATTCTCCGCAGATAATCGGGTGGGTTTAAAACTCTACTGGAAAACAAAGAAGGACAAAATGTTAATATAATAAATTGCAGAGAAGATTCAAAAGCCTATGGGCTTAACGTTACAGCAGATTACTTACATAGTACAACGGCTAGAGTTTTCAAATTTATATTCTTAGTCGTAGTTAGCTGTGGTCCCGCTCCACATAATTACATAAAATAGCAGATCAAGGACACAATTCACTGCAGGAAGATGAAAAATGGGTACATAAATAAAACAAATGACCAAAAGTGTTACCTATGTAAAGAGGTCTCTACCTAACTCTAACTTACCTATGGTTTGCTCTTAGTTCAACGGGTGGGAAATTGCCTTCATACTTCCACGAACCGGGCTTACGCGTTCGAATCGAAACACGCTGTGGTATAAATACCAAAACCCGTCAGATCTGGCATCGGTCGCACTACGTAAAATACGTGACTACGCAACGTACGTGGCGAAAGGTATACGCCGAGATATTATATCTAAACCAATATCTTGAGGAGAATATAGCCGCCATGTTGGAAGTACAACGGAACCTGAAACCACGATAAAAATAAAAAATAAAAAATAAAAGCAGACTCAGGGGTATAACATGTGGATAGGTTTGAATGATACCATATGTCAAGAGTTTAAATGAACCTTGAATGTGACTAAGCGGTCTTACCACATGTTAAGCAAGGACCCCGAAGGTTGCGATTCAAAACTTCTATAAGGCATACGTTCCTAGAGAACAAAAATCGTCAAATGAGGAAAAAACGATATCAGGGATAGAATGAAATGTACGTATATAAGGGATAGAATGAAATGTACGTACCAAGTACCCCAGATCCCCAAAAAGTAACCACACTCTCTGTTGGGGTGATATATAAAAAAAGGCCATGAAAAACAAGAGGATCTTGCGACTTATATACATCAAAACTGATATGCAGCCGCCTCATTATCAATCGCTAGATGAAAATAACGAGTAAGATATCCTAAAGTTTATGATGCTCACTCTCCAGTAGGGATACTCTCTCTCCCATAGGGATCCGGCACTGGAGGTGGGGGGTAAAGTTCTGGTGAAAGAAGGCCAAGTAAACCTAGTAATAAATACATGCCGAGAAAACCAAACCTGCATCACACTATAGGCCTCTTCACGGTTCATTCACCATTTCTATTAACGTCAAATTGTGGAGAGAATTTGTTAGGATTGGATTTGTTAAAAAGGTTGCATGCGACAATCTTTTGTTCTCCAGACGGTGTTTACATGACTATTGGACCGCAAGTGGCCCGTGCCAAACAATGCTTTGCAAAGGATGACCCCCTCCCCGCTGAGTTTAAAGATGTGCTATGCACACTGTGGGCTACAGGAGACACGGATGTGGGGTTACTCCAGATCCCACCAGTCTCTATACAGATTAAGGACAACGCTGTATTGCCACGTATCCCCCAGTACAAGATATCCCAGGCAGGAGAAAAGGCCTTGTTGCAAATAATACAGGATTTGATTAAGTCTGGTGTGGTTGAGGAGACAGCAGCGAATGTGTGTAACAGCCCTATTCTTCCTATTCTTAAAAAGGCACCATTGGATTCTCCTGATGCTCACCCTGATGTTTACCGCTTTGTAATTGACCTTAGAGAGGTGAACAAAATAGTGGTTCCTCAGTATCCTGTAGCAGTAGCGGTCCGGGGTAGGAGTGCCGGCCGGGCGGTGACGTGGGGCGGGGGAGGGGCAGGGTGGGGGGTAGTAAACCAAGGATTACGGCTGAATACAGGTAAGTAAACATTCAAATAAATAAAACGAATTTCGTTGCGCGCACTGCATTGCATTTGGCAATGCAGCGCTCACAACGAAATTCGTTTTATTTATTTAAATGTTTACTTACCTGTATTCGGCCGTAATCCGTGGTTTAATACCCCCCACCCTGCCCCGCCCCCACCCCACGTCACCGCCCGGCCGGCACTCCTACCACGGACCGCTACTGTCCTATAGTCCCAGACATTACCACGATCTTGAAAATGATTCCCCCACCTGCAAAATTCTTCTCGGTGATCGATTTGAAGAATGCTTTCTTCAGCATTCCAATCCATACAGATAGCAGATATCTGTTTGGATTTGCAATAGCCGGAAGGAGCTTTAGGTTTCTTTTTGCTCCACAAGGCTATACGGTGAGTCCTAGTATCTATAGCCAAGCATTGAAAGCTCAATTGGATTCTATCGAACTTCCCCCTGGTAATGTGCTGTTGCAGTACGTTGACAACCTCCTTGTGGCTTCAGACACTGAAGATGGTTGTAAGGAGGCCACAGTTAAATTGCTGTTACATTTGGCACACCATGGACACAAGGTGTCACTTTATTTTGTCGACAGGAGGTCACCTATTTAGGTCACCTACTGTCGAAGGAGGGTCGTAGACTAACACCTGAACGCATAGCTGCTATTACTAATATGCCTGTTCCTGAGACCCAACGCGAGGTACACGCTTTCATTGGTATAACTTCGTATTGTCGTCATTGGATCCCTAACTATTCCTTACTAACGAAACCCCTCCTTTACCTGACCACTAAAGACGTGCATGAACCCTTGCCTTGGACATCTGCATGCCAGCAAGCTTTCGAGCAATTAAAGGTTGCGCTTTGCTCTGCTCCTGTGCTTGGTACTCCTGATTACCTGAAGCCTTTTGTGCTCTATGTACATGAGGCGGACGGTTGCGCACTTTCTATTCTAACACAGGGTTTCAGTGGTAAGCAGAGACCCTGCGCTTTTTTCTCTGCTATTCTTGATAACGTCGCCAGAGCTCTCCCGAGCTGCCTGAGGGCTGCCGCGGTGGTGGCAGTTTCTATCAGACAATCGGCAGGGCTCGTCCTTGATATGGATCTCACAGTAATGGTACCTCATGCTGTGGACACATTCTTGAATAAGACAAAGACACAGCACCTTACTAGTGCGCGTCTGACTGGATATGAATTAACTTTGTTTGCTCCGCACATTACCATCAAACGATGTGCTACTCTGAACCCAACCACTTTACTACCCCTCCCTTCGGAAGAAAAGGACAATGATGTCCATGATTGTTTATTTCGGACAGAGGAAGAAACGACGGGATGGGTAGACCTGACTGATGTTACCTTATCTGACCCCCAAGGGGAACTATATGTCGATGGCTCTTGTTTCAAACTACCAGATGGCACTACCACTGCAGCTTATGCAATCACAACATTACACACTGTAGTTGAGACATCCCGTATCCCATACCAATCAGCCCAGGCTGGAGACTTGGTTGCCCTCCTTAGGGCTTGCGAGTTGAGCGAGGGACTGACTGACCTCGCATGGGTTGCGCATACAGCATGGCCCATTGATACATAAACTGTTGTCAGCACTGACACTTCCTGATAAGTTGGCAATAATAAAATGTAGTGCTCAGAAAGCAGTAACAGACGATGTTGGAAGGAGAAATGCTTTTGCAGATCAGACAGCTAAGGATACAGCTAGATCGAAGATGAAAAAGATGATAGTGGCAGGTTCCGCTAGGTGGGTTCCAGACAATGGAATGTTCGAGGACACATTAGAAAATGCCAAAGAAATACAGAGCAAGGCGACAGTAGATGAGCTGGCAGTATGGGAGGAGAGGACAGGGCGTTTGGACAAGGATGGGTGTTGGACTGACTTGTCTGGGAAGCAGAGATGGTTGCTGCCGAACGCCTATGTGCTCCCAGTTGTTACCATGGCCCACGGCCCAGCACACATTAGTGCCAAAGGAATATATAAGCTACTGGACCCAGTATGGCGAAACGATAATATCCCTAAGGTAGCCACACACCTAGTGAAACACTGCATCATTTGCCTGAAACATAATCCTGGGAAAGGTACTCCTAAGCCCGCAGGTAATTTTGCACCGCCTTCCTTCCCTTTCGAGGTTCTCCAGATGGATTTCATCGAAATGGAACGAGTTAACAATTTGAAGTATGTGCTGGTAGCGATTTGTGCATTCAGTAAATGGATTGAGGCTTACCCCACTAAGGAGAATACGTGCTATGGCAACGGCGAAGGCTCTCTTAAAAGAGTTCTTCCGCGCTATGGATTACCACGTGTGATCTAGAGTGACAACGGCAGTCACTTCATTTCAAAAGTCATTGAATTGGTGTGTAAAGGCTTGCATATTAGACAGAAGTTTCATGCAGCGAACCACCCCCAGTCAGCAGGGTTGGTTGGGAAGTACAATGGTACTCTCAAATTGAAGTTAGCGAAGATTCAAGAAAGCACAGGATTGCGATGGCCCGATGCTCTACCTTTGGCTTTGTAATCTACCAGAGCAACAGCACATTCTAGAACAGAGTTGTCCCCATACGAGGTGGTCTTTGGGCGCCCGCCAACGTCTGGGGCGTCCCAAAACCTAAGTGCTTTTCTGAGATAGAGTACCCCCTTTGTTGTGGACTACCTGTATGAGTTAACTAAAGATCTTTGGTCTGTCCACCAACAGATTCACGCCACGCTGCAACCAGTACCAGAGGGGCCCGGGCATCAGCTATAGCCCGGGGATTTCGTGCTTGTGAAGAATTTTCAGCAAAAGAGATGCCTGGAGCCTCGGTGGAAGGGGCCACTCATGGTCCTGCTCGCCACCCGCACCGCCGTAAAGCTTGAAGGCCGGAAGCACTGGGTACACGGAAGTTCGCAGAGTTTTGCTATGCGGAACTCCGCGAAGTTACAAAAAACTCCACGAAGTACCGCAAGTGGCGGAGTGCAGTGCGAACTGCAGTTTGTGCTGGTATTCCTGCCGCTCGGGTACAAATTCTACCCAAGCGGTAGCTAGCGCTCGCGAACTTACTGTTCGCGAACACGAACTTACCGTTCGTGATCGCGAGCGGGGAAAAAACTCCGCTGCACATCGCAAAGCGGAGTTTTCTGCACTCCGCGAGCTCCGCGAAGTGCGGAGTGCAGAAAACTCTGCAAACTCCGCGAACGGAGCAAAGTTCACCGCCCAGGCCTAGTTAAGAGGCTCCCTCTTCAACTTCTGTATGACCAGTGGGTCCTCGACGGCATTGCTGACCAGGAAGGGGAGCGAGTGCCCCGTTTCATTCCCTTCTCTGACTCCAGACTGAGGTGGGCGCAGACAGACGAAGAAAGCGACGGGGCCTTGCTTAAGGCAGTCCCCCAGAGATAAGCGCCGCCCTGGATGCTCCCGCTTCTGGTGCACAGACACCTGAGTCTCAATGCCCTGCTGAGCCTGAATTTCTTCCCCTTTTTGTTGATGAAGAAGGACCTGGGGTTGCCAGGTACAACCTGCGGCCCAAACAGAAAGACAGTGCGCCAGTAGGGTAGTCCAGGAGTTAGGGAAGGACTCGATCTTAGGGCGTAGGTGCTATGCCTAAGGTGCCTGCTTTAGATTAGAGTGAGCTACATTGGTGCACTGCTCTGGACACTGGACAGGATTAGCTGAGGGTGTCTTCCAAGGAGGAAGGGTGCCCTATCCTGAAAGAAGAGGATTTGTTTTCCAGCAAGGGCTGCGATCGCGCAGCTCCCCCATGGGAGTGCTTCATAGCACCATCGTTGATGAACAATAGGAGTCTACCAGTGAGGCTCTGAAGGACACTGGGTGATTTGTACCCCTCTGGTCCATTGTATTTTTGTGGCTCCAATTCCTAAAGTTTCTTTTTATGTACCCATTTGGCCGCGCAATCATGAAGGAGGAACAGCCTCTGGTGGCCCCACAATTACAGCAGAATGGTCCAGTGTGGTCTAGTTGGTCTATTGGGAGTAGGGTGGTAGTGGTAGTGGTCCTTCTCATTGTAACGATAACACTATTCGGGGTGTTGTGGTATTTAGAAGAACAGCATCCTGTGCACACATTGATAGGGACTACCCCAGCTCCACCTGAGCATTCGTTTGTTACACTGGCCCCGCATAAAGAGAGACATAGTCAGACCTATGTCGAAAATGCGTTTCTGCAGATGCTTCATCAGGTACACAGTACCACTAATGCCACGAATTGTTGGGTGTGTGGGTTACTTCCCTCAGTTATGCACAAGAACGATCTACTGGTGTCATTGTCCCTGTCATATTTGGGTAGCTGTGAGGCATGGATCCAATTGCTTTCTATGATGTATATGCACTATCATGCTGACGCAATGAATATGGTACAGTCTGATTACGAAGCAGTGTTGGAGTATATAGTGGTACACCAAGGATATACACCTGGGGCAGATGGAAAGGAGGGTACCCTACATCCAGAAGCTTGCATGAATATTTTGAGGATATTAAAAAATGTCACCTGGTTACAAAATGAAATGCTGGATTTTCAAGGATTTAACATTACTGAATATTTTAAAGTTTCCAGGAACGAAATATAACTGAAGACAAAGCCATGCCCATCCCTGTGATCAATACAGCAGCAAGTTTCTGTGTTGAAGGTAAAGGGAACATTCAGGTAGGTCAGAGCAGTTGTAACTATACCTACCGATTGAACACTACTAGTAGCCCACCTTTGCTCACACCTCCAAATGTATACTTTGTTTGTGGGGAACAGGCTTATACATGGCTTCCCAGGGGATGGTCTGGCCAGTGTTATGTCTCTTTTCTTTTGCCCCCTGTATATATTGCACCATCTAATTATCACAAGGATCATAGGCTACAGGGCCAAGAGAGTTGTAAATCCAGAAGATATAGATCAAACAGATACTTCCCTACAGCAATTTACTGACATCATGAAGGGCATTCTGCCATTCTAGGGCCACATGTTCAATAGCCTTAATATCCGTCGCCTGGCTAGAGTAGTTGTAACACTACTGCAGGTATACTGACTAATAATACAGTCGAGCTTCAGGCTACGAGACTTGTTGCTCTTCAAAATCGGATGGTTTTAGACGTCATCCTTGCTGATAGGGGCGGAGCCTGCCGCGTCATCGGCAGCAGTTGTTGTGTTTACATTCCTGATAACGCCCCTAACATATACTCCGCCAAACAGAAATTACACAGGCTTGCTTCAGATATCCATCGGGATAATGGATCATGGTCCCTCACAGGGTGGTTCTGGGGAATGCTGACATCATGGGGTTGGACGATACTACTTGCCCTCATAGTTATCGCAGGTGTCATCTTCACATGTTGCCTATATATTAATTGCCTTCCAGCATGTTGCACCTATTGTGTGAGCAAGCTCACCCCTACCCCTAAATTGCCAGGACGTGATACTAAGGTCTCTACTATGATGATGCAGGATATCCAGGATATGATGCTTATTGACAAAGGTATGTTTGAATACTAAGTAGATTTTGATACTCATGTGCTGCTTTATTCTCCCTTGTAAATTGACTGACTATGCATTTTCTCCCTTCCCACTTAGAGTTGTAAAGACCCTACCGGATAGCCTCAATAAAGCATTTAGCCACCCATGCTAAAAGGAGGGTCTGTTAGGTTTGAAAATCCCATTCCTGCTTTGCACTCGTATCATGCTACATTAGGTTAGCAGTGTGTGGCTAAATAGATGTCATTTGTATTCATGTTATGCAACCCACTGAGTTATCCCTGCAATGTGCAAGCTTTAGTTAGCAATTGTGACTCCATTTTGTATTTCGTAAACCCTATTAGGCTGTGTCTGAACTAGGCCTCATTATTCGTATTGCTTGCCTCAGCAGAACACTGTATTTAATTATTATTTTTCTTTCCTGTTCAAGGCTGCTTCCCGACTTACTAATGAATAGGCCATTCTGCCCTCGAATGCCTATCCGAGTGTGTAGTTCTGCTCCCACGTTAGGAGACGCTGAGACTCAGCGCAGTAACCTTGAGTTGCCGATAGCATGTACCCATCGGGCAGGTGGTAGCCCATCCTTCTGTGCCTTCTTTGTTCATGTTCGGCCTAGGCCGGTAACTTTCCACTGTGGGCGTGGTTGAGGGGTTCTAGGAGGAATGAGCATGCATTGCAGGCCATTGGGGAGCCAGTTCCTCGGCAGACATCTCAGGGTGCAGGTCAGATTGGACTCCTCTGCAGAGTATTGCTAATAAATGCTTGTTTGTATTCTCCACTGTCTGACCGACTCTTCATTACTTGGGAAGGCATAGCAGGTGGTTGTAAATAACCCGGGTGGCCCCTAAGGGCCACTTACTTCAGTCCTTAGTGAAACATTATTACTTAGCTATAGAAGCAGAGAGTAGACTTTTTTTTTTAACAAATCTTTTTTATGAAGCATACATGGTTTGCAGTATACAGTACAATATTCACAGACAATTGATGATATAGACATCAAAGCTTACATTTCCAGTTTCTTGATCCATTGGTACATCAGACATTCCGAATCTTACATCTCTGACCTCTCTTATTGTAATAACACTTTCACCATCTGGTATCGAGCCCGCTATCCTCCCTCCCTCCCTCCACCCTCCCAACCTTACAGGCCTCTATTTGTCTCCCATTGGCGCCATATTTTCTCCCATTTCCTAGGGCAACCCCTACTCTCATATACTACTTTTTCTGCAGCACAACTCCAATCTAGGTCGGCCTTTCACTTATTCACCTTTGGCCTGGCAAGGTTTCTCTTAGCCACTATTGCTTCCACCATTAGCCAAATTTTCTGGTATTTCGGCTATATCTGTTCCCCCGTTACACATAGTAGGTGCCATCTGGCATCTATAGGAATTTCTTGCCCCAGGACCTCTGACATCACTCGTATTACCTTCCCCCAATATTTTTGTACAACTGTACACTCCCAAATGATGTGGAAGAAGGTACCCCTTCAGTCGCAGCCCCTCATGCAGCTATCTGTGTGGATGAGCCCAGGTTTGTGCATGAGTGTACTCGTAGAGAGGACCTATAGAGAATTCTTAACTGTACTAGCCTGAATCTCGCTCTGACTGCTACTTCTCTTGGGCTTTGTATGGCCTCTACACAATCATCATCTTCCAATAGGCCAATGTCAGTCTCCCAGGCCTCCCACAACGCCGCCAGGGGATCGGGTGAATTGTTAACAATCTTCCTATATGGAAGGGATAGTGTCTTTTCTGGGATTGGGTCTAATAAGAGTCGGTCTTCCAAGGGACTATATTCCTGAATGCGTTCCCCCTCTCTAATATGCCTACAGAGTGCATGCCCCAAATGCATATATCTATATCTTTCTGCTTCCACTAGCTGAAACTCCTTCTGTAGATTTTCGAACGAGATTATCACTACGCCCCTCCATACGTCTCCTAAATGGGCTATATCCAGCAGTTTCCATTTACTGTAGCCCTGTAAATTGCCAACCTCCTCCAGTATATCGCTATCCCACAGTGGGGTATGTTCTGTCAGTTTTGTTATCCCACCCGAGGAATTTATTGGCCCCTTTCCATGCGTCCAGCACCGTCTTTGTATGTGAGGGCATAAGTTTCCCAGCCTGTTTATGATACAGTGCACCTGGATAGCCTCTGGGGCCACAGAGAGTAGACTTTTAAAGCTGATTACATTAATCATTGTTTTAAGAAAATGGGTTATTAGAAGGGTTGGGTGGCAAACTCCACTCCGCCAGTGGACTTTCCAGAGTTTTTGGCACTCCACGCTCCACTTGAAGTGTGGAGTTTGGCAAAAACCACACCACCACACGCAAAGTGGAGTTACTGCTCACCCCAGGTTCCAGTTGCTTATTTATTCCTGCACCAGTCCACATTCAGCCCAATGTGTCTGTGAGGATGCTTGTGCTAACCCTACCGTCTCTAAGTCTGATTCGTGACTGGTTCATACAAGGTGGTGAGGAGGGCGGGAGCTGGGAGGAAGCAATTGCATCAGACTAGTCAGAGACAGAGAGCTGACCTCTTCAAGCACCTCCCACAAGTGTTAGTTTGGGGGGAAGCAGCAGTGTCCCTGCAGAGATGGGGTGAAGAAGACATGTAAATCTGGGCAAAAGATCATGACAACAGCAGGTCCCCCTGAGCATTGGCAGCTTGAGTAGCAGCTGCTGCCTAATCCCTGGGACCTCCTGGAGGAAAGTAGCTATAGCCAGGGATTGAGATGAGCCTGGGTATGTTGATTTGAATTGATTTTTGATAGGGCACACTTTGGTCGCTCCTCGCTTACTGTATATCTTGTAAAAGACTGCCAATAAGATTTACTGTGGCTGTACAGGATGTATTTGACCGGAGACCCGTAATGAATTTGCGGGGCATACAGAGCTCTAGAAGCAGTTATATTAAATATTGCAATCCCCAAAACTTCCAACCAAGCCCAAACAAATGAGTACTGGGCTTCGGCTCTGTCAAAGCGCATCTCGGCACGTTTGCAGGAGTATGACGCTCAATAAGCGCAACTACAATGCATCACTGTAACCCAGTACACTTTTATTTGTCCATCCATGTTAAAAGTGAACACAAAAGTGTTGTTGAAGCAGTGTAGTTCATAAGCCAAGCCACTGTTGTCTACTGATTTAACCCATCCAGTGGCATGCTGAAACACAACGGTCCTGTTCACAACCATTAATACCTTCCTCACTAGTAATCCATGCTGGCAAAATAGCATTTTGTAGCAGGAACGCCGTCCATTTTTGTTTAATTTTTTTGTTTTATTGTACCTTCTAGTGCTGATGCCCCAATGCTGCTGTCATTCTTTGTCTAAAGAACAGGTTAGTGACAACCACTTCATAGTGCTTGAAATGCATGGATATTTGTTCCTCAGGTTTAGTTGGCTCTATTAAGGCACGAGGTATGTTTTCTCATTTAATGGGTGCAATGATGTCAAGCCATCTGGTGATGTTTGTCCACGCTCATTCTGCTGGTGGATGTGGATTTGCGCTTCATCGGTGCACTGCTGGAGAAGATCTGTTTGTGAATCATTCTGCTTGAGAAGAGCATCTTTATGACAGGGCCTCTCTCTAGCACACCAATTGTGCTAGTGCTTAGACCACTAACCATAGCAACTTAAATGTCTCCCGTTGTAGTGTTTTACTATTATCATGTTTCTATTAACACACAGCAGGCACATATGGATTTTTCAGTCCGGAGAAGATACTGAAGGGCAGAATTGTTAACAAAAGGGTCCCCTATAAAACAGAGGACAGGCGATGTATAAAAGGAGAAAATCAATATGATGCCTGCGATAATTTAAGCCATTAATAACCCACGCACTTTAAACTCAGCATTTCGGTGGCAGATCAGATAAGAAAAGAGTGGGAAAGACATTAACACGGCTGCGGTCACAGATGGGATAGCAGCGGGGCTGAAGGGAGCACATGACACACAAAAAACAAAGCGCAGGCTGGATCCCTACAATAAGTGGCAAAAGTCATTCATTTCGCCTGCTCTACAGTTTCATATTCCTTTTCTGTTTGACAAGACAACAGCAAAATGTGCCATTTGCTGCGTGTATAATGAAAGTGTAGACAAAATGTGCCCTATCAGGCGTGCAGCGCACAATGCAATGAGAGCGATTCTAAACTCCGCATTTCGGTGGCATATCAGTGAGGAAAGAGGGGGATAGACATTAACACAGTGCGGTCACAGAAGGGATAGCTGCGGGGCTGAAGGGAGCACATGACACACAAAAAAACAGCACAGGCTGGATCCCATTGATAACCGGTGAAAAGTAATTCATTCCGCACGAGCTCCAGTGTCATATTTCTTTTCTCTGTGACAAGACAACAGCAACATGCGCCAGGCCCTGCACGTGTAATGGAAGCAGAGACAAAATATGCCCTATAAGGCGTGCAGCGCACAATGGAATGCGAGCGATGCTATGAACATGCACTACTCCGCTCACTTGTGGAACTCCAGGGAAATTGGTGGAGTTGTTCCTAAACTCCATGGAATTCCACAGAGTGAGACCCTGCCCAACCCCAGTTATTAGCTTGTGTCACACTAACCACAAAGGAGGTCAGCCAACCAACTCTTGGAGTCCATTTCTGAGTCATGAGTACAAGTGGGAGCAAATCCAGCCCCTCAAACGTCAACACAGGTAGCAGATGGCAGGTTTGGTCCTCTTCTGTTTTTCCACAGCTCCAGAAAGTGTTATGGGGAGTTGTGGGTGAGGTGCTACATTTGTAGGATTCACTAGCCAGTTGTTGGGGTTGACTCCTGGACACTCCTTAGTCTATAGGCACAAAGGTCCTGGGTGAAACTCTCCATTGTTTGCAGCACATCCTAATTATCTGACTCTTCTTAAGGATATCGAACATGGCAGAACCCTTCTGTCCCTTGAGGAGGCTGGTGGCCCAACCAGAGGTGTGTCAAGTTAAAGGCTAATTCCCTCCTCTTCAACCATGTCCAACTGTTTCTTGATCCAGTGCTTCCTCCCACTGGGATGGTAACACAATAGCTACACTGTTCCCTAAGATCAATGGCCTCTCTTCCAGAGATCTCACTTTACACGTCACTATGAATGGCCAGGCCTTGCCAGGACCCCCTTCAAGTTAATGGCATTTCTGAATTCTCCCCTACTGCCCTTACTGAGACGGGATGAACCCCATTCCTCAAAACCTAAGCTACTGCTTTGGGAGCCATTTCTACGCCTTGTTAATCGGAAAGCACGGACAGGCCTACTGGAGCTTAAGGAATACAAAGTCTACCTTTTAAAACTTACTGTTCCTATATAAATATAATATAATAAAACACCCCTTTTTACATACAAGTCACCCCTAATGTAGGCCCTGGACAACCCAGAGGGCAGGGTGCAATGTATTTAAAAGGCAGGACATGTACTTTTAAGTTTTACATGTCCTGGTAGTGAAAAACTATTAAATTTGTTTTTCACTACAGCAAGGCTTATATCATCCACAGGATAACAAAGGAATTACCTTATTATATTTTATAAGTGTAAATTCCAAATGTAAAGATATAACTGGTTCAGGTTTTGTGTCTCAGGAATCCTAATTTAAAATCCTAACTTACGGTGAAGTCGATTTTAAGGTAAAATTCGGAAAATGCCACTTTTAGAAAGTTTTACTTCTCAAAAGGGGTTGGCCCTAATACAAACAGCTAGAAAGGGCCTATGCATATAGAAGAAAAGAGTTTCTAGCTGATGAATAACAATGCTGTTTTTTACTACAACAGACTAAGACGAAACTCTGATTGCATTGGTCTCTATAATTTATTCCATTATCTTTTTTTGTACTGTTATTAGAGAAACCATTTCATTTAGCTTTTTTTCAAAAAACAGAGTTAGAAACCACACTATTTTCTTTGACATTGAACATATAAACAAACTAACAAAAAAGTCTCAAAAGACATTACAAATGTAACACACAATATTAAATAAAGGATCAATTAAATTATTCAACCAGTCAAGATTTTCTCAGCAACATTGATCTCAATTTGTAATTGGATTAACAATTCATCTATGGGTTGCTGACCAGAGGGAACAAGACTCTGTTTTTGGAAAAAAAGCTAAATGAAATGGTTTCTCTAAAAACCGTACAAAAAAAGATAATGCAATAAATTATGGAGACCAATGCAATCAGAGTTTGGTCTTAGTCTGTTGTAGTAAAAAACAGCATTGTTATTCGTCAGCTAGAAACTCTTTTCTTCTATATACTTTTAGAAAGTTGTCATTTCCTTGCTTTACCCATTTGGTGCCTGGAGCCTGTCTCTGTGCTCATGACTCGGTGTATCTCAATGGGCTCTGGCAGGATGGGAGGGAGGAGCTAGGAACAGCCTCACTTACAACTGAATATGCTTTATCCTGTCCACACACAAAGGGCTGCATACCCCCTGTAGTGAGTCTGGAGGCAGGGCAGGATGGGAGGACATCTGTGCACTTCAAAGGCATGTCTTTAAAGTCTCCCCCACTTCAAACGCACCACTGGGTATAAGTACTGTATCTCAGACGCCACCACTTCAGGACACTTCTGAACTTGTGGATACTCTGCCAGGAAGGACTGCTGAAGGGCTGCCACTCTGCTGGACTCCTGCTCTTGCTGTGCTGATCTGCTGCCCTCTTGCATTGGTGAGAATGACTGGACCTGCACATCTGACACCAGAACCCAGAGATACTCCAAGGGCTAGTAGGCTGGCCTCCTGATCTGAAGCCTCAGGTACATATCTGGCTTCCAACTCCTGCACCTAGACTCTGTCATCTGTGAGTCTACCTGCCAAGTGGTACCACCCCAAGCCTGGACCCTTGGAAGAGGGCCTAAGGTGCTTGTCAGCTGAACCAATGCATTGTCTCTGCTGAGCGACTAAGAGACGCATCCCCAAGCAGAACCAACGCATTTCGTCAGCTGAGAAGAGCATCCCCGAGCAGATGCTCCACTGCTGCGTGGATAGGACCCGTTGCAAAAGACTTACATCATCACCGCATCCCGCATCTGGGGACCGACACATTACCCTCGGAACCGCTGCTGCGCAATGATTTTTCTGCAGCAAGCTCGTTGCATCCCTCGTTGACGGCAGTCTCGAAGACAATAACGAAACTCCACATTACAGCTTCACCGCTTATTGGAACTGACGCAATCACCTCAGCTAAGCCTCATGCCCTCGACATGAGAGTTCGCTTTGCAATCCCCATCTACAGGATCCTTGACATCAATGCATCAGGCCCTCTCACTGCTGCCTCGCTGCGTCTTGGAACCGACGCCTTGCTTCAGCTGCACGACGTTTCAACATGGATCCATGCAACGCTCCGTAAACAGGATTTAAGGTACTCTCTTTATCGGGACTAACTAGGTCCCTGTAGCTGGCCCTGCTCCATTGCGGTCAGCCTGAACTTGTGACTTTGTCCCGTTCCAGTGTGACCAGATATCCCCAATAGCGTTTGTGCTATTGTACTTATACACTTTGAAAATCAATATTTCTGGTTCTACTAATTGAATTTTTGTTGTTTTTGTCTTGTTTTATTTTTTAAATTCAGATCTATTTTTCTAACCAGGTGTGGGATCTTTTTTTTATGGTGTTTTCAATGTTTTAGTGTTTGAAGTGTTGCACAAATACTTTACACACAGCCTCTAGGTTAAGCCGGCCTACTCTTTGCCAAGCTACAGAGAGTGAGCACTGGTTAATTTATGGTTTGGCTGCCACTTACCCCGTCCAAGATTGTGGTTGCTGCATGACCAGAGCTCATTCCCCAGTTAACCAATAACCCAATTTCACACATCTGCCAATAAAGCTATCACTGTCTTTCTGCCTTACCCGTAATTTAGCAAAATGTAATTACTTTATTTACTCAAAAGTAACTAAGTCTCAGTGATAACTCCACTCCTCGTTCACATTAAATAAATGAAATTATATTACATGAAGTTTCATTGAATTAAATATGTAACGTAACATAACCCTAGTGATAATCTTACCCATACACTAATTTAAAGTATATTTCAAATCAGGTGTACTTAATTAATTTAAAACAGGAAAATATACTCAACACTGATGCTAAGCCTGACCAAACATGTAGTGAAATAATATAAAATAATGTTTTAAATGCAATGTCAATACATTGTAACAATGTAAGTACGTTTAACCTAGTCCAACTTTAAACACTTAGGGGTATATTAGCAACGAGGCGATAAACAATTATCGCCGCTTTTGCGTCCATTTTCGGACGAAAAGCGGCGATAATTTTATCGCCTAATCAGCAAGGTCACGCTATCGCGTGAATCCTTGCATTATCGCCCTTTCCCCCAACGCCCATCTTTGCATCTCTAATGAGATGCAAAGTGGGCGTATCCCGGATGGACTACGTTGCAAATATCGCTGATGTTCACATCGCGATATTTACAAGGCAGCTCACATGATTTTAGCAGAGGTTAGATTTCGCGAAAACGGCCGTTATCGCCAAAATCTAACGTCTGCTAAAATCCTGACTTAGCCATCCCTAACATAGGGGTGGATTCTGCTGATACGACCACAGGGTCGTATCAGCAGGTTATCGCCGTTTTGCAGGGAACATCGCTGGAAAACCAGCGATGTTCCCTGCAAAACGGCGATAACTCGCTATCTCTGGAATTTTATCGCCCTGGAGAAGCGCGTTGTTAATAACGCGCTACCAGGGCGATAAATTCCAGAGATAGCCTGCGATAGGGAATCTGTCGCTAAGCACGGCCAGCGATAATTATCGCTGGCCGTTGATAATATGCCCCAACCTCTATAATATTTATTATTTTAATTACCAAATTAGCATCATTTATGCAAGCCTAATGCTAACCCAAAGCTGGAAAAGGTATTCTCATTAGTGGTCATGTTGATGTTTTCCTCTAATAAAGTGGCACCTCGATGTAGTGGATTCTATATGGGGGTCTGAGCTCAACTGGCATGAGGCTTTGAGCCAAAAATGGTGCTGCCCCACAGATCCCATTAGAAGGACTATTGGCACACCATGACATAAAACCTTCACAGATGGACAGCAGGAACTCTGGGGCACATGCATCAAGGTAGGCTTTTGCGATTCCCTAATTGCGATTATTAAGGAATCGCAATTAAGGAATCGCAAAAGCCTATGCATGTAGGAATCGCAAAAAAAATAGCGATTCCTAAACATTCCTTAATTGTAACTCGCAAATTGCGAATCGCAATTAAGGAATGCCTTCCCATTCATTCCTTTGGGCCTACAGGCCCATAGGGATGAATGGGAATTGCATGCGCAATTTGCGAGTACCCAATAGGTACTCGCAAATTGCGCATGCAATTTCAAGGGTGCAAGGGTGCCAAAAGCACACCCTGTTGCACCCCTGAAATAGCAATGTGAACACATGTTGCGCACACACATGCCACAAGGGCATGTGTGTGTGCAACATGGCACTTTGAAAAATGCACTTCAGTGCATTTTTCAAAGTTTTTGCAAATTACCATCAAGTTCAAATTGATGGGAATTTGCGACCCCTATTTGCGAAATCGCTATTTGCGATTTCATCCTGCATTGCATTCAGGGAATCGCAATTTCCGATTCCCTAAATGCAATCGCAATTAAGTAATCGCTCTTTTGGGATTTCTCAAATTGCGATTTTTGCATTTGGGATGATGCATCCCAAATCCAAAAATACTGGTCGCAAAGGGGCAGATTCTACGAATCTGCCCGTTTGCGACCGGTTTTTCGCTTGATGCATGGGGCCCTCAGTATCTTTCCAAGTGGCTGTGTGGGTAACAGGAAATACGCCTGGACCATTCATCAGAGTCAGGAAGGTATGTTGCAAGATAGAGGAAAGTGTAGGGGAAAATGTGCTCCCTAACCCTCGCTGTTAATTCTAAAAATAATAACACTACAGTACATTAGAACTGGCCTACATACTTCACTAGAATATTTACCTTAATGTATAGCCATGAAAACTTTAAATTTCCTATATGTACATTAAAGTTAATTTTCTTTTCCAAGAAAAAGAGAATTTGAAGATTTCCACACCAAGCACGCATAATAATATCTATTTAAAATGACACTGGGATGTAATAGCTTACATGTCCTTTGAAACTGAATGCTAGTTCATCTCGAAGAGAATTGGGTAATTTATTGCTGTACAGCCATAAGTATCTCATGTATCAAAAACGAAGATCTTAGTAATGGGACAACGCAAACGACAAAAAAAGTGTTATTTCATGTAGCCATTTTTTTCTGTAGAGTTAGTGCTTCACAGATGTACTGCAGTGTTAGCTAAGGTAGCTTGTTATCTATAAAAAGCAAACGCTACATGATTACAGGCATGATTACAGTCAAATGGGATCTTCACATCTAATACGCTACTTATTATGTAGTCATGCTAGTTTAAACCAAAAGAAGCTATTCAAAACTAGGGGTGTGAGAACTCATAATTTCTCCATCAGAGTTCTTCAAAGGTGGCAATCTTTGCAACTACATCTTCGCAAAAAAATCACATAATGGCGAAATGTAATTAAGAAAACGACTTTACTACATATTTTTACCACAACTTCTCAGAGAAGCAAAGCTTCCATTGCCAAGCGATGTGATTTCTTGAGAGTAAAACCTGTTTTTGTGGTACTTCATATCAAATATATTTTTAAAATGCACATTCGATAAATTTGCGAAGTTGATCATTTAAAAAGCTTAACTAAGTTAACAAAAGTCAGTTTTGCAAATTGCAAACACCACTCTTCAAAACACCGTTCATAAGCTCTTTAAACGATCTGACACAGTTCAAATCTAAGACCCATAGAAAATGGGTTCACCTACTACAATGGAGACAAACGATCGTTTATTCCCCACATTTATCTTAAGGGGATGCAAGTACTTAAGGGCCAGATGCATCAAAGGGTTTTGCCCATTCTGTGTCTATGGGAAAATGTGTTCATGCATATGGCCCTAAGTATTTAAAAAGATGGAAACATTACTTATGTCAGAAAAACACTTACTTGCAGAGGTCATAGAGGCAGAAAACATAGACCGCCAAATTCAGATTTGAGAAAGTCAGCCCTCTTGCCTAGTCAACCTGCCACAAACTGTTGCCCTAGTGACTTGCAGAAGGCCAGCATAAAATCCAAGAGATAAAGACAGGACAGTATCCACTGTATCTTAGCCCAAATAGACTGTATGAGAAAAGCATGTACAGTTCTATATATATTCAAGGATGAACTTGAAGAAATCCTTTCCAGCACCAAGTGATACAAACATGTATCTATTTTTCTGTAGCCTGCTCAGTATTTATATCACATACAGTGATAACATTATATATGATACAACACCTCAATGTAGTCATTTTTTTAAATTTAAAGATGCCGCAGAGGTTAGAGTTGTACAAATCCCCTTCCATAACATTCTACAGCTGGCGGTGCAAAGAGCCAGATGTTAGGGGAAGTGACATATAATATCTAAAGATATATAAGATTGTGGACCTGGTTTTCTTCAATGACAACATGGTAATAGGAATTCTGCTTTTGAAGTATTTATTTCGAGCAATAGCATGTGATAAAGCGTTGCAGTTTTTACAAAATGCTACCCTTTGCTTATAGTAAGAAATTGGGTTACTTGTTGAGTGCAGCGGAAGCCCCACTCAGGCAACAATCATAATCCGTGTAAGATTGAACCACAAAAGTTACTAAATTAACCTGTGCTTAACCATCTGGTAGCTTAGTACAAAGCAATCAGGCTTAACTTAGAGGTAAAATAAAGCATTTATGCTACACACAAACCATAATAAAGTATTAACACAACACAAGAAAAATCCCAAGCCAATTTAGAAAAAAAGAGTTAATGTTTATGACTAAATAATACCTGTACAACAAAAAACAATCAGTAGAACCGGATAATATAGGTTTTAAGTGAAAATAGCCCCTAAAAGCACAAAGCACCACTTATAGTCATCTGGTTGCAGTGGCCGGTCGAAAGTCACAAGTTCCAGCCGACCACGATAGAGCATTGGTCAGATACAGGGATTGAGTTAGTCCATTTGAAAAGTTACCTTACCATGTCGGGCTCGAAGAGGCAGCGGTGAGGAATAGACTTTCAGCACAAAGAGCAGGTCAAGCATTGCCGGCGATGATTGCTATAGCACAAAGTTCTGGTCATCGCTGGAGCTTTGCATTGGCGGTCATCGCAAGCTGTCATTGCTTTAGTGTAAAGTAGAGTTCTCGTGCTGACTGTCATCAAGGACGGTCACTGTCATCACGAAAAGAAGGTCTTACCGGAGAGTTGCGTTGGTGGTTGTCAAGGGTGGCAGAGTTTCAGCGCGAAAAGGCCCTTCACAGTCACAAGGAGCCCAAACATCAGGATTTTCACTTTTTCTTGGAGGAGCTTCCACTGATGCCAGCCTAGGCTCCATGACCTATGGGGCACCTCTTGGGGATCAGGACTCACTCTAGCAGAGGCCAACATCTGACATTAGGCAGGTCCACGCAGGTCCACTTACAGCTGGTCAGTTGCAGGGAGGCCTCTGAGGCTTAGGTGTCCCTATAACTCTGTTTATTTTGAAGGGACACGGAGACGCCGGAGTATGCGGGTCGGCTTTAACCATAGAGTCAACCGATAAGTGCTCCGGTGACCAGACGAGGTGAGGCACTTTTTGCCCTCTTCTCACCCCGATGTGGGTTTGCTGTAGAAGACCAGGATAACTGAGACGGGGTCCGGTCCAGTTAAATATTGAGCATTGCTGCCATTCCTCCGAAAACTATACAGATTAAAAGATTGAGGGAGGTATTCAATCAAAACAGACCTTTCATCGATTAACAGGAGTGTTGCAATAAGTGCAGGAATAATATAAAGCCACAAATTGAAGACATTGGCATTAACTTACCTAAGCTATAGGATCTATATTGACCCGAGTGCTGGGGCACCGGGTGAAACATTGCACCACAAGATATATTGGAGGAAAAGAGAATATTATTTGTCCTGAAGAAGGTGGCTTAATTAATTCTGTACCACCAAAACGCGTCGACGCAGAGGTTTTGTTAAATTTGGGGTGTGGCAGCAACCATTATGATAGGAAAGTTGTTCACCCTGTTGGTTGTTGTCGAGACTACATACAAATTAACGATTTAGAAGACAAATTTGTTCTGTCTAGGGTATCTTTTTCTTCCTAAAGGGTTTTTGTCATTGTATGAATTTGGATTCATGTATTTTTAGTATTGATTTATTGTTTTGTATATATATATGTTTTACAATATTATGTAATGGTCATTGAAAAACATTTAAATCTCTTGTTTTTAATCATCATTTATTGTTATTTGATTTATTAAACTTGTGCATAAGTACTTTTACATCCTAAGTAGAGCATTTTTATTGTGTATATGTATATGTATATGCGAGCATGATGTGTAGGACTGATTGGGGTGAATGGAGCCATAGTAGCTTTTAGTGACAATACTGAGTCGTTCCAAAGGGAAATTTGTATTTAACTTGTCCCAATAACTCACACAGGAGTTCAGCCAAATGACCCTTGGAGTCACTCTTCATAGCCTGTGATCAAGGCAAGAAGGTCCAGTCTTCCTTCTTCAGACAACAAGGGAGTCCTTCAAGCAGCTGGGCAATCCCCTGGCAAAAGCGCAGTCCTTCTGAATCTTCCACAGGCCCAGGGGTGTTCTGATGAATGGCTTTGGGTGGCCAATATTTATACCTGGTGCCAACCTGTGTGTGAGGGGGACTCCCTTCCCTACCCATAAAATAGATTCTGGAAAGTTCTTACCTTTCCACCGGCCAGGGCTCCAAACTGTCTGGGGTGACAATAGGCAGGGATGGCCTGATGTCAGGTTCTGACCTAAAGCACATGAGGTATCACTCCATTTTAAGTAGTATTAGGTTATGGGAGTCGCCATTTACAGCAATTTATGAAGAATCATTGTCATGTCTGCCATTGATGAGGATATTATCTTGTCTTATCATCTCAAGAACTAGGAAAGTGTCAAGACATTCAAACATTGAAATAGATATCATACCTGATGCGACATCACGTCTTGGACAAATATCTAGTTATCACAATATCAAGGTCAAATAAGAGCAAACAGACATATAGCCAAAACAGTTTAGTCTGAATTGACATCCAATTACCTTATCTGTTCATAAGGATATGACTGGGAAGCACACCTTGATGCACAAAATCTATGTCAGACATTCCTAAACTTATGTCCGAAACTCCAATCTCTGATATGATTTAGTATATAAAGACTGCCACTTGACCACTTGTTAGGAGAGGTACTTTACTCTGATTATCACACAAGATACTGCTGCAGATGGTCTTGACTACTGATAAAGGGTGAGCTGAGTCCAGGAGAAAGAACACTACTGCGGTGTGTTTTTTCCTTTTGCAGGGCATACTGCCTTCACGCCTCACTGATAACAACAGCTTTTGCTGTCAACACGGTATGCAGTGCATTGCTTCTCCCTATGAATGTCTAGATTTCAAGTTCTGCTTTCCATGCTCTCCTTGTGTAGCACATAGAAATGGGGTTTAAGGTGTTAGGTATTAAATTACATTTTAACTATGGCGACAGCGCCAGAACCCCTGGGCCGTGCGCCCCCCGCACCAGCCTCGAGGACCGACGCCGATACGATGCCACCACACTCCACGCTCTCAACCCCGGACGGACGCACAACTGCTTCAAGGCCGCCCGAAACGCACCCATGGTCCCTTCACCTGCCGGAACTGCAGCTACACCAGCCTCAGAGCCACCGAGGCGCCCGCCAAGAAGGACCGCAACCACCTCCGATGCATCCTACTGAACACCCGCTCCGCACGCAAACACGCCGTCGAGCTCTGGGACCTGCTCGACACATCATCACCAGACGTCGCCTTCCTGACAGAGACCTGGATGAACGACTCCTCCACCCCCGACATCGCCATAGCCATCCCAGACGGCTATAAGATCACCCGCAGAGACCGCGTCAACGCAGTAGGAGGAGGAATCGCCATCGTCCACAAGAACACCATCAGGGTCTCGACCAGCACCGACAACACTCTCAGCACCGCCGAACACATGCACTTCCAGATCCACACGGACCCCAACACCACCCTTAGAGGCACCCTTGTCTACAGACCCCCTGGGCCCCGACCCCAGTTCAGCGACTCCATCGCCGACTTCATCAGCACGCACGCCCTGACCTCTACCGACTACATCCTCCTCGGAGACCTGAATTTTCACCTGGAGAACAACAACGACAGCAACTCCACCACCCTGATCGACAACCTCGCCAACCTCTGTCTGAGCCAGCTAGTCACAACACCGACCCATTCCGCCGGCCACACGCTCGACCCCATCTTCTCCTCAAGCTCCCACGTCTCCTTCAGCCACACCACGGAACTCCTCAGGACCGACCACCGCTGCATCCATTTCACCTTCCAGAAACCCACCACACACCACCGCACCCAACAGATCCCACGCCGCTGCTGGAGCAAAGTCACCGAAGACCAACTACGGGCAACCCTCGCTCTCAGCCCTCCCTCCGACCCATCCAACACCGACGACGCTGCCTGCAACCTCAGAAGATGGATGGACGACTGTGCCAACACCCTTGGCCCGCTGAAAAAACTCACCTACGGTGACACCACCAAAAGAGCCAGCTGGTTCACCCCGGAACTCCTAGCTTCCAAGCGTACATGCCGGAAACTAGCGAAGAAATGGCACAGTGATAAGACACCGGACAGCCACGCAGCCCACAAAGACACCATCCGTAACCACCACCACCTCATCAAGTCCGCCAAGAGAATCTCCTTCAAAGACCGCCTCGACAACAACGCACACAACAGCAAGGAGCTTTTCAACATCGTGAAGGAACTCTCCAACCCCAGCTCCAACACCAACGACATCCCGCCGTCGCAACCCCTGTGCGATTCCCTCGCCACCTTCTTCCACAGCAAGATCGCCGACATCCACGACAGCTTCAACACCCAGACAGCCCCAACTAAGATCGATGCACCAGACCCGCCGCACACCATCGACCACGACCCCCTGCCAGCCTGGGCCAGCGTGAACATCGAGGACACCATCAAGACCATGAGCACAATACACTCCGGCTCCCCGTCAGACCCTTTCCCGCACCACATCTTCAACAAAGCCAGCAGCTCCATCGCACCCCACCTGTGCAACATCATCAATCTCTCCTTCGAGACCGCGACCTTCCCAGAGAGCTGGAAACACGCAGAGATCAACGCCCTACTCAAAAAACCCAAGGCGGACCCGAGAGACCTCAAGAAATTCCGGCCCATCTCCCTGCTTCCGTTCCCAGCCAAGGTCATCGAGAAGATCGTCAACAAACAGATAACCCGATACCACGAAGAAAACAGCATCCTGGACCCATCCCAATCGGGGTTCCGCAGCAACCACAGCACTGAGACTGCCCTCATCGCCGCCACCGACGACATCAGGATCCTGCTGGACAACGGTGAGACCGCAGCCCTCATCCTGCTGGACCTCTCCGCCGCCTTCGACACTGTCTGCCACCGCACTCTACGCGCACGCCTCCACGACGCAGGGATCCGAGACAAGGCCCTGGAATGGGCCACCTCCTTCCTCACCGGCAGAACCCAGAGAGTCCACCTCCCACCATTCCGATCCGAAGCCTCCGAGATCATCTGCGTCGTACCCCAGGGATCGTCCCTCAGCCCAACACTGTTCAACATCTACATGGCCCCGCTCGCACGCATCGCCAGACAGCACGACCTCAACATAATCTCCTACGCCGACGACACTCAACTGATCCTCTCCCTCACCAAGGACCCCCTCGCCGCCAAATCCAACCTCCATGAAGGGATGAAGGCCGTCGCCGATTGGATGAAGATCAGCCGACTAAAACTGAACACGGAGAAGACAGAGGTCCTCATCCTCGGCTCCAACCCCTCAGCCTGGGACGACTCCTGGTGGCCAACGACGCTGGGAGCAGCCCCAACACCCACCGACCACGCACGCAACCTGGGAGTCATCCTCAACTCAACGCTCTCCATGGCCAAGCAAGTCAACGCAGTCTCATCCTCCTGCTTCAACACCCTCCGCATGCTTCGCAAGATCTACAGGTGGATCTCGACAAACACGAGAAGAACAGTCACCCAGGCCCTCGTCAGCAGCAGACTTGACTATGGGAACGCCCTCTACGCGGGAGCCCCGGCCAAGCTCATCAAGCGACTGCAACGCATACAAAACGCCTCCGCAACGCCTGATCCTCGATGTACCACGCCACAGCCACATCACCCCCCACCTGAGGAACCTGCACTGGCTCCCCGTCGACAGGAGAATCTCCTTCAAACTCCTCATCCACGCACACAAGGCACTCCACAAGACTGGCCCAGCCTACCTCAACAGACGACTCCTCTTCTACGTCCCCAACCGCCAACTCCGCTCCGCCGACCTCTCCCTCGCCACCGTCCCTCGCATTCGAAGAACCACCACCGGCGGCAGATCCTTCTCCCACCTCGCCGCCAAGACCTGGAACACCCTTCCACTAAGCCTACGACAGACCCAAGACCTGCTGACCTTCAGGAGGCTACTCAAGACCTGGTTGTTCGACCAGTAGCAGCACCTCCCCCCCTTTTTTTCCCCCAGCGCCTTGAGACCCTCGCGGGTAAGTAGTGTGCTTTACAAATTCTGTGATTGATTGATTGATTGATTGATTGTTGTTCACAACATGCCTATTTGCTGTTTTTATGATATTCTGTGTGGTTGTTTTAGATGTGCTGAGAAACAGATTCATCCTGTGGCAATAAAGGCTTTTAGTTAAAAGTGACTATTCTACTTAGTACTATTTCTGAGTGTGATATTGTAAAGAACGAAATAAGTTTGTTTCCGGTACCATGGGGCAAAAGATCCAGGGGCATATTAGCAAGACCGGCGATATAATGGGCTTGCTAATATGCGTTATAGAATTCCAATAGAAGCCCAGGTTAGATGTGCAGGACATCTAACCTGGGCTTCTATTGGAATTCTATAACGCATATTAGCAAGACCATTATCGCCGTTTTAGCGGCAGTTTCATGCCGCTAAAACGGCGATAATTTTATCGCCAGTCTTGCTAATATGCCCCCCAGTTTTTAGGTTTGTTAGTAACCCAGAAGCAAATGTCAATATTGAGAAAGTCAATGTGAATATGAATAATGATAAATTCATGCATTAAAATGAAATCGCATCTTTATTGACATATTCACCCATTATGAACTCCGCATCAACCCCATCTGAGAAATATAGAGTTAGGCAGGCTCTGAGACCAAGGCCTGAGGTCACTGATTGACAGGTCACACATAGCGGGCAGACAAATGCACGAACAGGAAATTCCAGATCAATCCCACAGATAGGTGCTGCAACACCACAATGGTCCAGGGAGATTAGCCCCAATAAAGCATACAAGACCGGAGAGGTACGCATGCTCCCAAAACAACATAAAGTCAGATGCCACATAAATGAGGAACATATAGCCAATCACGAGAACACAGCACACACAGTACATGCAGTTATCACGCGCTCCCCATGCTGGACATCTGGACACGTTACCCACTGGCCGCATTGTGTCCACGCAAGGTCGAGGCCCACTTGGGTACCCCATCGAATAAATGAATTTACGACTCCAAAGTTCACATTTCTTACCAAAAAAGGATAACCATAACTGTTTATGGCATTCAATGAATTGTATATAAACCCATTTCAGATTGATTGTAAGTTGAGACAGTCCTCAGACCCTATGCCTGTAACTGTTCTCCCGGCCAAATTGTTTAATTAAACAAACTGTTCCTGCTTTGCCAAACACCTCTTGTCTCTTGTTTTTTCAAGGTATTTCATGTTTAAGCAACACAATGATTCCACTTCAACAATGTATTGGGTGGGGTTTTCGGGCCTGTCTTTCACATTCAGCGTTGGTGCATTGAATCAAGTTCACTTATATCACCCGTGGGTAGGAAAGCAAATCTTGTAGAACTACACAACAGTAATAGTTTAGAGTAATAGCAAGAGTTCCTTTGTGTTGGCAAAGCCCTTTTAAGTGTTAGTGGGGCTTGATACAGTGGCAGGCCTGGGACGCGTTTTGAAGTGCTGCTTTAGTGGGTGACACGATGAGTGCTGCAGGCCGTTCATGTGCGCTCAACATCCTGTGATTCTGGGCAAATCACTTAATCTCCCTGTGCCTAACAAAAATGAATGTGTCCTTCTGTAACGAAACTGGTGCTCATGTAAAGCGTTCTGATACCCGATTTCTCGGGTCTAGTTCGCGCTATATAAAACTAAAAAAAAAATGTGTTTCCTTTAGGGCCCACTTAATTCCTCGTATTTTAGTTTTCTTGCACATTTAGGCTGCTTTGACTTGCGCATGTTATGCTTGGTGCGTTTATTTTTGTGCCACAGCATTATTTTAGGTGAGCACTGCACATGTTTTTGTTATTGTTTTAGACTGTCTGAACATCTTGTACAAGGTCAAATAATATTGTGCCCGGTCATTTTGTGATCAGTTAACAAACGTAGCTTGGCACTTCGACAGAACATACATTCACATCTGCTGTTTACAAGAAGACACCTCATAACATATACACAGAGACGGTACATTTTGAAAACAGAGAGAAGAGCAAGAGAGAGATCCACTGCCTGAGATGGAAAACCACTACATAGGCATGGCAGTTATGGTGTCCTACACTAAACCCGAAGATCTAAAATATAACACAGTGTTTCTATAGTGGGGGTGGGCTGAGGCTGATAAATAATTCACCATGGTAGTACTTCTTATTGTTTATAGTTTTCTTGTAATGCTCCTCACAGTGTTGGGATGCATATGTTTTTGTGTTGAAGCGTAGATGTTTTATAATAGAGCACAATAGGTTTCAATAAATATTGTAAACTGTTCTTGTGTCTTTTTTGTTTATTATGGACATGCATGAGTGAGAAAACAAAAGGTCGAAGATCTGTTTCCATGGTTCCCTAAGGGAACTAGAGTGTTGTGTTCTGGGGTGCTACCTTACCTGTTACTCTGGGAAGGATAGGAGAGCAATTAAGCACTATGAGCTAGACTGGATTGGTGCTCATAGGTACTGATGATGAGGTACTATGATGTGGTATGGTGACTCAGTCCCTACATATTGATGTTCTGTGGTCCCAGGCATAGTTCTGTTTCTAAGCAGAATCCCTGCAAGAGACCCATTAGCAGCATTTGCTTTACAGGCCCTTGGTACGTGTTGTACCCTTTACTGGGGACTTACAAGTAAATTAAATGTTCTAATTAGGAAGATGCTAATTGTACCATGTTTTAGGGAAAGACCACAAGCACTTTACTGCTGGTCAGCAGGGAAAAAGTGCACAGTGTCCTAATGCAAACAAAAACGGGTTCAGCAACAAAAGTAAAAAATCTGGGGATGACCCTGTAAAAAGGGCCAGATCCAATACTTATGAACACTTATAAAAAGTACAGCTGTCTGCAAATGATTGCACATGAGTTGATACTCTTCCAAGTGGGTGGCTGGGCCTGTGAGCAGTCTGCCGGTAGTTCCCCTCCTAACACCTTACACTATTAATGTAATTATGGGTTCTGAAATCACAATCAAATACCACACTTAAATTAAATTATTATGGTGTTAGTTTTTCTTTGTTATTATAACTACGCCATGCATCAAAAAAGTACCATTTAAAATAACCAGACTGCACTAATCGTTTGAAATTTGTGAACATTCAATGCATAAGCCTATTCTTGTTTATTGTTTAACTATGAGGTTCTATCTTTCTTTGGAAAAATTCTGTGAAAATGATCTCTGTTCTGCGGGTGAGGGGGTCACTGATGGATATGGGTGTATCTCACTATGATTAAATCTCTGTACAATGATAGTGTTCCCCTTATGACCACTAATGTGCATGGGCTGAATACTGTTGAATAACTATTGAAAATGATAAATTTGTCAGGCGGAGATACAGGGGGCAAAATATGTGTCTGTAAACGTGCTATTTTACTGTGACTAACCCGTGTGTGATGATGGTACTGTTTGCCTTACTTTTAAAGAAAATTTGTTATTGGGGTTTACATCAAAGCAAATACAAACAATGGGCAGTATTGCAAGGATATGGCACACTGGGTAGAGACAAAAAAGGGATGTTACCGTGCACACCATTATTTTCTAACTTCTCTTTGCCATGTTCAAACATCGTCTCTACTTTTAACTGATTTAGCGTGCAACCAGGACAGCAGGATCCACCCTGGCATCCCACGTTAATGTACAACATCAAAATGAGGAGCGAAGTTTCCACTCCAGTGCGGTGCACAGCCGTTGAATCGTTCACCATGTAAGTTTGCCAGACAGTTCAAATTAGCCAAAATAATCATTCCAGAATGTTCCAAATGCATTTCATAAGTAGATTTTATTTCTCTTTAACGATCACACGTAAGATGCAGTCGCATTTAAACAGCTTCTTGTGCTACAGATATGCCTATCCAGGCCTTTTTCTGAGCATGCAATAAATACAACGTACACCCTCAATCACAGAACTTCTTGTACTCAATGCATTTTGGGCCGAAATTGGCCCTTCTTCAGGGGTTCACTGTGAGTAAAAAGAACAAAGTATTAAAATACCATCTTAAAAAGGAACTGTTTATACATATGTCATGTCATATTTTTTGTTAACCCAGTTCACTTTTCTCCCTCTAAGTAATTCCGCTCCAACCACAAAATCGTCTGCACCAGCCTTTGTGATAATACATAACCTAGCCTCATTCCACTATCTCATCAACAGGTAACCACCCTAGCAAGTAAACCCTCAATTTGCCTTGTGCCACTGCCCTCTTAATCCATATTCCTTAAGCAAAACATGCCTCAAACCTCCCCTAATACCTGAGTCATTTCACATGATGTAATCTGTTTCCCAGCACAGTCTTCTCTGCTGAAAGCAGCGTTTCAAAAACGTTACTCCTAATTTCCTCTCTTTAAATTTGAAAGTCGTAACTCCACCCCTCTCATTTAACCAGTAGCATTAAACCTACTCTTGCATTGTCGGTCCTCAAAAACTTCCATACCCATAATGCACTGCTGTAACCCTCCGTGAATATGAACCCACTTCATTCTGAAAAGTGACTGTTTACAATAACAAGAGCTTCAATCGGACCTCTCTCCAGACAAAGATGTCCCTATACCCCGCCCTCCCTCAAGATGTTAAAAACGTTGATGCTTAAATATGGCACATAATTATGATAGTCTGTGATTACATGCAACTATACACATGTTAATCTCAAAATGTTCGTAATCCAAAATGGTAAAAGCAGAGTTCTTATAACTTCGTTGGCAGGATGAAGCATCCTACGTGTGCAATTGTGTCCATTCAATCCATTTGGCGACGGGTGCAGCAAGTAGATAGGGCAGAAACTTGTATACGCAAAAGGGATGTTACCGTGCACACCATTATTTTCTAACTTCTCTTTGCCATGTTCAAACATCGTCTCTACTTTTAACTGATTTAGCATGCAACCAGGACAGCAGGATTCACCCTGGCATCCCACGTTAATGTACAACATCAAAACGAGGAGCGAAGTTTCCACTCCAGTCCGGTGCACAGCCGTTGAATCGTTCACCATGTAAGTTTGCCAGACAGTTCAAATTAGCCAAAATAATCATTCCAGAATGTTCCAAATGCAGTTCATAAGTAGATTTTATTTCTCTTTAACGATCACACGTAAGATGCAGTCGCATTTAAACAGCTTCTTGTGCTACAGATATGCACATCCAGGCCTTTTACTGAGCATGCAATAAATACAACGTACACCCTCAATCACAGAACTTCTTGTACCCAATGCATTTCGGGCTGAAATTGGCCCTTCTTCAGGGGTTCACTGTGAGGAAAAAGAACAAAGTATTAAAATACCATCTTAAAAAGGAACTGTTTATACATATGTCATGTCATATTTTTTGTTAACCCAGTTCAGCGTTCTCCCTCTAATTAATTCCGCTCTAACAACAAAATCGTGTGCACCAGCCTTTGTGATAATACATAACCTAGCCTCATTCCACTATCTCATCAACAGGTAACCACCCTAGCATGTAAACCCTCAATTTGCCTTGTGCCACTGCCCTCTTAATCCACATTCCTTAAGCAAAACATGCCTCAAACCTCCCCTAATACCTGAGTCATTTCACACGATGTAATCTGTTTCCCAGCACGGTCTTCTCTGCTGAAAGCAGTGTTTCAAAAACGTTACTCCTACTTTCCTCTCTTTAAATTTGAACGTCGTAACTCCACCCCTCTCATTTAACCAGTAGTATTAAACCTACTCTTGCATTGTCGGTCCTCAAAAACTTCCAGACCCATAATGCACTGCTGTAACCCTCCGTGAATATAAACCCACTTCATTCTGAACAGTGACTGTTTACAATAACAAGAGCTTCAATCGGACCTCTCTCCAGACAAAGATGTCCCTATACCCGGCCCTCCCTCAAGATGTTAAAAACGCTGATGCTTAAATATGGCACATAATTATGCTAGGCTGTGATTACATGCAGCTATACACATGTTAATCTCAAAATGTTCGTAATCCAAAATGGTAAAAGCACAGTTCTTATAACTTTGTTGGCAGGATGAAGCATCCTACGTGTGCAATTGTGTCCATTCAATCCATTTGGCGACGGGTGCAGCAAGTAGATAGGGCAGAAACTTGTATACGCAAAAGGGATGTTACCGTGCACACCATTATTTTCTAACTTCTCTTTGCCATGTTTAAACATCGTCTCTACTTTTAACTGATTTAGCGTGCAACCAGGACAGCAGGATCCACCCTGGCATCCCACGTTAATGTACAATATCAAAACGAGGAGCGAAGTTTCCACTCCAGTCCGGTGCACAGCCGTTGAATCGTTCACCATGTAAGTTTGCCAGACAGTTCAAATTAGCCAAAATAATCATTCCAGAATGTTCCAAATGCATTTCATAAGTAGATTTTATTTCTCTTTAACGATCACACGTAAGATGCAGTCGCATTTAAACACCTTCTTGTGCTACAGATATGCCCATCCAGGCCTTTTACTGAGCATGCAATAAATACAACGTACACCCTCAATCACAGAACTTCTTGTACCCAATGCATTTCGGGCCGAAATTGGCCCTTCTTCAGGGGTTCACTGTGAGTAAAAAGAACAAAGTATTAAAATACCATCTTAAAAAGGAACTGTTTATACATATGTCATGTCATATTTTTTGTTAACCCAGTTCAGCGTTCTCCCTCTAAGTAATTCCGCTCCAACAACAAAATCGTCTGCACCAGCCTTTGTGATAATACATAACCTAGCCTCATTCCACTATCTCATCAACAGGTAACCACCCTAGCATGTAAACCCTCAATTTGCCTTGTGCCACTGCCCTCTTAATCCACATTCCTTAAGCAAAACATGCCTCAAACCTCCCCTAATACCTGAGTCATTTCACACGATGTAATCTGTTTCCCAGCACGGTCTTCTCTGCTGAAAGCAGTGTTTCAAAAACGTTACTCCTACTTTCCTCTCTTTAAATTTGAACGTCGTAACTCCACCCCTCTCATTTAACCAATAGCATTAAACCTACTCTTGCATTGTCGGTCCTCAAAAACTTCCATACCCATAATGCACTGCTGTAACCCTCCGTGAATATGAACCCACTTCATTCTGAACAGTGACTGTTTACAATAACAAGAGCTTCAATCGGACCTCTCTCCAGACAAAGATGTCCCTATACCCGGCCCTCCCTCAAGATGTTAAAAACGCTGATGCTTAAATATGGCACATAATTATGATAGTCCGTGATTACATGCAACTATGCACATGTTAATCTCAAAATGTTCGTAATCCAAAATGGTAAAAGCACAGTTCTTATAACTTCGTTGGCAGGATGAAGCATCCTACGTGTGCAATTGTGTCCATTCAATCCATTTGGCGACGGGTGCTGCAAGTAGATAGGGCAGAAACTTGTATGCGCAAGAGGGATGTTACCGTGCACACCATTATTTTCGAACTTCTCTTTGCCATGTTCAAACATCGTCTCTACTTTTAACTGATTTAGCGTGCAACCAGGACATCAAGATCCACCCTGGCATCTCACGTTAATGTACAACATCAAAACGAGGAGCGAAGTTTCCACTCCAGTCCGGTGCACAGCCGTTGAATCGTTCACCATGTAAGTTTGCCAGACAGTTCAAATTAGCCAAAATAATCATTCCAGAATGTTCCAAATGCATTTCATAAGTAGATTTTATTTCTCTTTAACGATCACACGTAAGATGCAGTCGCATTTAAACAGCTTCTTGTGCTACAGATATGCCCATCCAGGCCTGGGTAGAGAACCATATTGATACATTTCAGGGTAAAGAGAAGCATCAAGGAATATGAGTATCCTGCTAGTTCCAGCGATGCTGTATGAATAGACATTGCAAGTACATATACGTGGTCCAACCAATAGGGATGGAGTCCAAAACTTGGGGGTGAAGGGGATCGGTTTGGAAGCAATTACAGGCAGGTACATGTCAAGTAGGAGCCCCAGGGAATACTTAGGTAAGTGGCACAGGTGGATTGGGTATTGGATCCGCATGTGGCCATTGACAGTGGGTGATGGGGGGGCTGGAGTAAAGGAGGGGAGGGGAAAGGGTTCGGAGAAGCGAGGATGTAATTTCTCACAGTTAGGGCACTCAGGTTGTGATGGGGAGATGAGGGCCAGTGTAGCTCCATGGTGAAGATCTTCGTTACCCACAATCTTTAAGAAGTGGGTAGGAATTGTATCCCATTCAGGAGAGATAGGGCGCTTACAATGGTGGTGGACCTCCTCATATTGTAAAACCTCCTCCTCGTCTGCCCTCCACCATTTTCACAACGCTCAATGCCATGCCGCCACTGGAGGTGCCATTGTGGCCCTCCACTGGAGGGCCAGTAGAAGCACCATGACTACAAAGTATGTCCATTCCTTTTGCTGTTTCCTACGTTTAAATATAGCTAAAGCACATGCTTTCCATGTGCAGATGTCAGGAAGTTCTGTGACCTCTCGTAATGTGACATGTATCGGCCACCAGTAACCTTGAAGGGTCGAACAGGACCATAGCATGTGGCTTAGGTCAGCATCAGGTGAGTGGCAATGTGGCCAACAGAGAGGTGCTGTGGGGAAGTAGCGATTAAGTTGTGCAGGGGTCAGATAGGCCCGGTGTAGCATAAAGAATTGTATATTCTTAAAGTAGGCATTCCTAGAGACTAGCTGGGAGAATTCTAGGGCCTGTTCCCATTCCGTGTCACGTAGTGCCCTCCCGAGGACATCCTCCCACCTCCACAGAGCAGCTAGAGTGACCCTCCCCCATGGCAAGTATAGTATGTATAACTGGGTGAGTGTTGGGTTCTGTGTCAAGTGTTTTCCAAAGGGTCTGATAGGTAGAGCATAGCTGTCTATAGGCGACAAATTGCCCTGATAGGATGCTGTAGTCTATGATAAGTTGTATGAAGGTAAGAAGTTGCCCAACAGAGAAGATATCCTCTAAGGTACCATATGACTGCATCCTCCAGCTCTGTAGCTCGCAGACTGAGTAGAAGCCAGGAAAGTGGGGGAGGCCCACCAGAGGGAGTGTAAGCAGGCATGTGACGTGTGAGACGATGGACTTGAGTCAGACATCTGCAAGTCACCGTCACCTGCAGACCCCACAGGGGAGGGACCTTGGTGGACAAGAATCTTGGGAATGTGGCCAGGACAGCGGGCCTGGCACTTGACATGTTTCTCCCAAGTTGCGCCTAGCTGTCCAGAATGCCACCCACTGTAACTGTGCCACTAGGAAGTAAGCTTCCAAGCAGGGGGAACTCAAGCCGCACAGACCTACCGGTAGCTACAAACTTTTTAGGGAGATTCAGCAGCATTTGATTTCACATATAAGGTCGAATAGCAATGTGTCTAATTCACCAAATAATGTTTGGGGGGCAATTATGGGGAAGTTCTCAAAATAATAAAGGCATTGAGGAAGAATTACCATCATAGCCAGTACTATCATACCGATAAGGGCCAAGGGTAAAGTCTTCCAGAAAAGCACTTGTGACTTTATGGTGGCTAGACCAGTCTGGAGGTTGCCCTCATGTAGAACCAGGGGGTGCGATAGAGGCAGATCCCAAGATAGTGGACCGAAGCCTCATGCCATCTCAGAGGGGTATCGCCAAGACATATCTCTCACAGCTTCCAAACTGGGGCAGAGTAGATAGATAATTTTGCCAAATTTACCCGGAGTCCAGATGCTCTGGCAAAATCAGTCAGTGTAGCGTGTAGTAGGGAGAAGTCAGCATTGTTGTCACGTAAATATTAGAGTAAATTATTGGCACCACATGTGTCCTATCAGCTAAAGAGATGCCCCTGGTCTGACCCTCCCTCCGCAGTCTGATGGTGAGGGCTCCATTGCCATCATGAAAAGTAAGGGCAACAGTGGGCATCCTTACCTGGTTCCGTGGCCCATGGGAAAGGGGAATGAGATATGATGACCTAAGTTAATCCGGGAGGTGGGGTTGGTGTAGAGCAGCTTTGTGAATTCCCATCCAGGTGAGGACCTGGAAGAGGTAGTCCCATGTTAAAGAATCAAACACCTTCTCAAGCTCCAGTGTGGAGAAGGCTGCATGCGAGAAACGCACCTGCATCTGATCCTGTATTTGAAATAGGCGCCTAATGTTTTGTGAGGTATTGTGTCCTGGAACGAAGTCATTCTGATCTGGATGAAAGAGCTCAGGAAGAAACTGAGCATAACTACTGGAAACAATTTTACCTAGGATCTTGTAATCTGCTCCGAGGATAGCGATTGGTCTATATAATGCTAGAGTGGTGGGATCCCTATCGGGCTTGAGAATGGAGACTGAGAGGGATTGCCAGAGGGACTGAGGAAGTTCTCCAGTATGCAGTGCCTTGTTGAACATCTCTACCAGGCGAGGCCCAAAATCCTCAGTAGTCCTGGAACCAGTAGGCTGCTTTCTGTTGGTTCATGGTAACTTGAATGGTCAGGAGATATGTCTTATCTTATTAATGTGTATGCCCCTAATGTCTTGAATTTCTCATTCTTCCCAAAATTGGTTGAAGCTATAGCCCTGGGGTTGCATGGTTGGCTGTACCAATGATCTGGGCAGTGGATGTTAAATGTGAAATATCCACAGAGCTGGGAAGTGCTCCACCAAAAGTGGGCTTCACATCTAAAGTTGATGGAACCCCCTGGATAGGTGGAGAGAACATCAAAATTGATTTCTGAAATATCCTTTCTGCTCCCACACCACGGCACATAAAGAGGACTGATCCTAACTTTCCTACTAGCCACAGCATTTCCAAAAGAAATGCACATGCTTACTGTCTTGACATCATCTATTCTGATCACTTCTCTCACTGGTCTATACATAGCGGAGTTATAGATTAAGGATACCGACTTGGAAATTCAGGCTGAGGTTCTTGAAGGATAACGTCTCTCATAGTGGTTTTTAGGATTATTGACTGGCTATTTCGAGACTAACTAGGTTCATTGTCTCAAAAACAGAAATTCTGTGGGATAGCAATGAAAGTAATTTTGCAAGGTGCTTGCATTGGGAAAATGTACAGAGTAAGTCAGAAATTAAGGGCTCCCAACTGGAAGACAGAAGAGAAGCGTTTATCAATTCCTTGGAAAAAATGTTGTATGTCACCCATAACTAAGGGGGAGGCTTATGAATAATAACTTTAGGCATCAGAACTTGCATACATCTCTAAATATATCCTCCTTTGTGACTTGGAGGCAGATATTTAAGAAAGGTATAGAACACCTTGGAAAGATGATTGCAAACAAAGCCTATGCACACGCAATAGTGTTAAGAGAAAGTTCAAATGTGTAAACATGAAAAATGCAGGCAAATGAAATCTTGTAAGATGTTCTTCTTGTTTAATTCAATGGAAAACACAGGGCCCAGCCAACACGTGTTTTGTCCAAAGGGTAGTGACCCTGGACTTCTTCAGGGCGGTGTCGTGTGAGCTAATATAGCTTAGACCTCACAGCCGGTGATAATTCCAAACCGGCCGGTCATGTACAAGGCCAATTGGATCTTTGTAGTAAAGACTTTGTCAATCTAAAAGCCGGTGATGAGTCCAAACCGGCAGGGCATTGGAAGAGCTACAATAAACTTCCGAAAAACCGCCTTGTGATTCTTGAGATTCAAAAGGGTATCGTCTAAATAATTACGTCCTGTTGCAGAAGGCGAGTCAAGACGGGTCAGGCGGACAAGTAATTGGGCCAGAGCTTGCCGTAAAAGTCAGTCATTCTTCAAGCGAGTACGCTGTCGTCGAAATCCTACCAACCTCGGGAACGCGTAGAAGCCGGACCTTGGAAAGATCGTAGCCTCGCTGTTACAAAGAGAAACTCAGGCAACCCATTCTCTGCCTCATTAACCAAGATGGACATTTACAACGCAAAAGCCGGCATTAAAATCGGTGTTCTCCAAGTATTTGTTAACCTTATACTTTGGAAGTGGTTCCCTTGATCCACACACTCTACATGCTTACCTGGTATGGGCAAAACTGCTCAGACTCACTCAAGTACAAAGAGAAAGAATAGATTGCCCCCTAACCAAGAAGGATTTGCAATCGTCTTTGAAGTATATCAAAGGAGAGAAAACGAGTTCTAGTGGCCATTCTCTTGAGAGATTTTTGAAAAAATCCTGGAAGCTTTACAGAGTCAATTGGGAGGCGTTCGCTTCCTGACTCTATGATAGAAGCACTCTTTGTGGTAGTCCCAAAACGATAGTAAGAATCGAAAGATATAGGTCTTATGGACTTGTTGATGAATTCCATTGATGCTACAAAATTTAGTGGGGAAATAGCGAGAATAACCAATGAGATACATGCACATGGGGGATTCCCTGCATACCTTTGAAAATATAAGAGCACAGATGCGGGTCCCAGCAAACTATTTGTCCCTGTTTGCCAGATTTGCCAGGGCGATCTACTACCCAGGCAGACCTCTAAAATTCCGAGTCAACCTGGAACTCTGCCAAAATGGAAAGGCCCCCGGTACGCTTTATAAAGGGCAGTCTGGGAGAATCCTCAAAGGCATGACCCACACACTAGGACAAAGTGGGATAGAAACTGTGAGACACACTTCCAGATGAAGAATGTCGCAAAACATTGTTTTATATTAGTAACAATCCACGATTTCGGTTGATATATTTTTAGTACATCCATAGACTATGCAATGCACCTGCTGTCCTACAGAAAACATTTCCTGCTCTCTCTAGGAAGTGCCCCAGGTGTCAGATGGAGGAGGCAAATTTAGTCCACATGATTTGGATATGAGAAACTGTGAAGATGTTTTATGAGCAAGTGATTACTCTGCTGCAAAAAGGGATGGCCCTGATTAACAATGTATATTGGGCCTCCACCCCTGCCAAAAACAGAAATGGCTCCTGTTGGCAAAAAGAGGTATCACAATTCATTAGATTCATAGTGAGGACCCCATCTTTACCCCCTGGTTAAAAGAACTGAACAAAGGATCATTATTTGAGGAAAACCATATGGTTGCTTTCTACACTAATTCCAAGCTTGAAGAAGAGTAGGACAGTTGCCGGGTCTTGTGCGGGGCATGGACATAATTTACGAATTACCAGACATTCCCCTTGACACCCTATGCAGCGGGCAGTGCGAGGACTGCACTGAGCAAACTCAGCTCTCTAAAAGCCATGTGTAGTTTCTGCCATTCTTCCCTTGTACCTGTCACGGTTAGTTCTCCAGCAACCAAGTAGCAACTGCTGATAAAAGGATGGCCAATGGTTGAAAAGAGAGGAGACGTCTCGTCCCTTGTACCTCTCCTAGTGGCCAGTAGCCCACTATGTGCTGCTGAGGAGCCAAGCACAGGGCTAGGGATGGGACAATTTCCTGTCTGTGCAATCCGCCACATCTAGATAATGGACGGAATGCTGAAGGAAGTAAGATGGGTGGCTCTTTTTACCCACTTCATTCGTGTGTATGGAGTGAAGTCAGTCCTCAAGAAGGTACCTCCTAGGCCCTTCCTTTGTATTTAAAAACAAGGCCGAGAACTTGCTATCTGGTAGCACTTCAGTTGATCGGAAAAAAACTTGGGGGCGTATTACCAAGCCCCTATCGCCACCACAACGTCACTTTTTGTGACGTTGTGGTGGCGATAGGGTCTGCGCCCTATTACCAAGGAAGTGTTAAACCACATAATGTGGCTAAAAGCCACGTTAAGTGGCTTAACTGCTGCCTTGGTAATAGTGCCCCTTTCATGCTAAACTTAGCGTGAAAGGGGCGTGCAGTGGGTGTTGCGGTGGGCGTTCCACCGCAACACCCATTCACTTCGATTCTGCCACCTATTATCAAGAGAGGCGATAATAGGTGGCAGCGCTGAACTTAAGACCAGGAAAATCCTGGTCTTAAGGTGGCGATACGAGGAGAAATGCTTCATTTCTCCTCGTTTTTGCTTTTTCCATGTGTGCTGCCTTGTGCAGCACACATGGAAAAAGCAAAATGCCAAGGTTTGTTTATGTACAGGAAGGTGTACCTTCCTGTACATAAACAAACCTTTATTTTAAAATGCCATTTTGTAACTTACATGTGTGCTGCATGAATCAGCACACATGTAAGTTACAAAATGGCATTTTAGGTTTGTTTATGTACAGGAAGGGACACCTTCCTGTACATAAACAAACCTCCCTGCTCGCAGACACCCCTGCACTCTGGTGCAAGGGTGCCTGCGTTGGCGTTAAGTCGTGAGACTTAGCGCCATCGCAGGGGGATACGCCAGACTGCACCATATCCTTGGTAATATGGTGCAGCCTTGCATTTCTGAAGTGGCGATGAGAGGCGTTAAGCCAAGGAGGCTAACGCCTCTCACCGCCACTTCCTAGATAATATGCCCCTTGGACTCAAAGCCACTGCAGGTTGGATGTTACCCTGTCACTGCTCTGCTGCAACCGTGCATCGCCATCTAATAAGAGCCTTAACAGCAAATAATCTTGATATTAGCATCTAAATAAGCTGACTGAGCAACAAGTATCCGAAGCACTGACTTAAAACGTAAAGTCAAATCTTGAACAAGCATTTTTACATTCAGCACATACCATCAATCTATTAATTTTCCGAAGTTGGTGAAGAGTGAAAATGAAAGGTGAAAAAGAATGAAATAAATAATTGTCTCTAAACAATTGCAACTACCATTCAAGACGCCAGGAAGTAGGTTTTGAATTATTTAATGTTGATTGCAATTTGTCATTGAAAATCTAATGAAATGGACAGCGTCCAATTATATTTAACCTTCCTGGCAAACAGCTAACATCTATCTTTTGGCACACGAACATGTACACGAAAATGTACACATTGGTCCCTTCCATCTGCATGCACTCTCGTTCTATATTTTCTTATACTGCAGCTCACAGAAAATACAGATCTGAATGTCTGCAGCCGTATGACTCATGGGAAGACGGTCTTCATTATTTATTTATTTATTTGTTTGCCTAGTTATGTATGGACCTAGCTACATAGGCAGCCGAGCACTATACAGATGACAAGAGAACAGTAGAACGAAAGAAAGAGGTATATTACCGGGGATGGGGATGAGTGGTAAAAATGAGATTACAGTGGGACAAAGACTGTCTAGGGGATAGGACACATAAGCATCGTGTGAAAGTGGATTATTAGTTAAAGTTGAGGGAAATCCTCTTCAGGTAGTAATGGCACTATTCTTTACTAGGTCCAGTTAGGTCTAGATAATTTTAACCTGAGCTCAACCTTTGCTAGCAATAGCACAGAGAAGACAGATACATATGTAAAGCATTTATCAGTACCAAAACAGTTAAAAAATAGAAACACACCACCATAGAAAATCCCAATTAAAATCCCACTCCAGTTTATAAAAATAGAGTTACGTTTAGGCCTTAATTACGATGTCGGGCTGACTGAGTCCGCCCGATACCATCTCGGTGTGGGGATCGACCGACCGTGGGTCGCCGGTTCCGGACACACTATTACAATGCGACCGCACATGGTGCAGTCACAAACTCCCATTTCTCTATGGAAGCTTGTGCTGCACAAGCTCCCATAGAGAAATGGGAGTTTGTGTAAACCCTGCACCGTGTGGCAGGCATTTCACTGTGCCTGCCACATGGTGCAGGGACTACCAGGTGCCCCCTCGGCCCTCATCAGGAGGCCGTAGGGAGAAGGGGGCCCTGCTAGGGGCCACCAAAGTCGCTTCCCGACAGGTTTTCCATGTCGGAAAGCCCGACATGGAAAGTTTGTCAGAAACCAGGACAACAAAAACGCCAGGACAACAAAAACGCCGTCCGTAGGGATTATGTTGCGGTTTCGGGCTAGCCGACGAGCTCCTTGAGCCCATCGGAAACCAACCTGAATGACCAGCCTCTTTGACTTCTGACCGCCTACATTGTAATTAAGCGGTCAGAAGTCAAACCAGGGATGTCCGTCGGAAAGCGACCGACATCCTAATGAAGCCCTTAATGAGGTGACACCAAAATGACTACAATTGGATATAGGGAACCTGGGATATACATTTCAAAGGTTTAAATAAAAATAGCACCCAAAATGTTAAGCCCCAACTGCAGTCATCATCTGGTTGTGCTTGACCCGTACCTAGGCATGATGGAACATGGTTAGAATCAGAAACCATGTTTTACCTTCTGCCTTAGTCTCAGAAATGGAAGTCAGAAATCCTCACAGAATCAAGGCAGCAAACTGTGACCAAGATGGGTTCCACAAATGCAGATATCTATCAGTCAAAGTCCCAGTGAAGCTGATGACTTTTAGGGAGAAAGCTCTGAGCGGGAGAAGTTCCAAATTCATGCCCAATGGGGGTATTTTGATACCTTCATCAAGTGAAGATTTCTACCTTTGAACATAGTCATCTTTTTGGAGCTTGGATTCCTCCAGCAGGACGAGGTTGCAAGTTACTGCCAAATAGAGGTCTACAAGGCCAGGTAGCCTCTCCACAATGTCCCCCTGAATTGGTTTTGCTACTGCAGCAAAGGTTCAAGTGGTAGCAACATAAATCTTTGGCCCAGCATCAACACACTTTTGTCAGAATGACGGCTCATTTGTTCCAGTCTTCTGCCAGTTCTCCAGGCAAAAATCTGTGAAAAAGTTTCCAAATCCCATCTTTTAGGATTAGGCAGGAGGAGTATACTTTGACACTTATGTAAAGCCCCCAGGACCTTAAAGACACCACTTAGGGGCTTATTATGATGTCAGTCGGAGTTGCCTTTGACCGACACCATCTCGGTCTCCGGACCGACCGACCTCCAATCAGCAGTTCCAACCGTCTGATTATGATGTGACCGAACACTGTTCGGTCGGATACTCAAGTTTTTCTATGGGAGCCTGTGTTACGGCCGTAAACCGGCAGTAATACAGGCTCCCTTAAAGAAATGGGTGTGTGTGAAAAATCCTGCACCCTGTGGGAGACACCCCATGAAGCCTGTCACACAGTGCAGGGATTTACAGGGGGCATCCTAGGTACCCAATGGGCCACCAACCATAGACCACGGAGGCAAGGTGGCTCTGCAAGTGGTCCCCAAAGTCGCTTTCCGACAGCCTTTCCGTGTCGGAAAGGCCGGCACAGAATGGCTGTGGGAAACCGACATCGTTATCCCGGCGGCAGAAACGCTATCAATAGGGGATTACGGTGCGGTCTCGACCGGCCGGAATACTTCAAGAGGTGTTCACTCCCACCTCCGACAACGTAATTCGGCAGTCAGACCGCAAACCGACCGTGTCGGTCAGAAAGCCTCCGACCACTGTGGGAAAGCTTCCAACTAGCTCTAGGAGGCTTTCCGTCCGACAACATAATCGGCCCCTTAGAGTTTAGGGCTCACTCCAGTAGAAGCCACCAGAGAGTTATAGGGCAGGTCCAACTGGAACTGGTCAGCTGGGCTCTTCAGGAAAGTGGATTTCTTGCAGATTTTGTGTCGCTGTGTCTTAATAGAAGATGAACCAACTGATACTTGGAGTTCACTTCTTTGTCCTGGGTACAAGAGGGAGCAGGTTTGACCTTTGAGGTTTCTCTCCACAGGTTTACCAGCAGATGCCTTCCACAGGTCAAGAGATATTCTAGAGAAGGTATCCAGAGGTGCTACATTTTATGCCTGGCACCAGCTTGTGGGTAGGAAGACTCCCTGACCAATAGGGAACATTTTGGCTTCATTTCCTGGGGGTTTGGCTCTAAACCATCCCACAGAGCAATGCTCTGCAAAAACCTAACATGGCAGAACCTTTTTTCCCCCTGGCAGAGCACTGGGCATACCCCTGAGGTGTGTCGAGGAAATTGACAAACTCCCCCTGCAAACCGGTTCTAGACAAGGTTTCCCCCCAACTAGAATTGGCATCATCTTGACTCACTGGCTTATGAGAAGGGCAGGCCTAGATGTGAGTTACATCTGCCTCAGACAGGGGATGCCTCTTTGAAGCTTGTGCAGTTGGTGGGCACCCCCGCAGGCAATCCTGTCAGGGAGCGTTCACACCTCTTCTCACCTAAGGTCCCTTTGCTCCCTTTCCAGGACGCTATTCATTCACACCTCTCACAGGGGGCAATTAGGCTGCTAGGTGACAGCTGCAGATTAACTCAGAAAGGCTACTAGAGGAACAAGGTGTCTTACTAAGGCCACATTTTCCTTAATATTTATATCAAAGTTGACTTCGACATTAAAGTGGATATGCATTAACTTTCAAAATAAGTGGCTGTAGTATTTTCTAGCTATTCCCAAACTGAAAGTTAGCACTTTTATAGATTAGACTGGATCCCAGTTTTAGTCAATGGTAGTGCCAGCCCTTCAGCAGTAAGAAAACACATTGGAGAGTTTTCAATGCCAGGGAAGGTAAAACATAAAATACCCATGTCCAGCTTTTTAATATCATGCACCATGCCCTAGGGGGACTTAAGGCCTATCTTAGGGGGTACTTATAGATGTTAAAGAGGAAGAATTTTGGCCTGTCAAAAGTTCATTGGCAGGACTACAGTGACGTTTTCCCTTGTCACTTTTGTGATGGCACAATAAGTTCTGCAGTCCACTAGTGACATGTAACTTGCAGGCCATGGGTACCATATACTAGGGACTTGTAGGTAAGTCAAATATGAAAATCAGGGATTATCCAATGTTACTTGTTTTTAAGGGTCAGAGCATATGCACTGAGTGCTGGACCGCAGTGCTCAAATGTTCTGAGTCCATACACCAGCAATATAATCTAGCAAACATTGGGAGGTGACCATGAAAAAAGGGTACTTTCTTACAAGCTCTGAATCAGTGAGTTTTAAAGTTCCTTTTAAAGTGGAGAAGGTTGATGTTGATCCTCAAGTCTTCTGACAGGTTGTTCCAGAGTCTCGGGCCAAACATGAGAAGGCCTGTTTCAAGAGCTTTGGTTTTTGACTTTCAGCACTTCCAAAGTCAAACGAGCTTGGTTTCTGAGCCTTTTCTTCCCTCTGGAGACCTTGAGTTTGCTATTCAGATAGTTGGGCAGACCTAGGTTGATGATTTTATGGGTGATGCGGGCAACTCTAAAGTGAATAATGGCATATAGGGACAGCCAATGGAGGTATTTGATCAGTGATGTGATCAGATTTTTAGTGCGTTTGACTAGCTAATTGGCCATGTGTAGGGTGACCCTGAGAGGAGTAATATTTGCCTTGGGGAAGCCAGAGAGTAATGCTTTGCCACTGTAAAAGAGATGGAGATGGAGCTGGGATGATGGGATATTGGTTACGCTAGAGACTTTGGCATGGAAATTCTGTGGTAAAGAATGAATCTTATGGATTATAGAAAGGGCACAAGTGTTGGTGTGAATCCCAGGTAAGTAAGATTATGAAGTTAGTAATGGACGGGGGAAGTGTTTTTGTGAATATGAATAACTTGAAGGTGGAGATATCTGAAGGGTTTGATACTTGGATGTATATTGGTATTAGCTTACTGAAGAATTGAAATTACCTTCAGGTAAAGCATAGCACCAAGAGGTTCCATGTAGAGATTAAATAGAAGAGGTGATAAGATGGGAAGGGGTGTGATCTGAATTCATCCATTTTCACAAACAGGATCTGTAATTTATGAACGATTGCAGGCATTTCAGGATGATCCCCTCTATTCACATTAGTGATGACAGAATTTGTAGATGAGTTCAGTGGCTTATCACGTCAAATGCTACTGGTATTCAGGATGGTGCCCTCTGTTCATATTCTTGGTGAGAAAATTTGTAGAAGAGTTCAGTGGTTTATCATGTCAAATGCTACAGGTATGTCAAGCAGCACCAACAAACAGGGGTTTTCTTCACCCACCATATGCAGAGCATCATCAACAATTTGAAGGGTGTCAGTTCCTATGCTGTACTTTAGGTGGAACGCAGGCTAGTAGGTGTTGAAGAGGTTGTTTCTAGAGATATTGCAGAATAATTGAATGGATACAACTTTTTCTTTGACTTTATCCAGAAATAGCAACTTGGAGACTACTCACAGGTTTGTTTAAGAAAGTGGGGTCTAACTTTGAGGGCATATAGGAATTCACCTGCATCAAGAGATGATTTGATGATCATCAGAAAGAGAGGTGCAAAGTCTTTTATATGAGTTTTCATAAGGTTTAATGGATGGGGTCATCTGCCTAAGAATATGGTTTGATTGATGTTGAGGTGAGTTGGATTAAATCTAAATGGCTAAATGTGGACCACTTTGGAGTATTCCGTTTAGGGACTGTATTATAAATAGAGTGCATCACACCTGATTGCGCTGCACTGCAACTTTAAGTAGGGGTGTCTCAGGCACAAACAGAAGCAGTGCTCCCTATTACAGATAATGTGCTACCCCAAGGCAGTCATAAACTGTCACCTGCCCTGGGAGAGGCACATTAGGGAAATGTGGACTGGATATGTGAAGCAGCTGGTCTGCCTTTCACAGTGCAGGCAGCACCCGGCCTGCTTTTGAAAGGGGCACAGACACCCCCCTGCAGAAGGGTGTAGTGAGTGACTGCACCTTCTTGCAGGACGATTTCTGTGGGGGTTCATGGGAATCCCCTTTCACTACTGCCAGGGTTCATCCTTGTAGGGCATGCTCACTTGTGCCACTTCCTTAAGGTACACAGTCATTGAGCCTTCTGAAGGTCTTCTTGCCTCTGTGCTCACATCCATAATACAGTACAGAGGCAACATTTTTCACTCATTAGCATGGATCCATAACCCCAGGCTAATGAGGAAAGCACTCTTAGAACTGCACCAATGTTATATGTGTGATGGTGCAATCTCTATTAAAGAATAGGGTGTCCCAGTACATATTATGTAGTACTGCTCCTGGTATGTAGCATATGTCCCAAATCAAATAGGTATTTCTTGTAGATGAAATTAAGATCAACTGCATACCATGTATGGTGAAATGAATATTTTATTCATAAAGGCACCCAGTGACATACGAGTAGCTGCCCCTCTGCCAGCCAATCTCTAACTGACTTCTTCTGAACAAGACTACTCCAGCTAGAATATGGAACACGAGGGTGAAGCAAGAAATACTAGAGGAGACACAATTGCACCTTGGGATTACAAGACTTGAACCAAAGACTTTCTAGAAATAAATTACTGATTAGTAATAAATAGGCTTTCCTGTTTTCAGTTTCAATTTTTGGCAAATTCTGGTGGGGGTTTTCAGTGATTTCAATACCTTAATACACAGTGGTTAGCGGCTGTTACACATTTTCACATTTTCATTAAAAACAACAGAAACAGTGTTTTTCCGGTGATTATGGAACGTTTTGCTTTTATTATTGCTTGCTTATTGCACTGATAGTGTATGCTATATAGACAGTGTGCATACAGTGTATATGAGATCCAAATACATTTTTACAAATCAAACTTATTGTTGTACACATACAGTACTTCTTCAGTGAGTTTTTGGTCATGCACACTCACTCTTTCCTTCTCATGTAAACCTTTATCTGTGAAAAGGCCCTCTCAACATTGGCACTTGAGATGGGTAACACCAAAACAGCCAGTACATTGACCTCAAATGCCAAGGTTGGTAAAGGGACATTTCTATGCATTATTGCAAGCCATTTCTCATATATTGAGAAACAAAATTTGCTGAATTGCTCCTGAACATTTCTTTGCTTATCAAATGGCAAGCACTCTAACACGGAACATATTGCAGTGCCACAGTCACTAAAAGTGTCACCCAGCCTACTCTCAAGGAGATGTTTCACATCTACAGCAATCATGCTGAACACTTGGTAGACAAGGGTGTTTTCAGACTATAGTTTTTTTATTATGTCCACTACAGTAGTCTTGTTTTTCTCTAAAAATCTAAGATTGCAGTAGAGTGTACTTTTTTCACATCACTATTAATATGCGACTGAAGTTCCTCACATTTCTTGCCTTTGGCATCATCACTCAGCAAAATTCTGTAAACGGTCGCCACATGGATAATATAGCATTCACGGACTCTAGGACTATGAACCACTGGCTAAATGACACAGTTGGGATGACTCTTTCTTTGACGCCACATAAAGCACAAAACGAGAAATATTTGTGTTTTATATACCGCACATAACAAAACAGTGCACCAGAATGAACTATAAAGTCAATAGCATCCTTCATTAACTTTGAAGATTGTAAAGATGCTTTCAGCATATAATCAATCAAGTGGCAAGGATCTCTTGCAGGGAAGCACTTCAGTTCAGGTATCGCTTTTTGCCAGGTCATCACACAACTTTTTCATATACGTAGCTGAATCACTGCAAATAAAAACAATATCACTCAAATCCTTGTTGAACTAGGTGAGAACTTTTTGCAGCAGCATTCCAAGTGGCACAGTGCTCCATGTTTCCCAAAAGTTTGGTGTCATGTTTTCACCACTATCCCAGATGCTTGGTAACAGCACTCTTTTCACATATACCTGTCACTACATCTTGCATTGAATGTTTATAGCCTGGGAGCTTGGCAATTCACATACTATCAATACTGCCTCACTAGAAAGGGAGGCTGATGTATCAAGGGGTTTTACCCATTCTCTGTGGGTAAATGTGATGGTTCATATTGGGAAAGATTCTTATGAAACCAGACATTTTACCTATCAGTAAAGGAATCAAACATAACCAAAATATCAAATAAACTTTTGATATTTTCTGGTTCTCTACTGTTTATAAAATAATTAAACAAGACCTAAAACATGCTTGTAAACCCTGCATCTTTAGGCCAAAGACCACAAAACTGAAAAAAGCAAAAGGAAGAAGAAACAATATTTTAGTGCCATCCCTAAACAACAAAATTCAAGCAGAGTAACGTTTGCCCAGTCTTTCTTTCAGTTACCTTTTATACCAAAGATTCATTGTATTGGCCCCTTCAGGAAGAAATAAAGTGACTCTTTCACTCTCCTTTTCCTTTCTTTGAATGCCATTTATTTTGTGGTTATGCAGGTGTTTTTTCTGTGTTTATATGTTTACACTGGCGAATCACCAAAAATAAAGAAGTGACTCACAAAGTAAGTGTGCGAGTCACTGTGCTGTTAACTGAATCACAACTGTGCAACAACAGGAGGATAATTTGATATTCTCCTAAACAGGAAAATATAGAAACAATGGTGTGTGAGTCACCGAAAATCGACTCACCAAGTAAGTGTGTAAGTCACTGTAAATAATGAATGATAAATACCATACTACAAGATGGTAGTGGTGTGTGAGTTACCGAAATTCAGACTTGCAAAGCAAGTGAGCGAGTCACTGTGCAGGTTGCATAATCCCAACAAACAATTGCAGATAGCTGTATTAAAACACTGGATGCTGGGAAACACTAAAATGGCCTCCGCCGTCGTGTAGAGAAACATGAAATCGAAGGCAGTTGAGCGTGTTTTGAGAGCATTAGCTATATTTGGTGCATGTTGTGGCGCACTGAGCTTCTAAGACTTGCTCGCGCTCGCGTCTAACTCTTGTGATGGCGCTAGGAGATTTGGAGGTTTGCTCACTCCGCTGTGTGTCTTGTGTCCACTTTGTTTGGTAACGCCATCTCGTGGCAAGATTTACACTCCCCCAAATGTCCACAAGGAAGTAATTGTTGCCTCTCCATACCGGATACGTGCTGACATCTTCCTCGATGCCTGTGGTGCCTCGATTCACCGTGCATGGCTGTTGCACGCGCTGGGTCCGCAGTTACTAATTTGTTGGGGGAATCGGCTGACTCAGGTCTTCACCAAATTCTTGTAGATGAAATGAAGATCAACTGCATACCAGGTATGGTGAAATGAATATTTCATTTATGAAGGCTCCCTGTGACATACGAGTAGCTGTCCCTCTGCCAGCCAATCTCTAACTGACTTCCTTGGAACATGATTACTCCAGCTAGAATCTGGGACACGAGGGTAGATCACATTCCACATTCCTCACTAGGTAAGAAAGGATAATGTACAAGTACAACACAATTTTTGATGCTACTGTGGATTCTTACGATCTTTTCAGTCTAGATGTTTGCAAACTTGTTAGCTATCCTGGCTAAGCTCGGCATTCTCTTTTCTTTGATATTTGATGGTTTGAAAGAATGACCTGGGTGAGTTTAAAGCTATGTTTATCTGGTTCTTGAAGAATTAGTGTGAAGATTGAGAGCCTGATTACAAGTAATGGACCGCCGAATCCGTGGTGGTGGTCCCTGGACCGCAAGACTGGCGGTCCACCTGCCATTTCATAAATATGGTGGTGGGATGGCCACAGGACTGCCGCAACTGCCAGGGATCATGGATCCTGCAGCGGTGGCATGGCAGTGAGAGGCGCTAATATGCTGCCATTGCCGCTGCAGTACCGCTGATCATAGTAGGGGTTTCCTTACCATCACACTTTTAATGGCGGTAAGGCTGCCATGAAAACTGTGGTGGTAACGATGAAACACAGGGAGCCCTACAGGGTCCCCTTTAGCCTCATGGCCTGGTGTGCCTGCAGGGGGGTACATGTTATGCCCCTCTACATGTTTATTTATTTATTTTTATTTATTTTGAAGGTTTTGTATAGCGCGAACAAGACCCTTACGGGTATCAGAGCGATTTACAGTGCAAATGTAAGTAATTGAAAACAAGCATAGAGAGATATAGGTGAGTCTAATACAGAAAGTTCACAAATACTATATAAATAGATATATTACAGGTGTATATGGAAAGTTCAAGTAAATTTAGCCATGAGAATAGCTTTCACTTCTTTTTTGAAGAATACACTAGACGGGTTCTGTCTCGTTTCTGGGGGCAAAGCATTCCAAATCCTGGGCGCCATTCCTGAGAAGGTGCGGTTGTATGTTTTCTTCTTTATGAATCGTTGTGGTTTCAATAGTAGATTATTGGAGCTACTATTGGATCTGTTATCACATGAGAGCACCAGTTTCTGAGCTAGATAACTCGGAGTTTTGTGATGTAATGCCTTGTGTGTCATACAAGCAATTTTCAGATGAATTCTCGCCTCAAAAGGTACCCAGTTGAGGGCTCGCAGGTCAGGGGAGATGTGACTGTTTCTTTTGGAGCCTGTGAAGAGTCTAGCAGCTGCGTTGAGTGAAGCTCTAAGAGGGGCCGTCGACGATCTGGGGAGGCCACATAGAGTGACACTCCCATATTCCACTCTTGGGATAAGGAGCGCTTGAACTGCCTGTTTGAAGTCATTTGCTGGAAGGAAGGGTTTCAGTCTTCTCAAGGTTTTCATTTGAAAGTTTGCTCCTTTTGTAGAGGTGCTAATGTGTTTCTGCAGATTTAGATTTCTGTCCAGGGTCACTCCCAACGATTTGGCTGAGTCTATAATGAGGGGTTGGCCTTTGAGTGCTGTTAGGTGGTTCATCCACTCGAGGATGGTGGACGATTGGTTGGGGGAGCGATTTAGAGGAATTCCATTTTGAGGGTGTTTAGTTTCAGATGGTTTTCGGCTAGCCAGCTCTGCGTTTTTTGAAGCGTTGAATTGAGGGATTTGATGTCTTCAAGTGAGTGGATCTTTATGTAGAGTTGTGTGTCATCTGCGTACATGTGGTAATGAACCTTCAAGGAGCTGAGCAGATCGGTGAGAGGTTCCATGAACAGATTGAAAAGTGTGGGTGAAATGGAAGATCCCTGCGGTACTCCTAAAGTGACTGGGATGGGCTTGGACAAGGATTGATTAACCTTGAAACTTTGTGATCTATTCTGTAGGAAGGAGGTGAACCAATTTAGCACGGATCCAGATAATCCCATTCTGTATTTCAAGAGATCAATCAAGTTGTCATGTTTAACGGTGTCAAAGGCCGAGGATAGGTCAAGCAAGATTAGTGGACAGGCTTCGTTTTTGTCAAGGATTTTTAATGCGTCATCTATTATGTGGGTCATGGATGATTCAGTGCTGTGCCCTGCACGGATGCTTGATTGGTATTGGTCGAGTAGGTTGAATAGGTCTATGTGTTTGCTAAGCTGTGTGTGGACACATTTTTCTAAAAGTTTGGCCAGAGTGGGGATGTTGGATATTGGGCGATAGTTATTTAAGTCCGAGGGGTCCGTTAATGGCTTCTTTAAGATAGGGGATACCTGCCCTGCTTTCAGGATTTCTGGGATGGTTCCTTGATGGAGAGAGGTGTTGATAATATTGGTCCATATAGGCAATAGCAGTGGGGTGAAGTCTTTTATGTAGTTTGCAGGCAGAGGGTCAGTGAAGTGGCAGGAAGGGTTGAGGGCTGTGAGCGTTTTTAATATAGATTCTTCACTGTAGGTGTGGAAGGAGGACCAGGATGCGTGGTTTTTGAGGTCGAACTTTGCGGAGCATGTGGATGGGGCTCCTAGCGGGAGTCGTGAAGTGTCCATGTGAGTATCAGATTTTAAGGGACGCGCGAAAGCCGTGAAGGGAACAGCTAATTTCTACTTCAACAGGCGCCGTGAGGGGAACGGCTGTTACTTTCTCTAACGCGCCGTGAGGGGAACAGCTTGATAAACTACATTCCCCAGCAGCCCCAGCAGCCTTGACACCCCCCTGACGCCGCACTTGCGCCCGGAGGCGCAATAAGAGCATCCTGCACCTCCCGCAGCGCGGGACGCGCGAAAGCCGTGAAGGGAACGGCTCATTTCTACTTCAACATGCGCCGTGAGGGGAACGGCTGTTACTTTCTCTAACGCGCCGTGAGGGGAATGGCTTGATAAACTACATTCCCCAGCAGCCCCAGCAGCCTTGACACCCCCCTGACGCCGCACTTGCGCCCGGAAGCGCAATAAGAGCATCCTGCACCTCCCGCAGCGCGGGACGCGCGAAAGCCGTGAAGGGAACGGCTCATTTCTACTTCAACAGGCGCCGTGAGGGGAACGGCTGTTACTTTCTCTAACGCGCCGTGAGGGGAACGGCTTGATAAACTACATTCCCCAGCAGCCCCAGCAGCCTTGACACCCCCCTGACGCCACACTTGCGCCCGGAGGTGCAATAAGAGCATCCTGCACCTCCCGCAGCGCGAAAGCCGTGAAGGGAACGGCTCATTTCTACTTCAACAGGCGCCGTGAGGGGAATGGCTGTTACTTTCTCTAACGCGCCGTGAGGGGAACGGCTTGATAAACTACATTCCCCAGCAGCCCTAGCAGCCTTGACACCCCCCTGACGCCGCACTTGCGCCCGGAGGCGCAATAAGAGCATCCTGCACCTCCCGCAGCGCGGGACGCGCGCGGGCGGCGCCCGGGCCAAGCCCGGGCCAAGGGCGGGCCCGTCCTTGCCCGTCATTGACAGGAAGAGGCAGGGCAGGGCTACCCCCCTAATGTCTCGGACTTCGTCCCTCAACAGGAGTTGACTGAGAGGTATCGCGACTTTTCAAGCTTGAGTGCTCCATTAGCCGTTTTCGGCTGTATCGCATTTAACGAGGCAAGGTCCATAGTCACTTATTTTGACATTTATTTGTGACTTTGAACAGTTCTTGTTCTTGCACTTTGAACTGTTTTTAAATCTACACCTAGCACATTGCACTTTAACTGTATTTTTAATATCGTACCGCCATTTAAAATTGTTAATTTATTTTATTTTTAATCTGAGGACTATTGAAATTTTGAGGAAACAAATTATATTTGTACTATTGTTTCTTTTGCATCTATCTTTCTTGGGGCCTGATATCATTCTAGAATAAGCACTCTGCACTTTATATTTTGTGTGGGAGAGCTAGGGAACGGGCTGAGCTCATTGAGGATACTGAGCTCTAGTTGCAGTAGTCAATTAGACTATTAGTACCATGGGAAAAAGAAAGCAGACAGTGAGCCATACACCGAAAACACCAAGTAAAAACAGGAAAGCTAATATGACCTTGCTTAACTATTTAACTGGTGCAGTTGGAGATATCGAAAGACAGATAATCTCCGTGGAAGAAACACTAAACATCGATACGGTGGATCCACTATCGCTACCCATAAAGCTTAAAGATAAAAATACTATTCCAAATGGTGTAGAGGCTACTGAGCATGCTATCCCGGGCGACACTCCTCTTGAGCATCAAAAAAATGGATGTATCCAGGTAATTACCGAGGACATTTCTTTTGGAGAATTAGAAAATGAACACTTTCCTCCCCTAAAAACCGTGTAAATCGCCTAACGTAAGAATATTGGATGTTGCATCTAAAGGATTACACACAGCACAACTTATTCCAAGACCAATTAGGACTCATTTAAGAAAGCCACAGGGAAAATCTCAGGGTCCCAAAAATAAATTGTATAAGGAAAAAGGTATTATTAATGCATTACAGGTAAGCAACAAATGTGATGCAACCTCATGCGAATCCGTAAGTCTGTCCGTGGCAATTAAAGATTTAACTGAGTCTGTCACACAAGCCATTAATATCCTTACGGGTAGATTGGATAAAATAGAAGTAGGCATTGAGAAAATTTTAACAGCACAGAATAAGGCCATTCAAGAACCTCAAAAATTATTGGGTATGAGTACATACTCTGAGAAGGTAGCCCAAAAGGCAACCCCTCTGACAGCAAAGACATCGCATGGGGCGAGAGATCAGGGTGAGAGACAAGTACTAAACCCTAATATATCTGCAATTACGAAAAATATTTTTTCTCAAAAGGGAGTGGTGCATACACTAAATGAGATGGGAAGGACAGATCATAAAATAGCTGAAAGTCGGCTGGGAGGGGAAAGTACAAGAATGACCCCAATAGACAGCTATGCTCCAGTGGTAATGCACAGTCTGCAAACATTAAACTTGCCGCCGGCAGCTACACCTTATACAATTATTTTGGCAAATGTCCCGCCCTTGCCCTTGGCCGATACGGAAACCTGGCCTGCCCTAAGAAATAAAACCATACACTGGTTGGGAAACAGAACAGGTTTGACTAGTAGCCTTTTTAGGGAATTTAAGATGGTGAGGAGAATTGATTGGGTGGGAAATAATAATAAACTCTGTGAAGGTGATTGTATCGCCCTCTCATTAGGATCACCTACTTTGGTAAGAGAAATCCTAATAAGAACACAAGAGCCTAGCCCTATCTACACAAATATACAAGTTCTCCCCTTGGGCTTTTTTTATCAACCTTCGTGTTTTGCAAAACCAGAAAATCGCGGCACACGTAGACAGCCCACAGATGGTCCACTTTTTAACTTAGTAACATCAAATAGATTTGGGCCACTAACAACTTTAGATGAAAATGATTGACTAATAAATGGGTTGAATTCATCGGGGAATGAAATCAATCATAGTACAGAAACCCCATATGTACCAGTTTGGTTTAGTCCAATAGAGGCTAAGTTATTCGACGAGGAGAAAAGTAATCCTAAATGTGAGGAGTTAAATTAAACAGATTATATGAGCAGATCCTCCATATTGATGGGTAGTATGGGAGACTTTGATCCTGTCCCGCAATCTGAGGGTGAATTTATAAATCAGCCTGTAACTGTGCCTGAAATAGTGGTCCAGGAAGTAAAAGCCTGTAGAGTCCTCGTTTGGAATATTGCGGGTCTAAAGAACAAAGTGAATGACACAGTTTGGTTGGATTTTATTAATAATTTTGATATATTATGTATGCAAGAGACTTGGGCCATTGAGGAAATAACTATTAATGGATTTAAGACATTTCATACGCCAGCAATCCAATCATCCAGTGGAAGATCTAAGGGTGGAGTTTGTGTATATGTCTCAAATCTGCTCGGGGCTCAAAATATTAATATGATTAGCTCTGAAATTTACTATCAAATTGTTTTAATACACTTGGATGTGAACTGTATTTTAGCTGTGATTAACTTTTATAACAATGTGGAAAAAGGGCAACTGGGCGCCATATTGAAGAAGCTCAGTGAGGATGTTACTAACTTAAAATCAGATGAAGAGACTGAAATCATTCCTATTTGGGGTGGGGATTTTAATGTTGGCTTGTGTCCTTTGGCTGAAATAGGAAAATGTGGTTTAACATTGGAGGAAGATGACCCACCCATTCATTTCTCTCATACCGATAAAGGAGAGTTGTTTAACGAGATTCTGTATAAGCATGATTTTGGTTTTACAAATTGCCTATGTACCCCTAAGGTGGAGTTTGGTCATACATTTATTGGCAGAGGAGCTGATTCGACAATAGATTTTATTATTATGCCAATTTGTTATGCAAGCTATGTTATTGGGTACAATATTCATCAAAACGTAATGAGTGATCACTTGGCAATAAGCGTAAAAATTGCAACCCCAACAAATAAAGTAAGGAGAAATTGTAATAAAGTAGCATGGGTACAAAATATAGAATTGGGAAGACAAAATGGTTATACAATCCGATGGTCAAGTCAGGACCCTGCGGAGCTAAGTAAAGAAATAATCACAAATGCGTATGTGCCAATTTCAATTTGTTTAAGTGACAGTCCGACGCATGACAATATTTTAAAAGCCTTTTCCTGTATAACTGAGATTGTTAGTAGCACGTTACAAGTGCAAAGTAAAGGTACCCGTAACACCAGTAAGGGATGGTTCGATAACAACTGTACATAAAGTTATACAAATTTAAAGAATGCTCTACATAGATCAGTAAGAGATAATGAGGAAATTAGGATCTGTAGAAAGTTGTACACCATAGCTAGAAAAAATAGGATGAATGAACTAAAAGAAAAGGCTTGGAAGAATTTAAGTGATGCAGCATTGAGTAGGGATAGTTCACAATTTTGGTCAGCTGTGAACGTCCCATTCCTTAACAACAGACTGGATGCACCATCAATTGAGGTAGCAATAGAGGAAAGAACTTGGGTGGATTTCTTCTCAAGTGTTTATTCCCTACAGAAGATCAGTGAGAGGGAAGTAGTCTGTGGGCAAAATACAGAGGGGGAACATCAGAATTTTACACCCATTGATTTCCATATTACTTTACAGGACGTTACCTCGGCTATAAAGGCAAGTAAGAGCGGTAAGGCCCCCGGCCCCGATGGGGTACCAATTGACCTTTTTAAGTTTAATTTTGAAATGTGGGGTCCAATTTTAACACGGGTTTTACAAGCATGTTGCGCAAGGGGATTTATAGGTACTTGGTCTGAATCAATCATCGTCCCCATTTTTAAAAAGGGGGATCGGGAAAATCCTGCATGCTACCGTCCAATATCTTTGTTAGACTCACTCATGAAGGTAGCGGGCAGGATTGTTTTAGACCGGTTGCAAACATGGGCGGAAGAAAAAAGTATTTTGAGTGATGTACAGTACGGTTTTAGACCAGGTCTAGGTATTAACGAGCAGGTTCTTAATCTTAACATTTTAATTGGAAAGTACACGCAGGCAAAAAAGGGGAAATTTTATTTGGCATTTGTCGACCTCACAGCTGCATTTGATTGTGTAATTCATAATAAGCTGTGGGGCGTTCTTAGAGATTTAAAGGTTGATCCTATTTTAATTCAGTTTTTAAGAGAGCTATACTCTGGCGCTACAGCAAAAGTTCGGTATGGACTCAAGGGAGAGTGTACTGTGCCGTTTAAAGTCGAGAAGGGAGTGAGGCAAGGCTGCGATTTGGCACCACTGCTGTTCACTTTGTATACAAATGCTTTGGAACAGGAGTTGGTGGCAAACGCTGGGGATCCGCCATATGTAAATAAACGCCCGATAGTCTCCCTCCTCTATGCCGACGATGCGGTACTTATGGCACGTACCCAGATTGGTCTTCAGAGGGCTCTTACTTTTTATACAAGTTTTATGGACAACCTTGGACTAAAAATGAATGCAAAGAAAAGCTTTATTATGACCTGTGGGAGAGGGAAACATAAGAACAGAAGTTTTCAAGCTGGGGGAAGTAGGGTGGAATCTATTAACTCCTTTTGTTACCTGGGTGTTCTTTTTGATCGCACTGGGTCTTGGGCACAAGCGATAAAGACTAGGAGCCTCCTGTTTATGAAGTCTACCGCGGCCTTAATTAATTTTACCCAAAAATTGGGGAAAAGGCCACCAGAAATTCTTTTAAAAATCTATCATGCTAAGTGCGTGAGTATAGCAATTTTTGGGGCAGGTATTTGGGGCTTTTATGACTGTACATCGATCCAATATGTGGAAAACGCCTTTTAAGATTTATATTGGCAGTCCCGGCCAGTGCTCCAGTTTTTAATTGCCATAGCGAATTAGGAGTAACATATATTTCTGATCTTATTAAGGTGCAACCGGTGCTGCTCTGGCACAGAATTTGGACCTCTGTTAGCACTGGTTTAAATAGGGAAATAATAACTGATGCAATGAAATTAGATAACGCCAGCAAGATTCCCTGGTTGAAGTATGTAAGAAATTTTATGCAGGATATCGGGCGTCCAGAGTATTTCTCCCTACCTGAAAATATGAATTGTATTAACCGGAAGGAACTTAAAAAAATTTGTATGACCCACCTGGAAGAAAATAGGTCAACTCTGGAAATGAATAAACCTACGGTGGTTGAACATCAATTAATTATTATAACATATGACATTCAACCATACTTGACATGCATATTGGGGGATATGATAGGTATATGTTAACGCGTTTTAGATTTGGGACTTTCCACCGTTTGATTAGCCATCCAGACATTAACAATTGGTCAAGGGAACTTTGTCGATGTCCCTGTGATAATATTTCATCACAAACGACTATTCACGCTATCCTATTCTGCAAATTTTACAAGGATGAAAGGCGAAGATGGGTACTACCGTTATTAAAACAGGGGGATGGAGACAATGTCGCCCTGCTTTTTGTATTTGCAGATGTTGGGAAATTATTATTGTATTGGATCTATGGTAGGTTTTTAAAAAGTGTATATAGAGCCAGAAAATCTCTAAATATTTGAATGTCAGATGTAAAATATATGAGAGAAACATAGACATGAGATGATGTAAATAAGTACAGCATAATACATTTTATTCCCCGGATGTAAAAAATAGTTACTGTTAAATGAATTTTTTTATGAAATTTTATTTAGCTAACGTGTCTTAATGTAATTTTTATGATGTGTGATGATATGTTTTAACTGCCTGCTTTTATGATTTTAATGTTTAAAATCGAATAAAGCTCGTTTTGATTTGATTTGATTTGAAGTCGTTGAGCAGGTCCGTCTTTATGTTTTCTGTCTTCATAGTAAAGAAGGCAGCAAATTCCTCGCAATTGGGAAGTGAGTCTGGGTTTGCTTGTGGGCGGTGGGGTGCAGCCTTAGATTGAGATTTGATTAGTTCGAATAATTTTTTGCGGCGGTTCTTGGCATGGTCTAATTGCTTGCTGAAGAAGTCTGCTTTTGATCGTCTGACCTTTCTGTGGTAGGCATTTCTCGTTCTTCTTAATAGCTTGAGGTGGTCAGATGATGGTGACGATCTCCATCTTCGTTCAATTAGTCTTAGAGATCATCTGTCTTCATTTAGTCTACCATCAAACCAGGGTTTTGAGTCTTTTGTGGTGACTCTTTTCAGTTGTAAGGGAGCTAATTTGTCTAGTTCCGTGTTCATGGAGTGGAAGTAGTGATTAGTCAGATCTTGTACATCCGATAAGCCTATGGGTGGAAGCAGGATGTTCGGAATAGAAGTTGTGAGTAAATAGGAACCGACATTTTTAGGTTGCTCTTCCAAATTTTTGTTCTCATGGGTTGGATAGAAAGTGATTTAATTGTTACGTTGATGTGGAATGTAATGATGTGGTGGTCAGACCAGTCGCAGGTGAGAATCGATTCAAGCTGAGTGGAGTCCACTTTGGAAATTATTAGATCGAGGGTTGAGCCTTTATCATGTGTGGGGCTGTCATGGATTTGGGTAAGTTTAAGGTCAGCGAGGAAAGCTTTTAAGCTGTTGACTCCTGGGTCATCTAGGTCATCCCAGTGGAGATTGAGGTCACCAAGGAATATTTGCGTATTTTGTTGACCGTCATTTGTAGCTATAATATCCATGAGATGTTCGATGAAGGTGAGGTTATCCCCTGGTGGGTGGTAGAATGTGTGTAGTGAACATATTGGTTTATTATTGCTAGTGATGTCTAAACAAAGGTATTCACAGGAGGATAGTACCGGTGATTGAGAGCGGTTCACTGAGATATTGCTACGATGTATGCAGGCAATACCTCCACCTGGTCTATCGGATCTATCAAGTCTTGTGATGTTGTGATTTGGGGGGACTAGTATGTCTAGGATGGGCGTGGAAGTCACCCCCTTTCCTGCATGACATGGACTTTACAGTCCATGTTGTGAGGAACATTCTTTGGAGCTCCCATTGCGGTACCTTTTTAATAGGTACCACTGTGGGAATGCCAAAAGACCACCCGTCAGACCACGAGGTAACGCGTAATCCGGAGGGCGGCCGGTGGTTGACTTTGGCAGTGTGGAAGAGGGGCACTGGTATGGCAGTCTTCTCCCACACCGCCAAAGTCATAATCAGGCCCTAAGTCTCCTGGTTGTTTGTTTGCTTGCTAGCATTTAAATCTGAGTTCTGCGAGGGAGCATTGGGGGGTTGCTTCAAGATTGAGTTTAAGGTGACTTGGTTATAGTGGTTGTTAGAACTGGGGGTCTCTAGTTGGCAGAGGTAGGTACCTTTGTCCAAATAGGGACCCTTGCTTCTAGTCAGGGTAAGGGGGATACACTACTAAAATAACCCCTGCTCACCCCCTTGGTAGCTTGGCACGAGCAGGCAGGCTTATCTCAGAGGCAGTGTGTAAAGCATTTGTGAACACATACAGTAATACAGTGACAACACTACAGATGGACACCACACAGGTTGTAGTATAAAAATAAGTATTTTTATATAGACTTAACACAAGACCAAAACGACAAAAATCCACAATACAATACGAAAAATGACTGTCAAATGGTAGAAAATAGTTCAGTTCAAATGCAGGTGATAAATGCGACACTCTACGTTCAATGTACCTTTGGATGCGTAACGTGATACAAACAAAAAAGTTGCAGGGAAGGTGATGCATCGGTTCCTTACATGTATGAACGGTGATGCGTCGGTTCCTTGCTCCGGGGGAGGTGATGCGTCGGTTCCCTACTGCTGCGTAGGGGACGGTGATGTGTCGGTTCCTTACCGGAGAGGAGGTGATGCGTCAGTTCTTCACTGCGTGGGGAGGTGATGCGTTGGTTTCTTACTGCGCTTCTGTGGCGATGCGACCAGCAGCGCCTCGATGCGATGACGACCCGGTGCAATGAAACAAAATGGCGTCTTCTTCTCGATGCGACAACGAAGGGGGCGATGCGTGCACGACTGACGGCCGTGCAGCGACTCGTGAATCTTCTGAGCCGCGACAGGCCCTGCGACACGCTTCTTTGATGATGCGACGGCGTCTGCTGCGACTGCGACACTCTTCTCCGGTGATGCGAGGCGCTTCGGTGATGTGACAGCGGCGGCATGCTTTCCCGGCGATGCGACGACAACTTCTGCGGCGGCAACACGCTTCTTCTTCGTGAGTCGCGCTTCCAGCTCCCAGCGATACGCAGTCTCTTAGAAGGCCCAACACCAGATGTAGGCACTTCAAATTCCCAGCACGGGAATTCAGGGGAGCTGGTTGGTGAAGTCTTGTATCCCTGAGACTTCAGCAGGAGGCAAGCTCAATCTTCAAGCCCTTGGAGATTTTCTGCAAGATGATGAAAGTAGGCACAAAGTTCCTTTCTCCTTTCTTTGGCAATCAGGCAACCACTGCAGGCCAATCCCTCAAACAGCACACAGCATAGGGATAGTCTCCTCCTTCAGTTTCTCTGGTTCCTCTCCTCAGCAAAGGTTCTTCTTGTTTCCCAGAAGTGATCTAAAGTCTTGGGGTCTGGACCCCAATATTTATACTAGCAAATCCTTTGTCCACTGAAGGCAGAGGGTCCTGTACCTAGTACAAACCAATTCTGGGTGCATTCTGCCAGTGCACACCTTCTTCCTTTGTCAATGTGGGCCAGGGACATCAGACGCACCACAGGAGGTGGAGCCAGCATTGTGGAAGGCAGGCACAGCCCTATTCAGGCCCAGGTGCTACTCCTCCCACCACTCTACATGCAGATAGGTCTATTCAGCCCTGTGCTGACTCACCCAGTCTCCTGGAGTCCCCCAGCCCCTGTCACTCACAAAACCAGACACACAATACACAAGCTAGCAGCGAACAGGCTGGATGGTTAGGCAAGAAAATACCTACTTTCTAAAAGTGGTATTTTCAAACACAGAATGTTAAAACCAATTTCACTAAAAGATGTATCTTATCATTCTGAGTTCAGGCATACTAAATTCGTTTTTCTACCATGTTCCCTGGGTCAGTTAGGATTATAAGATGTTATAATCAAACTGCCCATTCTGGCCTATGGGAACAGGTCGCCTTGCAATAGTGAAAAACGAAATTGACTGTAATTCACTATCAGGACATGCCGCACACACCAGGGCATGTCCTACCTCTTACGTACAATGCACCCTGCCCGCAGGCCTACCTTAGGGGTGACTAACATGCAGAAAAGGGAAGCTTTGGGGACTGGTAAGTGGGTGCACTTACCAAGTCGACATGGCAGTACCAGACTGCACACAGGCTCTGCAATGGCAGGCCTGAGATACACTTTACAAGCTGCTCCTGTGGGTGGCATAACCAGTGCTGCAAGCCCACCAGCAGCATTTGATTCGCAGGCCCTGGGCACAAACAGTGCACTGTACTAGGGTCTGACAGTGAATCAAATAGGCCAAACATGGAGTCACTAATCCATACATCAATTTATAACAGAGAGCATATGCACTTTAGCACTGATCAGCAGTGGTAAAGTGCCCAGAGTCATAAAACCAACAAAAACAGGTCAGAAAAAGTACAGGAGGAAGGCAAAAAGTTCAGGGATGACCCTGCAAAAAGGGCCAAGTCCAACACAACCCCCTTCCAGCCAAAAACGCAGGGTAGACCAATCACTACCTTGATGGGCTTCCCTGCTTTGCGCGATGGAACCTGGACCCTGGCCCGCAACAGCAGGGGCATATTCCAGTTCTACACCAATCTGAACCTATTTGGATCCCTCTGTCCATACTCTCAGGGCCCACCAAGCTAACCCATGGGGAACCCTTCTCCTCACCTGTGGACACCATCTGTGCAGCACCTAGCCTTAGCTTGCTCGCAGGTGTGTCCCAACAGACAGACAGTAAGCTCATGGCCAACCCAGAGGTATGGCCCAGTCCACCCCTGGGGTGCGACTCCTGTCCCCCCCCAGGGAACACTCTGTCCACCAGGACAGCAAGCCACAGTGGTTACTGACAGCTGTCAGTGATGAGACCCGGGCCTTATGCCTCTCAGGGCTCTCAAACCTCTGGGGCATCAGAGAGCAGGGGGCAGTAGCCCCAGGTGCCCGGCACCCTTTGTCCACTCTCCCTCCTGTCAGGTCAGGTATGACATCCTGACACTGACCCACCATCCCCGGACCTGTACCTGGCGGCTGGACCGGAGACTGGGTTGGGCTTTCCCACACCCAGTCCTCCTCCTCGGGGCTCCGCACCCTCCCACCTGGAGCGGTACCCCCTTCCAGAATTGTCAGGGCACATGTGGCAGGCGTCCTGCACAATTCGCCCACCAGTTCAGGGGTTCTATCCTGCAACTGGGATCCCAGCATAGGGTCTGTACCCTTAGACTGGGCAGAGGCCAGGGGTGAGGCTGTTCTCTCCCCGCCCCCCTTACTGGGGCCCTGCACCCTCCCACCTGGAGCGGTTCCCCCAGAAGACAAACTGGTAGGGGCACTGTTTGCAGCTGCCCCTTCCTCCAGGTCAGGGGGGACACCCTGAACCTGGCCCTCCAACCCAGGGTCTGTACCCTTAGGCTGGACCTGTGCCTGGCAACCCAGGACTTCTGGGAGGGTACACCAACCCCCCCCAAGGGAAACACACTCCTCTAGAGTTGTGTAAGAATCTGCCTGGTGCACCAGGACTTCCTGGGGAGCACGCCTGCCCCACCAGAGGGTAACACATCTCTCATGTGTTGCGTGACAGTCTGCCTGGCGCTGATCTCCGGACCTCTGTTCATCTGACAGTGCGTGAAGACCCCCCAAAACAGAAGTGGTGTCACCATGGTCACTCCTAGGAGGCTAAGCCCTTCTGGCAGGCCCCTGACCCACTGGCTCGCCCACTGGGGAACACATCCCCCTCTCACCCCTCAATCTGGACTTCTGCACCCTCCCAACTTGAGCGGCACAGCCAGACACCAGAACCACTGGAGCTCCATTTACTGACGCTCCAGGTTCTCTAGACCCTGGGAGACCCCCTCAAATGGCCTACCAGTACAGTCTAGGCCCCTAACCTGGTGTTCCCCTAAGGAACCCTCCAGGCCCTGAGACTGGGTTTCGGGCACCTTGGGACACGCAGTCCCACACTCACTCCTTCTCCGCAGAGACAGGATGTGAGCCCTTACACCCCTCCCACTACACTGGGACCTAGCTGGCTACACTGAACCTCTCCCACCACTCTGGGTTGGAAGACACCTGAGCCACTCCTCTTAGGGTCACTCCCCAATGGCTCTTCAGACCCTCTGGAATCCACCAAAAGGTCTGCCTCCATTGTGAGCTCCCTGGGGTCAGAGAACTCACACTCCAACAGGTGTTGGCATAGCTCTGGAAAATAGGGACTTACAATATGCTCTCCCTCAATTGAATCACACAGTCCCACCAAACTATCCTTCACCTCACCATCCAGTGCCTTGCACACGTACCCCACACCACTCTCCTGAGACGGGCAAGACAGTATCTGACTGTCTCTGTCACTCAATCCACACTCTTCTGGGCGGTCTCCACACTCACACACCAGGACTTCAACCATGGGGGAACCCCTCTCCCTGCACCTCCCATCTAGAGTCAGTAGAGTGTCCCTCCCACCACAAGGACTATGAACCCCTGTGCCAGTTCCCCAATCCACCTCAGGGACACTGAGCACCACTGGAGCTACCTCATATCCTTGAACCTCCTGGTGTATATTAACCCCCTTTCCAAGTCAGGCACCACATCTCTGGGTGTATATACTACTCCCTCAGCACTAGATAACATAATTTTGCCGCCACCATCTGAGCTGGACTCCACCTCCAACTCAGCCAAGCTCACTTCTTGAGCTTCACACATTTCTTTTTCAGCTAAGGCTCGCTCTATCTCCTCGCACTCCCGGTCTAGCTGCCTCAGCCTCCGGTCACGAGCACAAATCCGATTCCTCTCTTCACGAGCCAATCTTTCCCAAAATGTTTCCTCCTCAGGGCCACTGCCCTCTTGGTATTCTGGCTGGGGATCCTCCCCCTCAGATTCCTCCTCAGAGTCATCTGCTAGTGTTGTTTCCCAGTGTAGCACCTCACAGCTATGCAGGGCTGCCTCAAGATCCTGCCTTGTGGATCTCCTCTTCACAGGTAGCCCCCTCTCCTTGCAAAATACTTTTAGTTCCCTTATCTTGTAGATATTCAGGTGCCAAAAGTTGACTTCCATTTTGACAAGGCCCAACAGGTGCAACAACTAACCAGAGTTCCAAAAAACCAAATTCCAAAGGAAAACAGGGAAAAATAGAATGTGGTTGCGTTTGGTCTGCACTCACTAGTAGTGTACACCAATCACTGTGCATGAATCACAAATGCAAGTCCAGAATCCTCACCGCTGACCACCAATGTTAGAACTGGGGGTCTCTAGTTGGCAGAGGTAGGTACCTTTGTCCAAATAGGGACCCTTGCTTCTAGTCAGGGTAAGGGGGATACACTACTAAAATAACCCCTGCTCACCCCCTTGGTAGCTTGGCACGAGCAGGCAGGCTTATCTCAGAGGCAGTGTGTAAAGCATTTGTGAACACATACAGTAATACAGTGGCAACACTACAGATGGACACCACACAGGTTGAAGTATAAAAATAAGTATTTTTATATAGACTTAACACAAGACCCAAAACGACAAAAATCCACAATACAATACGAAAAATGACTGTCAAATGGTAGAAAATAGTTCAGTTCAAATGCAGGTGATAAATGCGACACTCTACATTCAATGTACCTTTGGATGCGTAACGCGATACAAACAAAAGAGTTGCAGGGAAGGTGATGCGTCGGTTCCTTACACGCAAGAACGGTGAAGCGTCGGTTCCTTGCTCCGGGGGAGGTGATGCGTCGGTTCCCTACTGCTGCGTAGGGGACGGTGATGCATTGGTTCCTTACCGGAGAGGAGGTGATGCGTCGGTTCTTCACTGCGTGGGGAGGTGATGCGTCGGTTTCTTACTGCGCTTCTGTGGCGATGCGACCAGCAGCGCCTCGATGCGATGATGACCCGGTGCAATGAAACAAAATGGCGTCTTCTTCTCGATGCAACAACGAAGGGGGCGATGCGTGCACGCCCGACGGCCGTGCGGCGACTCAGTGAATCTTCTGAGCCGCGAAAGGCCCTGCAACACGCTTCTTCGATGATGCGTCGGCATCTGCTGTGACGGCGACACTCTTCTCCGGTGATGCGATGGCGACAGCGGCAGTGGTGGCACGCTTTCTCGGCGATGCGACGATAACTGCTGCGGCGGCGACGCGCTTCTTCTTCGTGAGTCGCGCTTCCAGCTCCCAGCGATACGCAGTCTCTTAGAAGGCCCAACACCACAGTAAGCGCTTCAAATTCCCAGCAAAGGAATTCAGGGGAGCTGGTTGGTGAAGTCTTGGATCCCTGAGACTTCAGCAGGAGGCAAGCTCAATATTCAACCCCTTGGAGATTTTCTGCAAGATGATGAAAGTAGGCACAAAGTTCCTTTCTCCTTTCTTTGGCAATCAGGCAACCACTGCAGGCCAATCCCTCAAACAGCACACAGCATAGGGATAGTCTCCTCCTTCAGTTTCTCTGGTTCCTCTCCTCAGCAAAGGTTCTTCTTGTTTCCCAGAAGTGATCTAAAGTCTTAGTGTCTGGGCCTCAATATTTATACTAGCAAATACTTTGTCCTCTGAAGGCAGAGAGTCCTGTACCTAGTCCAAACCAGTTCTGGGTGCATTCTGCCAGTGCACACCTTCTTCCTTTGTCAATGTGGGCCAGGGTCATCAGACGCACCACAGGAGGTGGAGCCCGCATTGTGGAAGGCAGGCACAGCCCTATTCAGGCCCAGGTGCTACTCCTCCCACCACTCTACATGCAGATAGGTCTATTCAGCCCTGTGCTGACTCACCCTGTCTCCCGGACTCCCCCAGCCGCTGTCACTCACAAACCCAGACACACAATACACAAGCTAGCAGAGGCAGACTGGATGGTTAGGCAAGAAAATACCTACTTTCTAAAAGTGGTATTTTCAAACACAGAATGTTAAAACCAACTTCACTAAAAGATGTATCTTATCATTCTGAGTTCAGGCATACTAAATTCGTTTTTCTACCATGTTCCCTGGGTCAGTTAGGATTATAAGATGTTATAATCAAACTGCCCATTCTGGCCTATGAGAACAGATAGCCTTGCAATAGTGAAAAACGAAATTGGCTGTAATTCACTATCAGGACATGCCACACACACCAGGGCATGTCCTACCTCTTACATACAATGCACCCTGCCTGCAGGCCTACCTTAGGGGTGACTAACATGCAGAAAAGGGAAGCTTTGGGGACTGGTAAGTGGGTGCACTTACCAAGTCGACATGGCAGTACCAGACTGCACACAGGCTCTGCAATGGCAGGCCTGAGACACACTTTACAAGCTGCTCCTGTGGGTGGCACAACCAGTGCTGCAAGCCCACCAGAAGCATTTGATTCACAGGCACTGGGCATAAACAGTGCACTGTACTGGGGTCTGACAGTGAATCAAGTAGGCCAAACATGGAGTCACTAATCCATACATCAATTTATAACAGAGAGCATATGCACTTTAGCACTGATCAGCAGTGGTAAAGTGCCCTGAGTCATAAAACCAACAAAAACAGGTCAGAAAAAGTACAGGAGGAAGGCAAAAAGTTCAGGGATGACCCTGCAAAAAGGGCGAAGTCCAACAGTGGTTAGTTCAGACTTCGGTGGTGTTGTGAATGTGTGAGGTTCTCCATATATTTTTGAGTTCTTCAGAGAGTTACTGAGCAGAAATGTTCAGAAGAGGTCTTGTTTGAATCCTGTTTAGAAGGACTGGTGTACTGATGAAGGTCAGTTGAACAAGATAGTTTGACCAATTTACTTTAAATGGGTCCTTGTGGTTCCAGATGTTTGAGGGACAGATTATGATGTTTAGAGTGTCCCTTTTGCTATGTGTTAGTTATGAGATCAATTGGGACAGTTCATACACATTTGTTTTAATTTTGATGAGAGGGGGTCCTTAATGATATTCCAGGGGATGTTAAAGTGGTCTAGGAAGATGTTGGTGGAACATTGTGCCAGCATCGAAGTCATGAGGTGATTGAAGTGTTTTAAGAGTTATATATTGTATCCTGGTGGGCCACACATGATGTGGAAGCAGGTGGTTTTGTATTGCATCAGTTTGAAAGATATTGAGAAGAGTTCAAAACAAGTTTATGAAGGGGAGTCCTCAGCGATACAGTGCAGATCCAAGGATTTTAGATTCATGAGCTCCTAATAACTTTGCATTCATTAGGATACAGTTCTGAATGGATTCTTTGGGAAATTCAGTATGAGTTGGGTTATTCCTCTTTAGAAGCTTAGAAAACAGGAGAAAGGGCTAGCAAGGAGTCTAGAGATGTATATAAATGTCAAAGAAAAGTAGAATGAATGAAACGGAGCATGACAAAGATTCACTATGAATAATGGAGAATTGCATTCAGCATAAGCAAATTAAAATGGAGAGCAGAAAGTTTAAAATTAAAAGAGAGAGGGGGCGTGGCCTGGCGTCAGCCAAGATGGCTGTGTAAAGAGAGAGCTCCGTCGGGGCCTCGCTGACGGCCCAAGTTATCTGTTCTTTATCCGGCGTTTGCAGCCTGGAACTTATCGGCGACGACGTGGGACATCAAGCGCTCCCGCTTGATGCTGAAATCTGGGTGCCACGTCTGGTACAGACGCAGCAAGACGACAGCGAGTCCCAGCTCTCATGCAATGCGGAGGTCTCCCAGAGCGGCTGGGTGGGGCTCGCGCAGGCCGCGTCCGAACACAGAACTATCCTGGCCTGCGAGTGTGGGGAGCCGCTGCAGGCGTGCCAGAGGACAGCAGTGCTGACCCCCGAGACTTTGAGTCGCACTGCTTGACCCGCTCGGTAAGACTTGGGGAGCCGAGTGGTGTTGGGTGGAGGTGAGAGCGCCGGAGCCACCGAGGGACCGTGCCTGTGCCCTTTCACTTTGGGCCCGAGCCACGGGGACTCATTGTGGATCCCCCCGCCTCAAGATGATGGTATGACATTACCGCTGCTTGTGCAGGCCACGGCGGGGACCGGCGCTCGTCTATGAGCCCAGGACTTTGGGAATTGGACAGATCTACCACAAGGAACCCTGCGCGTCATTGCCCCTCCCACCCCCGGTGTGCTTGTTGGTGCAGGGCGCTGCCAGGTGGTGGTGGAATGACGGCCCTATGATTGTGGGCGCTGCATACGTGCATAGTTGGGGCTGGGCCTGAGTGGATGGGGCAAAGGAGGGCCCCCCGCATTGGCTGCGCACATCCTAAGCTGCTGGTGCACGTGTGAGGTGTGGCCCACTGAAGAACTGGTGAGTGTGGCCAGAGTGTGACTCTGGCCAGTGGGGCGGTGACTCCGCTCACAGACCCCTTCATTTGTGGTGGTATCCGGACGGTGGTGAGTTGCTGTGAGTGGGGGGGGCCTGTAGACGCGACCAGAGTGACATGGCATCACCCGCACCCTGGTACCCTCTCCCAGACAAGTGGAACTGGTACGAGGGGGACCCGCAGTGGGCCCTCCTTTATATTGGGGGCAGCCAGCACGTGAGACCAGTGCCAGTTGCCGGCGGTGGAGTGGGAAGGGGCCACATTGGAGATACATTGTGTGCTGCTGATCCTGAATCCCGTCTGTATTCGCAATGAAACCGAAAGGGGCCCCAACGGTGCAATCAAACAAACTGGACAAGTATGCAGTCCCAAGGCAATCATCCTCGGAGGAGGGCGCCGTGGGCGGCCAGACCGACGCCCCTGAACCATCGCTCAGTTCCATCATGACGGCCATTCAGGTTTTGGGAACAACGTTGGAGACCAAAATTTACAAAGTTTCAATCGAAATGAACCTTCTCAGAGCCGATATGAATAAAACTTTGGAACGAGTCACTGCGACAGAAACGAACATTGTCGTGCTTCAGACTACCAAGCGTAAGCTGGTGGAAAAGGTTCAACAACTGGTCCATCAACACCGCCAGGTAGCTCTGAAGCTGGAGGATCAGGAGGGGCGGGCTCGCCGGAACAATATCCATGTGGTGGGGGTCCCGGAGGGATCGGAAGGCCCCAGTATGGACCTTTTCCTTGAGGACCGGATATTAAATCGTCTGAAACCCAAACGGCTCTCTACTTTCTTCACAGTGGAGAGGGCGCACAGGGCACCGGTCCCCCCGCCAAAACCTGGGGCCCCTCCCAGAACGATCATAGCCAGAATCCTTAATTATAGGGACCGGGACGCCATCCTACAGGCAGCTCAGCAACATGGTGACCTACCGTATGAGAATACGACAGTGAGGTTCTTCCCGGACTTTACTCTAAAGGTGCAACAAGAGCAACGTACCTTTGATGGAGTGAAGCGAGCCCTAAGAGATAGGGGCATCAAATATATGAGGTTTTTTCCAGCGAGGCTTAAAATTATCACAGACGGAAGGTCCTGGTTTTTTACAAATCCATCTGAAGTGCAAGCCTGGCTGGATGAGACACGGCTTCAGAAAGACAATCTGGATGTGGCGGCGAGTTGGCGGGACACTTGTGAGCGCTCCCCAGTCTCCTCCTCCGGACAAGAAGGAATGGATCTGCACGACCAACGCTCTCGACGAACCAAATCATCGAGCCCAGTGAACTCTGAGTCACACCGAAAATTATCTCATCACTGCAGTACTCTGATTTTAGGACTGATTACCGTGTCACGTAATGTATATCACTGGGGGTGGTGGGGCGATAATCGCATTCCTCACGCTGTATATTTCTGTAGACTTGAGATCACGCTGCAACGGGGTTTCTCCTTCGGGATCTGGGCTGGAAGGAGGCCACGCGGAGCCATAAGGAGGTGACGCTCGGCAACCCCTATCTTAGTAACCTAGTTTTTGGGCGACAGGTGCTCTGCTAATTGGGGATGTGGGTAGTTTCGAACCTACGTGGCAGGGTAGCAGGGAGGGGGTTTGGGGGATGTTGGGACATTTGTTTTTCTTATTTGTTGATGTTGTATTTGCTTCAGCTCATTGCCGATATTCACACTGACTTGGGTAGTGGGACACATGACACTACACAGATGCTGGGGGCTGAGGGGCACTCACTGGTAGGTAGGACATGGGGGAGATGAGTCGATAGCTGTCTTACTTAAATGGCATCGCGACATAGCAAACACCTGAAGGTGCTATCCTGGAATGTAAATGGTTTAGGCGATAAAATCAAAAGGACCATGATGCTGCAATACCTACGAAGACACTTCCCAGACGTGGTGCTCCTACAGGAGACGCACCTGAAGGGGAATAATTATCTTGCTCTTAATAGATTCGGGTACACGCTGGCGGTACATGCAGGATTCACAACAGGCTCCAGGGGCACGCCGATTTTAATTAAGAACACGCTACCTTTGGTGATTGCTCGCTCATGGACTGACCGTATGGGGCGCTATGCTGCACTATCGGGGACGTGGGAGGGCCTCACCCTTAACATTTGTTCGGTATATGTCCCCCCAGATTGCATGGGACGACTTTTCCAGACCTGGGCTCCCTTCTCTTAGAAATGCCAACGGGTACTCTTCTCCTAGGAGGGGATATGACCGAGACTATGGAGGCTGCCCTTGACCGTGACACTGACTCCCGCAGGATAAGGGGGATCGCAACCACTAAAGGGCTTTGTAAAAGTGATGGGATTGGTAGATCTATGGTGCCTACATAACTCCAGCTCTAGGCAGTAGACACACATCTTCTCGGCGCACGGTAGTGGGTCACGTCTCGACTACATCTTTACGCAGGCTGCATCGGCTGGCCTTTTACAGGAGTGTTGCCATAGGGCCCGCGGAATCTCTGATCATTCCCCGGTGGAGGTGCTTGTGCGTGGCCCGAGGAAGGACTGGTCTCTACCCCCCGCTTAGATCCCTATCTATTTAGAGATCAAGAGTTTAAGGAATGCTTTGAGGAACGCACGGAGCTCTACTTCTCAGAAAATGAGGGATCAGTGAGCTCTCATTGTATACTGTGGAAGGCATATAAGACCCTGGCCAGGGATTATGTATAGGCGACTGCTGGGATTAAGCGAAAGGAAAAGCGGATAGCCTGCGACAGTCTGGAACAAGAGATAGCACTGATTGACTCGACGCTCGGACGGTCGCCGGGGGGCAGGGCTGAACGCTTGCATACACTCCGCCTCAAACAGAAAGAACTTCGTGATTTAGCAGAGGAGGCGGCCCGTGCTCACGCAATAGCCACACAGCGCCGTATTTATGACCTTGGGGACAAGGCAAATAAGCTAATTGCGTGGTTGGAAAGGAGAGATAGGAAGCCGTAACTGGGTCTCTGAGATTCGAACTTTGGAGGGCGTGGTATGGGGAACGGGTACGGAGATAGCCGAGACATTTGCCAAATATTACAAAGGGATCTACCGATCCCAATCAGATAGGGATGAAGAGGACTGCGTGGAATTCCTGAAGGACATCACATTACCGAGCTTGACGGACGAAGACCGTGAAGCGACGGACTCAGGCTTTACGGTGGAAGAAATTGAGGGTGCCATTCGGGATCTTCAGTCAGGGAAAGCAGCGGGGCCTAATGGGTTTCCCGCGAAATTGTATAAATGTGTGGCGGGCCAATTGGCACTGCATATGCTTAACATGTTTTGCGAAGCAAGGACTGGTGGACAGTTGCCTCCAGACTTGAGAACGGCAACTATTCTTGTCATCCCAAAGAAGGATAAACCGTGGGATCTATGTAACTCGTATCGCCCGATCTCGCTCCTCAACTTCGAGGCCAAGGCACTCGCCAAAGCGATTGCAAATATATTGACTCCGCTTCTACAGTCCTTGATTCACCCGGATCAATCCGGGTTCATGCCCCATAGGAGCACTAGATTGAATCTCCGGCGATTATATGGGGTTATGCACGCAGTACGGCACGGACCAGACGTCCCGACGGCACTCCTGTCCCTCGATGCCCATATGGCATTCGACAGTATCGGATGGCCCTACTTGTTCGCAGTCCTTACGAAATTCGGATTTGGACCGGAATTCCAACGATGGGTCAAGCTTCTTTACGCTGCACCGATGGCTCGGGTTCGGGTTAATGGGTCAATGTCCAGACTCTTCCGGCTCCATAGGGGCACGCGACAGGGTTGCCCGCTCTCGCCCGTGCTCTTCACGCTGGCTCTTGAACCATTGGCCTCATGGGTGCGGGTAGATCCAGTAGTGCGGGGGATTGATATAGGGGGGAGTCGGAAGAACTTGGGGCCATATGTATGAAGCTGTTTTGCGATCGCAAACACTGCGAATCGCAGAAAAACGGTGTTTGCGATCGCAAAACAGAGCCCCGCTATGTATGAGACACATCCCGACTGCCAATGTGCAAATCGCATAATTAGCGATTAGCAAAATAGCGAATAATACCTTTTTGCGAAATATTTGCGAATTCGCAAAATGTGACAAAATCTAGTGAAATTCGCAATTGTTGTGTTCAGAATTAGCGAATTCACTAAACGGAATGCATGAATAATTCTCAATTTGCGAATTCACGAAATTCGCAAAATAGAGAATCGCAATTACCACCAAGTCTGAGCAGGTGGTAACCAGGTGCAACCTATTTAAAGAGACCCACAATGCAACTGATGTTTGCCACAATGTCAGGGCTGTACGTGATAGCCAGGAGGCTGCGACTCAGAGCTGCTGCACAGAGAAGGAGACGCCAGGAGAGGATCTTCAGAGCGCGCATAACCCTGTTCCAGCGGACTGAGGAGGAGATCCATACAAACTACAGGCTGGATGAAGAGAGCATCCTGGAATTAATAGCAGAGCTCAAACCTATCCTTGAACACCCCACACGCAGGACACACACAATCCCCACCCACATACAGGTCCTGTGCTCACTCCACCTCTTGGCGTCAGGGAGCTTCCAGGGGGTGATAGCCACAGCAGGAGGGGTCTCACAGAGTGCATTGTCGCGCTTCTTCCACGCGTTCCTTGATGCCATGGTACAGAGGCTGCATTACCACATACAATTCCCCAGCACACCACAGGCACTAGACCAGACCAAGCAGGAGTTCTATCAAATTGCACAATTCCCCCACGTCATTGGATGCATAGATGGGACCCATGTCGCCATATCCCCCCCCTCCCAGAACGAGTATGTGTTCAGGAATCGCAAGTCCTACCATTCCCTGAACATACAGGTGGTGTGTAATGCCAGGCACATCATCACCGACATCGTCGCTAAATACCCAGGCAGCACCCACGACTCATTCATCTTCCGCCACAGTGGGATACACCGCCGACTCACAAGTGGGGAGTTTGGTGAGGGATACCTACTAGGTAATTGCATGTGATAGAAGGACACACTAGTAATGCATAGCAGTGGCAGGACAGTGTTCAACCATATTTTTCTCGCCCCACAGGTGACAGTGCGTATGCGGTCCGGGACTACATACTCACTCCTTACCTTAATCCTGCCAACTCTGGGGAGCAGAGGTACAACAGTGCCCACATTGCAACCAGATGTACCATCGAGCGGACCTTCGGAATACTCAAGAGCCGGTTTCGATGCCTACATAAGAGTGGAGGGGCACTTCAGTACAGCCCCCAGACCTGTTGCAAGATAGTGGTAGTGTGTGCCATGCTGCACAACATCGCCACCAGGAAGGGCACACCAGTGGAGCTCACTGTATCAGAATCATCAGATGAGGAGGGGCCAGCTCCTGGACGCATGCCGGCCGGAGTAATTGGTGCAGCTGCTGGGCGCCAGAGGCGAGATGAGATCACACAGAACTATTTCTAGGTAAGAAAAGATGACACAATGCCAAAGATCTAATACAGGACTGTGTTTAATTTCCCTTTGTACAGGATATATATCGGCACACAGCCTGTGTGGCACACAATGTATTGTTAAAAGTACCGCACATGTGTGATTCACAGTGCAAATTGACTCTTGACCAAGTGTCTGTGTGCACTGGGTTGATGCACCCATATCCATGCCTATGTCTGAGCGCCTCAACTGCGGCGCTGACGGCCTGTAGGCCCTCGCCGTGGGTGCACTGTGCCCTCTTCGCCTGTCTCAGCAGCCCTGCCGTGACGCACACTACGGCGCCTGTCCGGTGGGGGCGGTGGTGTAATGCTGCTCCTGCTGGATTGTGCGTCCTCGTCTGTTGGAGTGAGGACTCCTGGGCCAGCAGTGGCAGCTGCCCGCAGCTGATCCACAGCACATGTCACCTGTACCAGACCCCTGGCCACGTCCTGGCTGCAGTGTGACACCTCGTGCTGCATACTGATGCTGCGCCTTGACAGCACAGAGGTCGCTGAGGAAAGGCGGTTTACCGCCCTGGTGTAGAGGTCTAGGCGGGTGTGGAGGCGCTGCCTCTCCCTGCGCCTAGCAGCACGGTCCACCCTTAGTTCAGCACAGAGTGCCTCCAGGGCACCCGTCAGGCCCATGAAGCCAACCCTGATTTGCCTCTGGATTGACCGTATGTTTTTGCCTGCAGGCGCTGGACCTCCAACATGTGGCCCTCCAGCCCTTGGAAGACTGTGTCGTCTCCTGTGACTGCTGCACTAGTGGATGCACGTGGTGCCCTGCGCCTGGATGGGATTGGTGGTATTGGTTCGGCACGTGCTCGTGCACGGGGTTGTGGCTCTGACTGTCCCTGGACTGTTTGGACATTGACATCGGTGTCCTGGGATTCCTCCTCCAGTGGTGGCAATGGTGGCACTGCAATCCGCCTGTGGCGTATTGGAGGGATGACTGGGCTGCCCTCGTCTTCCTCTTCCTCCTCCTCCTCTTGCCCTGTTGCCTCTGGGCTGGGGGATTCATCCTCCCCTCCACTGATTGTTCCCTGTGTTTCTGCTGGTGCTGTGGACATAAATGCACACATTAATTTACTGTCCTGCCTTGCATTTGTCATGCATTAAATATCACTGTTTGGAGTTACGTGGGTCCTATCTATCTGTATTTTGACTTTCATGATGCACACATACTGTTTGAGCCTGGCTGGGTGTCATTGCTCCACTGTTAGGTGCATGTAACTACATCTCCCATAATGCATTGCTGTGTGTGCTTGTGTACCTGCACTGGAATTGTAGTTTTGTTGTGCCCCTTGGACTCTCCTGGGTGTGTGGGGGTAGTAGGGAGGTATCAGGGGTGTGATGGCATGCTTCTTACCTTGTCTTGGTTGTGTGTGGTCGGAGCTGTCCAGGTCTGACACGCCCACTGCACTCTCCGGAAGCAGGGTCCCCTCAACCATTTCTTCGAGTGGTGTTGAAGCGGTGGCAGTGGAGGTCCCCCCACCGGTCTTGTTGGCCTCCTCCAACCTGGCAGCAACCTTCTCCTTTGAGCGCGCACGCATATCATACCAGCGCTTCTGTAGGTCTTTGACGCTGCGATGCGTGACGCCAATTGCGTTGACTTTGCGCTGGATGTCTGCCCATATCCTTCTCTTGCGTGTCTCTGGCACACGCAGGGACTTCTTGCCAAACAGGAGCTAATGGCTCACAACCATCTCCTGTATCAGAGCCTCCTGCTCACTTTCTGTGAACTTTGGTTTTCTAATTCTGGGTGTCTCCCCCTGCTGCTTGTCCTTGCTGGCCATGTCTCCACTCTCTCCAATGTGTGTAGCACTGCAGTGATGCCTCAGCCTCAACTCCTGCTCTCTCACTCTGCTTCTGAGACTCAGGTGCAGCATGGGTAGTCACACTTCCTGGTTGTGATGTCATCAAGCTGCACCTGAGTCTCAGAATTGTAGTTCGCGAACTTCGCAATTTTGCGATTTTCGCAATTGTGCGAATTTGCAAAATAGAAAGTTCAATACTAATTAATCGCTATTTGGCTCATCGCTATTCATTTAGCGAATTTTAACGAATCGCTAATGTTTTGCGATTATTTGTTTACATACGGTTTTGCGTTTCTCAAATAGCGATTCGCAAAAAATCGCTATTTGAGAATCGTAAAAGGGGACTTTGATACATATGGCCCTTATTTCCTTATACGCAGATGATATCCTTTTATATGCCCACATACCCCGCCAGACCTTCCACAGATTAATCCATGTCATACGGACATTTGGGCAATATTCTGGTTATCGCATCAACTGGGACAAATCTTTGGTGTTCACTCTTGCCGGGGACTCACCAGTTTTAACATCTGCCTGTAAGGAACTGGTTCACAGGGATCTCTTCAAAAACCTAGGTATTTGGATCACTAAAACGAAAGAGGAGTTTATCCATCTGAATGTACACTCCCAACTGGAGAGGCTGAGGGGGGATATCGCTCATTGGCAGCGCCTGCCAGTCTCCCTTATGGGGAGAGCGGTGCTATTTAAGATGATGGCCCTGCCGCGTCTCCTGTATGTCGTACAAAACACACCGTTTCCAATCTCCGAGGCTTTCTTCCGGGCGGTGGAATCCGAACAACGGATGCTAATATGGGGAGGTGGGAGCCCAAGGATTGCTCTGAAGAAATTACACAGGGGGGTATATGATGGAGGGCTGGCGGTTCCGGATATGAGGAAGTACTACTGGGCGTCACAACTGGTAAACATCAATGGATGGGTCTTCTCACCACTTGACGAACCAGCCTACCGGACCGATCGTCACGCTATGGGCAGGGGAAGTTTCCTCACTGTTCTTTATGGGGATAGACAGAAGTTTTCGTCTCTCCCACCCCACATGCAGACCATGGTCATGGCCTGGCCGAAGGCTACTAAAATGACTGGATGGGAGAAGCGGCTCACTGAACAGACCCCCCTATGGGAGGGAAATTTGTTGAGCGAGGTTAGCCGCCTGAGGGGCTTCCGTGGCTGGAGTAACATCGGTATTGATCTCCTGGGAGACATCTGGAAAAAGGGGGACATGATAACATTTGATAGTTTACAGGAGGAATTCCAGATGCAATCCACTGAGCACTTTCAATACCTGCAGTTACGACACGCACTACACTGCCACTTAAAAGAAGGGACTCCGCTGCCGGAGTACACTCCACTTGAAGATAGACTCCTCCTCGACCCCATGCTTGACAAGGCAATATCCCTTACATAAAAAAAACTGTCTGGGACCCCATGCGGGCGGCGTGGGAATCGGACGTGGGCCTCCTGGAAGACGATGATTGGAGGGAGGCGATGCAGTGCCCCAGAGAGATAGCTGTACGTGCTAGATTTAGGCTGATTCAGCTCCGCATTTTCCATAGATCATACGCCTCACGGTCTGCACAATACCATATGGGCCATTGCATGTCAGAGCAGTGCGTGAGAGGCTGCAGGGAAATAGGAACGTTCTTCCATATATTGTGGGATTGCCCCAAGATCCAAACATTCTGGCGACAAGTGGCCCGGGTGATGGCAGCTGTGGTGGGTGAGCAAGTCCCGGTAGATGCGAGGTGGCATATCCTGGGGGTGTCGGGTGAGGTGGTTTGGCCTACATGGGCCACCACCTGGTTGGCCTTTGCAGGAGCAGTGGCAAAGCGCAATATTGCCCGAGCGCGGGGCGCCAAGACACCCCCAACAGTGCGCGCCTGAGAGAACGATTTAGACTGGTGCCAGCAAGCTGAACAAACAGTCTATCAGAGTAGGGGATGCCCGCTCAAGTGGGAGAGGATTTGGAGGGCATGGATGACCTACAGAATTGATCCGCCCACACCATAAGGCAAACATTGTTGATACCCTACGCTAGGCGTTTATGGTCGGGGCACCGCTCACCTAGTGGGAGGGAGGATAGTAGGGGGGGTTTAAATTGTTTGGCTCCCAATGCATCTATGTATGTTGATCTAAATACTATGTATGCTGTAATGGTCACTGAAGCAGATGTTATGTTTTCTTTTTCTGGTTAATAAATTTTTTTTTTTAAAGAGAACGAGGGAAAGGTGAGAAACAATTCAGGAATAATAAAAGGGAGAGGTGACACATTAAAGAGAGAAAAAGAAAGGCCTCTATGGGGAAAGTGGGATGGATGGAGAGACAGCAGGAATGATGGAAGAAGATAAAAAAATGGGGCAATAGATAGCAACAGCAAGACATAGGAAAGAAACATTGCAGAGTTTTACGGTAAATCAAAATGTTATAGCCACCCGCAACAATGCTTTTTTAAATGTACAAAAGCACAAACTTGACTTGGTAATGCGTTGGTTTTTGAGTGGGAATGCCTACCTTGCAAATCTTAATACTTACGTGACGCAGACGAATCTCGCGCAGCTCCATTCCGTCGCATCTCCGTTTACGTGACGCATCTCCATAGATGCGTCACCTTGTAAATTTTGCGTAAAAAAAACACTGATGCGTCATGAAAAGTGACGCATCGGTGGCGCCAGGGGCTTGTAAATCTGCCCCCCAGTCTTTCAGGTAATTGTCCACAATTTTGATCAAGGAATATAGAAGAATATTTTGTTTTGTATGGTATTTGTCATTAAAAGAGTTCTATTTATCACCTGAAAACAAAGAGAGCATTCAGTTGTCAAGGGCAAATTTCTGGATTGGAAGTTTTAAATGCAACAGAGAATAAAAGCTTATCATATTTTGCCACATTTCTCTGCAAGTAAATCTCCTTTTGAGCTTTTTGAAGGAAGGGCTTCCAATACAATGCTATGTCTAGGGTGGATGAATTCGGACAATTTGGTGACATTTACTGGCATAAACAGTTGGAGATATCATGAAGTGGATGTACAAATAAAAAGGAAGCGGTGTTTTTTTTAAGTTTAAAGAGCTTTATTGAAGCAAATAAGAATAAAGGGCCAACATTACAGTAGTGATTATAAAGAATTACAAAGATAGCATATAATATATATAAGCATGGTAAAATGGAAACCTGATACAACTACTATTGTCAAAAGCGAAACCAAAAGCTAGGAGCAGTAATAGAGAATTATGTACCATAGAAAATTAGCATTTTAAAGTTTATAGATAAAGAGAAAAAAGATAGAGGGAGAGGAAAAGAAAGAAAAAGAAATCAACAAGAAATCAACATCCTTACCAAATATAATAAATAGGAATATCCAATACGAGCACTATAAGCTTTCAGATAACAAAGTGGTAGTAATACATTATCTTAATACGAACAATATATAAAGAATACATCACAATACTCATGGCGGTTGAAAAACAAAAGTACTGTCTTTGTTGCGTATTACAGGAGAGGATAAATAGTTGGTGTTAGCGATTTGGCATTTGGACAGGGTGTGTTTAGGGCATCCCTCCAAATACCGAATTGCAGAGGTATGTATTAATGCTTTACAACTGAATTCCAGTCACAAAACAATAATGTTTTCTAACACTTCAAAGGAGATGGTAGCCCGTTCGCAAATTGGAAGGAGTCCATAAAGAACCCCTTCACCTTTGAGATTGTAAAAAAATGTTTTAAGAGCAAGCCGTGGTCCAATGGATAACTGCCTACTCTTAAAAAATGAAACTTCAAAGTTTCATTGTTTTCTTTTTTATTTACATCTCATTTTTCTTCAAGGAAAACGGGCTGGTGTAAAAAAAAAAAAGAGGTTGCATTGTCAAAAAACCATCACAGTGATTGCGGTCTGCTGACCTCAGCAGGCCACCATCACTATGATGGGTGAAATAGCTAATGGGTTGGAACTTTTAAAAAGCCTCATTAATATTCACGAGGTAGGTCAATTTGCAAGCACTTTTGGATTCGCTTATTTATATATACTTATTTTTGTACTTTAGGAACTGTGATTTCCTAATTGCAATTTGATAGGAATTGCAATTAGGAAATCGCACTCCCTAAATTTTGTACATCTGGCCCAGGCTACAGAGAAAGTTTGTGACAAGTACGAGAGAGGTGAGAGAAAAGCAGATCAGAGTGAGAAAGGACACAGGTGCGAGACAGAAATAGGCAAAAGATAGCTGCCTGAGACAGAAGGGTAGAGGAGCATTAAAAAGACAAGCAGGTGAGAAACGAACAGCTTAGGGAGACAGAAAAGAAGCAGGTGTGTGAGAGAGCAATAATCATGTGAAATAAACTGAGAGAGAAAGAAGGGTAGACTGCTGAGATAGCTACTCACGTGATCAAGAGGAGAATAAGAAACAGCTGAGAGAGCAAGTGGGAGAGAGGTGATATTACTTGAGAGAGACCGATGGAGTTCATGAGCTAGAGGAGAGATAAACAGATAGCAATGCTGTAAAGGGACAACTATGGGTGATAGTGTGGAAGAGACAGGTGTTGGGAAGATAGACAGATGATAGACACCTAAGTGTTACAAAAAGCAAGTCAAATCAGTAAGAAAGGGACAGTTGATACAGAGAGAGGTGGGAGATAGGTTAATCACAGGTGACAGCTAAAAGGAGAGACACATGAGAAAGAAGTGCTAAAACCAGAGAGGCCAGTGAGAAAGAGACAGTTAAGAAAATAAAAAAGATGGGAACAATGGAGGGATGGCAGGGCTGAGAGGGGAAGACAGGTGTCTTTTTTTGTCACATTTTCCTCACATTTCTGGCTGGAATCCCCATGGTTTGGTAAGTTTCCCCAGATGGCCGCTGAGCAGGGGACCAAAAACGCAGGTGCCCCCCTTGCACAACCAGGTTGTTTTCTGATAGATAGGGGGCATCTGCATTTTTGGTCCCGGGGTCGGCAGCCATCTAGGGAAACCTACCAAACCCACACATTTCTGAAAACTAGACACCCAGGGGAGTCCAAGGAGGTGCGACTTGTGTGTACCCCCCAAAGTTTCCCTACCCAGAATCCCCTGCAAACTTCAAATTTTGCTGAAAAAAATCACATTTTTCTCGAATTTCTGTGTGGAAAAGTTGTGGGATCACCGGGCTAACATAAATTTCCTTCCACCCAGCATTTTCCCAGGTCTCCTGATAAAAATAGTACCTCACTTGTGTGGGTGGGCCAAGTACCAGCGACAGGCAAGGGCCCAAATCATATTAAGGAGACATCAAAATTACCTATCACAAAACGATCTGGTTTTGCAAGGGGGGTCACATGAGTTTTTGGTCCCGGGCTTGGCGGCCATCTAGGGAAATCTACCAAACCCACACATTTCTGAAAACTAGAGACCTGGAGGAGTCCAGGGAGGTATGGCTTGCATGCATCTCCCAACGTTTCCCTACCCAGAATCCCCTGCAAGCCTCAAATTTTGCTGAAGAAATCACATTTTTCTCAAATTTCTGTGTGGAAAAGTTGTGGGATCACCGGGCTGACACAAATTTCCTTCCACCCAGCATTCCCCCAGGTCTCCCGATAAAAATAGTACCTCACTCGTGTGGGTGGGCCAAGTACCCGCGACAGCCAAGGGCCCAAATCGTATTGAGGAGACATCAAAATTACCTATCGCAAAATGATCTGGTTTTACAAGGGGGGTCACATGAGTTTTTGGTCCCGGGCTTGGCGGCCATCTAGGGAAACCTACCAAACACACACATTTCTGAAAACTAGAGACCTGGAGGAGTCCAGGGAGGTATGGCTTGTTTGGATCCCCCAACGTTTCCCTACCCAGAATCCCCTGCAAACCTTAAATTTTGCTGAAAAAGTCAAATTGTTCTCAAATTTTTGTGTGGGAAAGTTGTAGGATCACCGAGCTGACACAAATTTTCTACCACCGAGCATTCCCCCAGGTCTCCTGATAAAAATGGTACCTCGCTCGTGTGGGTGGGTCAAGTACATGCGACAGGCAAGGGCCCTAAACTTATTGTGGAGACATTTCAAAATGACCTATCATAAAACGACCTGGTTTTGTAGGGGGGTCACCTGGGTTTTTGGCCCCAGGCTCAGCGGTCATCTAGGGAAACGTACCAAACCCACACATTCCTGAAAACTAGACACCCTGGGGAGTCCAGTGAGGTGTGGCTTGCGTGGATCCCCCAATGTTTCCCTACCCAGAATCCCCTGCAAACCTCAAATTTAGCTGAAAAAATCTGTTTTTCTACGCATTTTTGTGTGGGATCACCGTGCCAGCACAAATGTCCCACCACCCAGCGTTCCCCTTGTACTCCTGAGAAAAAGCCTCCTGTGATACTCATACCACCCCATAGAAGAAACCAAGACATAGAAATACCTGAACATTCTCTTTTATGTGATCACCTAAACAACAAGAAATAAATCCTAATATTCTTTACGGCAAATAATTTACTCAAAGTAAGCCATTCTCAAACCTGGACGATGGTTGGGGCCTCTAAAATGTGTCCCAAATTATTTACTCAGATATTCACAGTATATGGTGAATATCAAAACACAAATATCTCTTTTATATATGCTGTACATAAACCAACTAACTACTACCCCCAAAAAATAATCATAGACTTTGAGCAAGCCTTGATTCAAATCCTTTAAAAATGTTACCTACACACCCATACACAGCTGTTATTATCATTTCAATTAAAGCATATGGAGACACCTTCAACAAGCTGCACTAAGTGTAGAATGTTCTACAAACAGACAATTTGCCTTTGAAATAACAAAGATAATAGCACTAGCCTATGTCTCTCTCACAGAGGTAGCTAACCACTACAATGTAATAATAGTAAGCCTTTTCTACCAACCTAATGAAGACAAACTAAGCCCCCTAGTGTATTATTTTAAAGACACTTGGGTAAGCACACTGCATCATTCTGGACACAGATGCTAACCCAAATACCAAATACTATGGTAGAATGTCTATTACAGTACTTTGGCACAGGAAGCCATAACAAACAATGAAGTGGAAGCATGGCACAATATCTTCCAATCCACACTAGGCAAAATACAACCAATGTAAATTTGTAGAAGCACTACAAAAAGAGCAAAGCTACCAACAACAACGAATGGGTCAATCTGTTAGGCAATTTGCCTTAAACTTAGCCAACAAACCAAAAGAATGTACAACATGCTACAATATAAATTCAAACTCTTCATAAATAGCAAAGAAGTAGATTACTTAGAAATGATAGCCAACAGCATATTATAAAATAAATAGTAACCTAGCAAAGTCCCCAAAAAACTATCACAAAATCTAAACCAACTTGACAAATCATTTTTATAAATAATAAATAATTTTTTTACATCAGTCTAAAAATTAAATAAAAGTCCAATGTTAATGAAGACCAATATAATAAAATGATATATAAATTATTTAAATAAAAACGCAACCATCTCCAAATAAAAAACTGAAAAACCAAATCAATCCATCACATAAAATAACTGCAACACATAAACCACACAATTCCAAATAACAATAACATATTTACATAAATATTAAAATATAACATTTCCCACTCAAAAGAAACAAATTAAATTAGACTTACTGTTGTGTAGCAGCAGATCTTCTTCTGTATTCACGTAGTAAAAAAGAGTAATCTACCAAAAATGGGGACAATATTGCCCTAAAAGCCCACGAAAAGTTTCAGAAATAAATAGAATCCAATAGAGATCTATTGAAATAATCCAAAGTCTCTAGAAATCATATAAACACCATAAAGAAAGGCACCAGGAAACCCCAAAAAAGAAATCAGAGTAAAAAGCATTGGTTTATTATAAACCAACATTGATTTCTTAAAAAAAAAAATGGAAACTCCCAATGCCCAAAGGATAATTGTATAGACAAAAACCTGTAATGTAAATAGGAAAATCCACCAGCAAAACACATTAAATTCCCAAAAATACATATACATCACACTTAATCATCAAAATATAAGTATTATAACAAAGTTCAACTTAACATAAAGATACTAAAACAGTAGAAGAAAACACAAAGCTACAAACTACTGAAAAACACTACTATTAATACATCTAAAATATACAAACAAAAACACAAACAACACTAAACCTAACTTCTAGGCCTCTCCCCAAACTCCCCTAACCTCAGTTATATGGTCACATGAGGCCTGGGAGGGGACACCACCATTTTAGATGCTCATATTTAAAGTTGAATTCATCCTTGAACATTGACATTTGACACATTGCTTGCATGCCTGTATAGGATAATATTCTTTAAATTTACTTTGCTTACATTCACACTTCTTTGTAGGCACATTATCAGAGTCTTGAACACTCTGTACCAAAGCTAAGTTCACTATACAAAATGTTGTTGTTTTTAATTGTCCGCTCGGTGACAGCTCTGTCAGGATAGAATTAATAATAGCAGCCTGACTGGGGCTTCGGCATGCCAAATGGATGTAGTTTGTTATATAAACAACATCACTCTTTTGTCAAGTTAGAAGAGCATTTCGCTGACACTATCGAGGTCTCCCCATGCCAGAATTTCATCCCAGCTGAAACCTGTTAACCTCCTGAGAAGTATGGTGCCCAGCTCTACACCAAGACGGGCTCTACGATGAAACATACCCACAGGTATCTTGGGAGTTAAATCATTCTAAAGGATTCTGGCAGATTCACCCACCTTAGGCACTTTAGGATATGGAGCCCTAAGTAAAAGCATAACTATAACTATACTCGTATGGAAACATATATTTTGTGTAATAGCCCAATGGTTGAATTGTTTATTTTCTTTACCTTTCTTGTAATGCAGAATACTCTGTTTTGTTTCCCTCTATTGATAATTGCAGCACACGTATATTGCACAAGAATCCTACTGCTTCAATAAAATTTGTAATGCCAATTTGAGCATTTCTTGTGCATCCCTTTGGCTATACACGAGTTGCTTAACAAAAGGGCTTTATATCTGCTTCCATGATTTCCTTGGGGAGTCAGGGTTGTCATTGTGTGAGGTTACACATAACACCTATTAACTTTGTATGCAAATTTATTTATGCTTACCTACAAGGAGCCCATTGCCATATTGTCCATTTTGGAAACGGTCATTGATGATGCTGTTTCTGAATATATATGAATCATGCACACTCCCAGAATATTTGGCAAATACATTGATGTATAGTCCCCGATGGTCCACAATGGCCTGGACATTGATGGAGTGTGTGTGCTTTCTGTTGCAGTAAAGGTGTGAAGTTGCTGCAGGTGGTACCAGCTGAACATGTGTGCAGTCCATTGCACCAAATACATGTGAGAAGCCAGCAATGGCATAGAAGCCTTGTTTAATGTCCAACTGCTGGGGTGTGTTTGGGAAATGGATGTGCTGTGGTGTGAGCTGAATGATGGCATCCAAGACAGAAGGGAGGAAGGCAGAGAAAGATGCCTGTGAGACCCCTGCCACTTGTGCTGCTGTTGTTTGAAAAGATCCGGAGGCCAACATGTGTAAAACAGCCAGTAGCTTTGTCAGCGGTGGGATGTTGCAGACCCTTTCATTTGGAGTCTGTAGCTGTGGTGTGATCTGCCACAGCAGGGTCACAACAGACGCTTTCCTAAGGCGATACATTTTAATGACTTGTTCATCCCGGAGTCTAATGAGGGTGGTCCTTTGACGGTAGATGCTCTCCCTTCCCCTGCGCTGCCTTTGTGGTAATGGTGGAGGGTGAGGTTGTGGGATTTGTTGTGGGGGTGGTTGTCGTCTTCTTGGTGCAACTCCCAACTGCAGGATTAGGAGGTCCATGTTGCCTGCTCTGCTGCAAAACTGCTCTGCTGCAGTTTTTTTCAATTTATGTGGTACTTGCGTCATTTCCTGTGCGTGGGTTTATGAGGCGTAGGCTTGTGAGCGCATTTTCAAATTTGTGTGATGCATTTTATATATGCGTCGCCGCGGGGTATTGTTGTAAATAGGCCTGCATCGGAAATGCGTTGGTTTTTGAGTGGGAATGCCTACCTTACAAATCTTAATACTTACGTGACGCAGACGAATCTCGCGCAGCTCCATTCCGTCGCATCTCCGTTTACGTGACGCATCTCCATAGATGCGTCACCTTGTAAATGTTGCATAAAAAAAACACTGATGCGTCATGAAAAGTGACGCATCGGTGACGCAAGGGGCTTGTAAATCTGCCCCCCAGTCTTTCAGGTAATTGTCCACAATTTTGATCAAGGAATATAGAAGAATATTTTGTTTTGTATGGTATTTGTCATTAAAAGAGTTCTATTTATCACCTGAAAACAAAGAGAGCATTCAGTTGTCAAGAGCAAATTTCTGGATTGGAAGTTTTAAATGCCACAGAGAATAAAAGCTTATCATATTTTGCCACATTTCTCTGCAAGTAAATCTCCTTTTGAGCTTTTTGAAGGAAGGGCTTCCAATACAATGCTATGTCCAGGGTGGATGAATTCGGACAATTTGGTGAAATTTACTGGCATAAACAGTTGGAGATATCATGAAGTGGATGTACAAATAAAAAGGAAGTGGTGTTTTTTTTTAAGTTTAAAGAGCTTTATTGAAGCAAATAAGAATAAAGGGCCAACATTACAGTAGTGATTATAAAGAATTACAAAGATAGCATATAATATATATAAGCATGGTAAAATGGAAACCTGATACAACTACTATTGTCAAAAAGCGAAACCAAAAGCTAGGAGCAGTAATAGAGAATTATGTACCATAGAAAATTAGCATTTTAAAGTTTATAGATAAAGAGAAAAAAGATAGAGGGAGAGGAAAAGAAAGAAAAAGAAATCAACAAGAAATCAACATCCTTACCAAATATAATAAATAGGAATATCCAATACGAGCACTATAAGCTTTCAGATAACAAAGTGGTAGTAATACATTATCTTAATACGAACAATATATAAAGAATACATCACAATACTCATGGCGGTTGAAAAACAAAAGTACTGTCTTTGTTGCGTATTACAGGAGAGGATAAATAGTTGGTGAGTGGAGACTATAAGGCTTATTTTCTAAGGTGTTGCTGAGAGGTAGTGGTAGAAGCTCTATCTAGCCTATGATGGTAACAGAGAAGACTCCACCAGCCAGAAAAAGTGACCTTAGTGGCATACTTCCAGTTAGAGGTAATAACCAGAAAGGCAACGGCAAGTAACAAATCCACAAACATGCCCAAATTTGTGAGCACTAAACCAATTTGCAGAGTTACTATCCAGAAATATGGAGTAAATATCAAAAGGAAAATTAATGGAGTAGATGGTGGTGATTGATTCACATACCTTTGTCCAAAAAGAGGAAATGCTAGGACAAAGAAAAAAGGAATGTAAATATGTGCCAGGGGTGTTTGTGCAGGACCAACAGTTAGGGGATAGTTCGGAACTGTATTTGGAGATAGATAATGGGGTTAAATATAACCTCTGATAAAAGTAATAAAGCGTTTGAGTGGTGCTGGCATTACAGGAGGTGTGTTGTATTCATGACCAGATAGAGTTCCATGTGTGTACAGAGAGAGTGTGCTGCAAATCTGATTCCCATTAAAGTTCAGTTTTACTCTTGGGGCGATTGGGAAGAGAAAAATGAAGATATTTGTAGATATGGGGGGCCCGAACAGAGGGGGAGGTAGATAACGGTTCTAATGGGGGTTCTAATAAAGAAGAAGTAGATTTAGAGAGAAGAGAAAACTGTTGGGTTAACACCATTCTTAAAGAATCATACTGGAGAAAGGAGGTGGCGGGCAGGCAAAATTTGGATTAACTACCTGAGGCGATAAAAAATGAGTACCTTGGACTAAATGTTTAACTTGGATTATCCCTTTGGCCACCCAGTTTCTCAAAAAAATAGTACGGTTGGAAAGTTTAATGGACTTATTGTGCCATATAGGGGAATCCAGGAACACTTGCAGAGATGAAAAGAGATTTGTTAAGGACCGGATTAAAAGTCGATATAAATTGTGAGATGGTTGGGGACTTAAATGAGTGAGGAGGATGAGAAAAATTGGCTAGCAAGGATAAGGGAAAGGGATGAATCAAAGAATCCTCCAATCTATGACAGACCGATAAGAAGGGTGTTTTTGAAGAGGATAGATATGGTAAAACCTGACGAATTAGAAAGGAGGAGTGGTACTGTTGGAAGCTGGGGAAATTGACACCACCCCGATCTGTAGGTGCAGACAAAGAAAATAAAGAGATGCGGGCTTTCCGGTTATTCCAGAGAAATTTACTTAAAGTACTATTAAGAGTTTTAAAGAACGTTAATGGAAGCCTTACAGGTAACATGAACAGGTAAAAGTTAATAACAGGGAGCATCATCATTTTGAATGTGTCCAATCTACCCCACCAAGATAAAAATAAGGGAGACCATTTATCAGCCATGCGAATCACCTTTAATAAAACATCCTCCAAATTAAGATGATCCGTTTTAACAATTGAAGAAGAGTATTTGACCCCCAAACATGTAATGCAATTGGTAGCCCATTTGAAACCTGTTCCTTCGAACATATTTTTTAAACAATATTTGGTTAGTGGAAGCACTTCAGATTTAGAAAAGTTTAACTTATAACCAGACAAGGCGGCGTATAAAGAAAGGATGTCAGTAAAAGCGAGTAAAGAGATAACAGGATCAGAGATATATAACAAAATGTCATCTGCATAAGCAGTGAACTTGATTTCAATGGATTTGTAAGTAAAACCCCGAAATAAGGAAGAATGTCGTACAGACTGAAGAAAGGGTTCAAGAGATAATTTAAAAAGCAAAGGCGAAAGAGGGCAGCCTCGATGAGCACCCCTTTGGAGGGTAAAATAAGATTGAGATCCATTAACAAAAACCGAAGTGGTCGGGGAAGAATATAGCAAACTCATAAGAGATAAGATAACAGGGCCAAAACCATGCCATTTGAGCGCCTGCATCATAAAAAGCCAGTGAATGCGATCAAAGGCTTTCCCAGCATCTAAGGTGATGGCTGCAACAGGTGAGGAACTCTTAGATGCAAGATGAATAATATTTAAAAAGGTTCTTGAGTTATCAGCCAGTGTTCTTCCTTTGACATACCCCGTCTGTGTGGGACTCACCTGGATTTTCTGCAGGGGCGAAATGTAGGAATTGATGCTAGGTCCCAGCTTCCCTCACCCACCTCCTTCGCCCAACAAGGTCAAAGCAAAAGAGGGAAGGTGGGGAAGAAGGGGAGACAAAACCAGGAAAGGAGGAAGGGGTAGAATCCACTGGATCGTCCATAGGGTATCGCCAAGGTGCCTAATGGGAAAAGACAGAAAGGTAAGTACGTTCCCTTTTTATAGCAGCTGACTGTATATACATGTATCTATCAGTGGCGGCTCCTCGAGGGAGTGCTGCGGGGTGGTGGGCGGGGCGGGGGAGGGGCAAGGTGGGGGGTAGTAAACTCCAGCATACGGCCGAACGGAGTTAAGTATATAAATAAATAAAGAAAACAAATTGAAATGCGTGCGCTGCATCGCCAAATGGCAATGCAGCGCGCGCAATGTCATTCGTTTTATTTATTTATTTATATACTTAACTCCGTTCGGCCGTATGCCGGAGTTTACTACCCCCACCCTGCCCCTCCCCTCCCCCGCCCCATCGCCCCACAGCACTCCTTCGAGGAGCCGCCACTGGTATCTATTACTATGATATTATACCTGCTGAATACAATGTTCTTCCTACGCAGAGAATATATGCAAATGGAGCGTAAAACACACAAGGTATCTAGAAAATAAACATTCACTTGTTGTATATTTGGACAGCGGAAGTTTAGCCATAAACAAAAGAAGAAATAGGAAACATACCAACCTAATCAGGAATTGCCTTTGGAGATTAATAGACCCGTAGGGAAAAAAGGTATCTATTCCGCCTGAACATGGAAAAAACTAAAAAACTAATTTCCCATATCAGTAGAAAGATAAGGGTAAAAAATAAGGCAAAAAGTGCAGGGTCCAACTAGGAAATTAATGTGAACTAGAAGTGGTTTTCTGATACTGTCTCTTTATATACTTCCTTTTAGCGAGAAGAGACTTGGTGCAATAGGAGGGAACGGGATACACAACCCTTAACAAACAAGGAACGCAACCATTAAATAAGTATGGGAGTGCAGAGAGAAAAGAAAGAACAAACTCCACCAAACGACGAAACGACGATTCTTTAGAAGTTTTTTCTCCTTCTCTATTACAGAGTCAGACTGCAGGGCAAGGAAGAGTTAAACTGAGCAGCAAAAGAGAGAACCAAAGGAAACAATGTTGCCAGCCGGAGACTCAAAAACACTTGGAGCCCTGGAAGAGCATACAACAACCTGGAAAGGCAAAGCACGACAAGGAGACTGAAGAAAAAAGCCTGGACATCTCACCAACTCAGCGAGGGAGCAGGAAGATGGCAGGCAAGTGATCAAAGGCAGGAGAAGTATGCGAGGCCTGGCGGGGTCCGTGATGGAACGCGAAGCGCGTTTTCTTTGTGGACCCCTCCCTTTATACAGCTCCGACGCTGCCTTCCCCAGTTTACAGGAGTCGGCGGGCGAGGCATTCTTTGAAGTTTGCAGGCGGGACTACGAGCGCTGCTGCGGGCAGCGCTGACTGAAAAGCCCGACAGCACACCCCCCCTAAGACACCTCCCCGAACAGGTTTAGACTTGTTGGGATAGCGACGGTAAAACAACCGCACCAAGCGGGGAGCATGTACCTGTGAAGCAGGTTCCCATGAATGTTCATCAGGCCCATGACACTTCCAGTGTATCAAATACTGCAATCGACGCCGTACTCGGCGTGAGTCCACGTTATACGCAACCTCAAACTCAGGTTCATCATCCACAAAAACAGGGGGAGGTCGAGCAGGAATAACAGTACCAGGGGCAACAGGCTTCAGCAAAGACACAAGGAAAACAGGATGGACAGGCAAGGAGTCAGGCAGGTCGAGTTTCATGGCAACGGGATTTACAACCTTAGAAATAGCATAGGGACCAATAAAGCGTGGCTTAAATTTGCTCGTCCCTTGAACCCTGATGTTTCTGGTGGACAACCAAACTTTGTCGCCCACTGCGTAATCTAGAGGCAGTCGACGATGGTGATCAGCATCCTCCTTATACCTATTTTTTTGCCTCCTCCAGGGTCTGTTTGGCCGTGACATGGATATCATGGAGACGAGATACCAAGTCCAAATCAGCAGGAGCAGTAGCAGACGAGGAGATACAAAACCACAACGAGGGTGAAAACCGTAGTTGCAAAAAAAAAGAGATACTCCTATGGAGGTATGCTCACCATTGTTATGGGCAAACTCCGCAGTCCAAAGAAAAGTGTCCCAATCTCTGTCTACTTGTAATAGCTGGCACCTTAGGTATTGCTCTATACACTGGTTGACCCTTTCTGTCTGACCATCTGTTTGGGGGTGATGAGCAGAAGAGAGCATTACGTCTATCTCTAGCAAGGTATTCAAACCTTTCCAAAATTTGGACACAAATTGAGGGTCTCTATCTGATATAAGGACAGAAGGGAGACCACGAATGCGTACTACATGTTGGAGGAATATACAAGCAAGCTCTTTAGCATCAGGCAAGTTTTTTAGACGTATAAAATGGGACATTTTTGTTAGCATGTCAACAACCACAAATATAACAGTATGCCCTTGTTTAGTGGGGGGCAGTTCTACAATAAAGTCCATAGAAACAGAATGCCATGGTGTAGGAGGAGTGGGCATAGGGGTCAAGAGTCCTGCAGGGACCTTGTGGGAGCTTTTGCTCTGTGCGCAGACATAACAGTGCTGAGCGTATGACTAGGTATCCTGATTCATGGATGGCCACCAGAAATTACATTTGAGTAGAGCAAGGGTTTTCTTGTGACCTCGGTGTCCTGCTAGCACATGTGTTTGACACCAGTCCAGTGCTTGTAAGACTCTAGTAGGGAGAACTAAGCCCCCTTGAACATATACCAGATTGTTGGTTCTGATACCCTTGTGTTTAGTTTCCAAGTCTTTGATTTCGTCAGATTCATGTGTATAAAGCACTGTTTTAAAAAATTACTCTTCCGAAAAGGTACCTCCGAGAATACGATCAGGACTCAAAATGAGGGGTTGGTCTTGTATACCCTGATCCTTTGACAGATCATATCCAAATCGGGATAGGGTCTCTGCTTTGCCATGATTGGTGCTCACCTGGAATTGTAAAACGTAGTCAAAATTGCTGAAATAATGAGTCTATTGCAACTGCCTCATGGATAAAGCCCTAGCTGCCTTCATGAACTGTAGGTTTCTGTGATCTGTGATAACCGTGACTGTATGTAAGGCCCCAAGTAAGTACTGACGCCATTCCTCAAATGCCCGTTTGATGGCTAATAATTACCTGTCTCCTACTGAATAGTTTATTTCAGATGGGGTAAGCTTATGGGAATAGAAGGCTACTGGGTGTAGATGACCTGTTTGTTTATCTCTCTGGGTCAACACTCCTCCTATGGCCACTTGGGACGCGTCTGCTTCCACTATGAAGGGTTGAGAAGTATGAGGATGTTGCAGTCTAGGGGCCATGATAAAAAGCCTTCTTTAGGCAGGAAAAGGCTTCTTCAGCGGCTGGTGTCCATGTGAAAGATATTCCTTTTCTCAATAGTCTAGTAATAGGAGCTGTCAGAGATGCAAACCCCTTTATAAACCGCCTGTAAAAATTAGCGAAGCCCAGGAAACTCTGTACCTCCTTCACTGAACAGGGAGATGGCCATTGGGTGATTGCTGCTACTTTTTGAGGATCCATGTTCACCCCTTTTTCTGATAACACGAAACCTAAAAAGGTGACTTCAGGAACGTGAAGTTCACACTAATCTAATTTCACGTAAAGGTTGTTATCTCTAAGGCGTGTTAATACACTCTTAACATGTTCAATGTGTTCTTCTATAGATGAAGAATATATTAGAATATCGTCTATGAAGACAATAGTGTTGAGATACAATGTCTCCCTTAGTACATCGTCAATAAAGACCTGGAAAGCGGCAGGGGCATTACATAACTCAAAAGGCATAACCAAATATTCATACAGCCCGAACTTAGTGCGGAAGGCAGTTTTCCATTTGTCTCCCTTCCTGACTCTGACCAGGTGGTAGGCACCCCTTAAATTAAGCTTGGTCAAAACAGTGGCCTGTTTTACTTGATCTAGTAAGGATTGAATCAGATGTAGAGGGTATCTGTTCTTAATCGTCATGCAGTTAAGGGCTCTGTAGTCTATGCAGCACCGAAGACCCCCTTCTCGTTCAGGTATAAAAAAAAGGGGGGATGAAGCTTCGGATCGGGATGGTCGAATGAATCCTTTCTGTAACATGTCATTCAGATAATCCCTCAAATACACATTTTCCTTCTCAGTCAAAGTATATATGCGACTGCATGGTATTTTTGCTCCAGGCACCAGATCAATGTGGCAGTCATAAGGCCGATGGGGTGGTAAGACAGAGGCATTCTCTTTATTGAACACCTCTCTAAAGGAATCGTAGCAATCAGGTAATACAGGCAAGCTGGAATCAGTGATTCCAGCTATGCTTTGTATGGGAACGTGACTTTCTAGACAGTGATTCTTGCAATACTCTGAGGTGAAAGTTAATGTATACTCTCTCCAGTTGACATCAGGGTTGTGTTTCATCAACCAAGGGAGTCCTACTATTGCCTGAAAATGAGGCAAAGAGATGACGTCAAATTGGATGGTTTCGGAATGTCTGTAATGTATTTGGAAGCCTAGGTCTATGGTGGAATGAGTGACAGGTCCAGATTAGGCCTGGGCAGTGAACTTTGCTCCGTTCGCATAGTTTGCAGAGTTTTCTGCACTCCGCACTCCGCGGAGCTCGCGATGTGCAGCAGAGTTTTTTCCCCACTCGCGATCGCGAACGGTAAGTTCACGATCGCGAACGGTAAGTTCGGGAGCTCGAGCTGCCGCTCTGGTAGAATTTCTACCCGAGCGGCAGGAATACCAGCACAAACTGCAGTTTGCTCTCCACTTTGACACTCACGGAACTTTGCCGAACTTCGCAGAGTTTTTTTGTAACTTCGCGGAGTTTCGCGTAGCAAAACTCCACGAACTACGCCCAGGCCTGGTCCAGATTTCATGTGACTCCCATCTATAGTTTTAACAACTTCCACCGTCTTTTTTAGTTCAACAGGAATATTAATTTTCTCAACCCATGCAGTATCTATGAAATTCCCTGTGGCACCTGAATCAAGCATGATTTGTACTTCAACACTTTCATGTACCCAATTCAGCCGGGCTAGAAAGAAAAAATGGTGCACGGGGTGGGGAGCTTGATCAAGACCTAACAGCTGGGAGACAATTAGACCTGTCTTACCCGGGCAATTTGTCTCCACCTTGGTCAGGCTGGTCAGTTTCCCGACTCCGTACGTCGTTTTGGTTTGATAGGGCAGTCTCTGAGGAAGTGTCTAGATTTACCACAGTATAGACATAAATTATCAGCCCGTCATCTCTGCCATTCTTCCTTACTCAGGGGTCCTTTAATACTGCCTATCTGCATAGGTTCCGGATCCTCAACAGATTTGTCTGACTCTGGTTTCTTTTCTCTAAAGGTAGAGAACCTGATCTCAATACGTCCCTTTTCCCATTTTCGTTCATGCGAGCGGTGATCTAATTTAACTACCAAATTAATTAGGCATCACAAGACTCTGGGGGATCTACTACCTGTGCTAGCATGTCTTTCAGGTCATCTTTCAAGCCTTTGTAAAAGAGAGCACTAAGCTTGGTTGCAGGCCATCCGGCTTCAGCAACTAGCCTGTTAAAACAAGAAATATATGTCATAAGATCTTTTGATCCCTGCTTAAAGTTCAGAAGCTCAGTATCTACCGACTGCATGAAAGAATGCCTGTCGAACAGGCATCATAGCTCTTCCTTAAAAGCTAAGTAGTTATATAACAAGGGATCATTTCTATCTACTAAAGGAATTGACCATGTAGATGCTGTACCACCCAAATAACACAAGGCAAAGGCTATTTTAGATTGCTTAGTGGGAAAGCAGGACGCCTTGCACATAAATTGCAGCTGACATTGGTTAATGAACGTTGCGAATTTAGCTGAGTCACCTAAGAATCTTTCTGGGGGCGCTAACGGTATAGAAGAGGGAGTGGAAATGTGGTATACAGGAGGCGTGCTACCAGACGGAGGAGAGTGCGACACAAAAAAGGTGTTATGGGCTCCAGGCACCGGATCAGGTGGTGGTGGAATCAGGGAAGCCTGTTGTAGAGTATCTACTCTGAGAGTTAAAGCTTGGGTTTCTTTTTGTAGATTGCCTATCATGTTTTCCACATCGGCTAATGTTATCTGTTGTTCCTCCATTACGCCCAAGCAGAAATATAAAACGTGGGCTTCGCGTTCTGTGGGGCTCACCTGGATTTTCTGCAGGGGCGAAATGTAGGAATCAATGCTAGGTCCCAGCTTCCCTGACCCACCTCCTTCGCCCAACAAGGTCAAAGCAAAAGAGAGAAGGTGGGGAAAAAGGGGAGACAAAACAAGGAAAGGAGGAAGGGGTAGAATCCACTGGATCGTCCGTAGGGTATCACCAAGGCGCCTAATGGGAAAAGACACAAAGGTAAGTTCGTTCCCTTTTTCTAGCAGCTGGCTGTATATACATGTATCTATTACTATGATATTATACCTGCCGAATACGATGTTCTTCCTATGCAGAAAATATATGCAAATGGAGCGTAAAACACACAAGGTATCTAGAAAATAAACATTCACTTGTATATTTGGACAGCAGAAGTTTAGCCATAAACAAAAGATGAAATATGAAACATACCAACCTAATCAGGAATTGCCTTTGGAGATTAATAGACCCGTAGGGAAAAAGGTATCTATTCCGCCTGAACATGGGAAAAACCAAAAACTCATTTCCCATATCAGTAGAAAGATAGGGGTAAAAAATAAGGCAAAACGTGCAGGGTCCAACTAGGAAATTAATGTGAACTAGAAGTGGTTTTCTGATACTGTCTGTTTATATACATCCTTTTAGCGAGAAGAGACTTGGCGCAATAGGAGGGAACGGGATACACAACCCTCAACAAACATGGTACACTACCATTAGATAAGTATGGGAATGCAGAGAGAAAAGAAGGAACAAACTCCCCAAACGACGAAACGATGATTCTTTAGAAGTATTTCTCCTTCCCTATTATAGAGTCAGACTGCAGGGCAACGAAGAGTTAAACTGAGCAGCAAAAGAGAGAACCAAAGGAAACAATGTTGCCAGCTGGAGACTCGAAAACACTTGTAGCCCCGGAAGAGCACCCAACAACCCGGAAAGGGAAAGCACAGCAAGGAGACCAAAGAGCAAAGCCTGGACGTCTCACCAACTCAGTGAGGGAGCAAGAAGATGGCAGGTAAGTGATCAAAGGCAGGAGAAGTATGCGAGGCTTGCAAGGTCCGTGATGGAACGCGAAGCGCGTTTCCTTTGCGAACCCCTCCCGTTATACAGCTCCGACGACGCCTCCCCCAGCTGACAGGAATCGGCGGGCGGCGCTTTCTTTGAAGGTCGCAGGTGGGGCTATGAGTGCTGCCACGGGCAGCGCTGACTGAAAAGCCTGACAGTCTGTTCCGAGCCGATCACATCTGGAATTACCTGTTTAATATGAAGGGCCAACACTTTAGCAATAATTTTACAATCTAAATTTATTAAAGAAATAGGGCGATAATTGGCACAAGATGAGAGATCTTTATCCTTCTTTGGTATTAAACATATCATGGCTTCTAAAAAAGTGCCACGAGCCTCGTTATGAGAAATAAAGTGCTGAAAAAGAGATAAAAGATAAAGGAGAAAAATCTGTGAGAAGCAGGAGTAGAACTCAGCATTAAAGCCATCAGGGCCAGGGGACTGATCTTTAGGTAACTGAGCTAAAGCTCACTTGATCACAGAGAGGGACAGGTCATCATCCAAAAAAGATCAATCGTGGGAAGGGGAGGAGCGAGGACGCAACAAATCAAAAAATGAATCCAAAGCAGTGCCAGAAGGAGAAGATTCAGGAGTGTATAGGGTTTTATAAAAATCCGTAAAACAATTTAATATCTCCTCATCTTTGAAATGATTACTGCCTTTATCATCAATGATATTGACTATTTTGGATTTTTGAGATTTGACTTTCAAATAGTCCACTAGCAATTTACCAGCTCTATTACGTCCCCGTAGAATTTGGAATTAATTTTTAATAATGTCCCAGAGACTTCCTCCGTTGATTTCCTATTAAAATTTAATTTAGCTTGCACTAATTTTTCAGAGTAACATCATCATTGGAAGAAAAGTAAGTATGCTCAAGTTGCTTAATAGAAGATAATAGGGAAGTTGATTCCTTGAGAAGTGTTTTCTTCTTAATAGCCACATAATCAATGATAAATCCTCTGGCTGTCACTTTAAAAGCGTCCCAAATGGTGTGGAAAGGTATGTCTGGACTGGTGTTAATGAGAAAATATTCCGATAAAAAAATCTTTGAAGCGCCCAATAAAGATAGGATCTTTAAGTAAATAATTATTAAAGTGCCATCTATGGGGTTTGGAGGGTTCAGAGGGAAGATCTAAATTGATAAAAACAGGAGCATGATCAGAAATAAGTATGGATCCAATTTCGGCATGAGTTAGGCTAGTGAGAAGATGAGGACTCAAAAAATATAATCAATTCTAGATTTAGAATTATGTGAATTCCAATCTATCCGGATTATATATCCTCCAAGCATCTACCAAACCTCTTGAACGAATAGTGCTCGTAAGGTTTTTGGCATTTTATTGGGGATATATCTAGAAGTGGATTTCCTGTCAATGAAGGGGTCCATAACATGAATGCAATCCCCGCCCACCAAGAGGTTGGAATAAGAATAGGAGTGGAGGACACGTGACATGGACTGCCAAAACTGTGAATCAACACCAGTGGGACCATAAATATTAAGGAGAGAAATAGGGGAACTATTTATAACAAGGTGAAGAAGAAGCCATCTGCCATCAGCATCCCTCTCCTCCTTTTCTATAGTAAGGGAAAGGGACTTATAAAATAATGTCACCACTCCGTTTTTTCTGTCTCTAGCTGGGGAACAATAAACATGACCCACTCAGTGCTTTTTGAGAGAACTAATATAATTTTCATTAAGATGGGTTTCTTGTAGCATTGCAATTTTACATTGTTAAATCCCGATTTCAATTGCGCCAGTTCTTCTGAAAACCATTTCGCAGAAGCTGTCAGACGCGTGCTTTTACATGGTTTCAGCGGTATCAGGGAGTCCACAGCCTCCTTGATCCAGCAGGATACTAGGTTATCAGCTATCTGGGTTTCGCCCCCTAAATCAGGGGCACTACAGGCCAGTGTCTCCTCAAAGGAGTCCTGGGTTAACGCGGCCCATTTCCGAATCATCATGGGCTCAGACCGCTTTCCCTGCTTGCAGAGGGCCTTCCCAGGGTTCAGAATCCTGAAAGGGAGAATATAATGGTCGGACCAGACTACAGGGACTGGTAACGCGGCATCTACCTGCGTACTGTTAGTGAATATATTATCCAACGTATGGCCCCTATTGTGTGTGGAAGTATGGGCCAATTGATTAAGACCCATTGCCTGGAGTCCTAGGGTCAGCTCCACAGATTCTTTACTTTCTTTATCTTCTAAATGAAGATTCAGATCACCCAAGAGAATAAAATTGGGGTAGCGAATAGCGTAGGGGGATAGTATTTCCAAAAACTCATCAATAAAAGCCCTCGCCGGACCAGGGGGTCTGTAGATAAGAAGTCCTACAATCGATTTTGTACTAGTGATCGGCAGTTTAAACATTTTAAGCTGAAATTCTTTCCTGAATATCACAGCAAAGCCCCCCCCCCTCTGACCAGACCTATCCACACTAAGGATAGCGTAGCCCTCGGGTAGAGCGTCCAGGATATCCGAGGCAGACGTCACATTAAGCCAGGTTTCAACTAGGAATAGCCCAGCCAGTTTTTGGTCCATAAGAAGATCATGGATTTCTAAACTATGTTTGCTAAACGATCTGCAATTAATGGAAAGACAGAGTAAGGGGGCGCTAGCTGTTCTCAATGCTTCCCCTCTACCCTATCTATCTGACTTTAAGATCTGCTTGGGTGAGCTTGTGGACTGAATGAGATTCAGCTGCCTCCAGCTGAATGCGGGGAAGACAGAGGTGATGGTTGTTGGAAAACAGCCCTCTCCCTGGTCACAGCATTGGTGGCCTGAGGAACTGGGACCTACTCCGGCACCAAAAGCAAAGGTGAAGAATTTGGGAGTATGGTTCAATGAAAATCTGTCTTTCTCTGAGCAGATTACTGCTGTGGCTGGAGCCTGCTTCGGCATTCTTAAAATGCTACGCAAAATCATGGACCTACTCCCCCTTGACGCCAAAAGAACTATTGTACAGGCTATTGTTACATCTCGCCTTGATTACTGCAACATATTGTACCTAGGCGGGTCTCGGTGGGGGAAGCTCTGAAGAAACTTCATTGGCTCCCAATACAGGCCAGAGTTACTTTTAAGGCCCTATGCTTTGGTCATCGGATCCTCAGTCAAAAGGGGCCGCGATTCTTGCTCCCCCTTCTTACAGTATATTGGCCACTCGGGATTTGAGATCGCTGGGCTCTGCTAGGGTGGCTGTGCCTAGGGTGTGGAAGGTACGAGCTGGAGGGAGATCTTTTGGCTTCCTGGCAGCTAAGGCATGGAATGACCTGCCTGCGGATCTTAGGACCTGCGTGTTGGAGTCTCTGTTCCGGAAAAATCTAAAAACCTGGCTCTTCCGACACCCTTCTGGTGGACGGAAGTAATATTTCTTGACTTCTATTGTTCTGTTAGTCATTTGCGCAGGAAGGGCGTTTAGGTCAGGACTGTCGCTGGGTTTTTGTTGATGTTCTAGCGCGGGGACACTCCGTTGGAGTAGCCAGGCGCTTTACAAGCTAAATAATAATAATAATAATAGATGGGTAAGAACTCTTTGTTTCTTGATGGGATTACGCAGACCCTTCACATTCCAGGACACAATACGAACATTATCAGTCAAAATGAGAAGAAGAAGCAGTAAGCACAACCATGAGCATTCTAAAATTGGTAAAACTGTGAATTCAGCATGCAAAAATTTTAAGCCAACTAGCAAGAAAGTATGCAATAAGAATAAATGAAAGAAAAGGATGTTAAAGGGGTAAAAAACAAAATAAGAGAAGTAGACAGAAATGGTCTGATATAGTAATTTAAAGAAAGAAGAAAAGAGAGAAAAGCCAAAATTCAAAGAAAAAAGAAAAGGAAAAAAGAAACAGGAATAGAGTAGAGAAAGAAAAAGGTAAGAGAAGAGGGTATGAATGATAGAAAAAGAAAAGTTGACAAGAAGCCAAGAGACTTCAGTCAAGATGAGCAGAATACAATTCCAGACTGAAAAGAACATCCTGAGGAAGCGGGGAGCCGTGAAAGGAAGACAGACGACAGAGTCAACGAAGTTAAAGAGAAATGACGAAGACCGCTAAATAGGTAAATAAAAAAGAATATAGTATGGAGCAGCAGCTAGAGAGATATGGGAAACAGAATTAACTTAGAGAGATAAATACTATTAAGAACAAAAATAAGATACGTGTATACTTAATGGAGGGAGTAACACTTACCAACATGTGAGGAAGAACTATAAACACTAGGAGTGGGAAGGGAGGCACAGGAAGGAGGAAACATCAAGGAGGGGTGTCCGTGCTCGACAAGAGACATCTGTGAAAAGAAACCACATAATTAGTATGAAATAGCCCCCTGAAAGGGCAGACACACAACAACAACGAGTTAAACAAATGGACGGATAAAGGGGAAAAAATGTGAAAACCATCAGAGCCTGTAAATTAAGAAAAGGTAAGCAAAAAGGAACTAAAACTTGGTAGGAAAGTCAGTATTCAGGTTTTCCCAAAGTCCATTTCTTCTCCTTTGTGGCAAAAATAAACTGTCGTAAGTCCTCAGGGCAGTTAAAGGAGTGAGTCCTTTCCTTGTAGGTGACTTTAAAAAAACAAGGATGCACAAGTCCATATCTGGCATTCATGGAACGAAGAGCAGGACGAAAGGAAAGGAACTTCTTATGACGAGAGCAGTTGCACGAGCCACGTCCTGAGAATGAAAAACTCTTTGGCCAGACCACAACATCTGCTTTCTCTGCTTTGCTGCAGACGGAACCATTAACAATTCAATATATTCCAAGAAAAGGACAATTATCCCTCTGGAGCGACTGACTGACGATGTAGAGGGAGACCCCCAAGTTTAGGTCCAATACGATGCGCACGTTGCAGGTTAAGAGTGGTACCTTCCTTGAGGCCAACTATTTTAGGAATATTAATTCTAAGAAAGGCAAGCATGTCAGGCCCCTCCTCCCCTTCAGGAATACCATACATTTTAAGGTTGTTGCACCTGTTGCGGTTTTCCAAGTCCTCCGTTTGTTGTTTAAGAAGAGCTATTTCTTTGGACATAGCTTCGACTTGAGGGATCACATCTTGAGCATCACTAATCTTCTGCTCCACCACCGATACTCTTGACTCTAAATTAGACCATTTCTCCTCTGGTCTCTGAAGAGTAGCATTGGTATCAATAATGAAGGGGTTCATAAGATTTATTTCCTCCTTGAGATCATCCAGCGTTATGGGTAGTGGAGATTTTGTAGGAGAACAAGGCTCCTTCTTTTGGCGTTTTGATGCAGCAGTGGTGGAATCTTTGCGCAGGGAAGACATGGTTACAGAAGCACCCTTTTGGCTGAAGGGGGAGGGAGGCTCCATATATAGGCAAAAGATTATATACCACTAATGTAACGCAGCCTCAAAAGTCACTTGGTTTGCAATAGTGAAATCAAAAACGTGTGAAATTCAGCTGGGAGCCGAAATTAGACAATGACCTTTTCCTTTTCCCTTTGTTTTCTCTATTCCCCCCTCTCCTTTAAACAGACAAGAGAGAGGCAGAAGAGAACAAATAAAAACTATGAGGAAAAGTCACTAGTGACCCATTATAAATGAAAGACTTTGAATTTGGCAGAAAGAGGGTTAATTTAACCAATGCATCTCCAGTAAGCAGGTAGGACCTACTTTCTAGGTTTAAAGCATTATCAGGATCCAAAAGTAAAGATATGGCAGCCGTTCACTGCAGCAGACTGCTGTAGACAAAATGGCGGCCGCAACAGCACCACTGAGGATCTGCGACGCGGGGGAAACAGGGACGCAAAACAGCTTGTAAAAATTAAAAAAATAACAGCTACTTGTGCCCCCGCATCCGCACTCCCAAAGCCGTCACTTCATGTTGCCTAAAGGTGAGTGCTGCCGCTTCGGGAAGAAAAATGGTCCCGGTCGAAGCGCGGAGCTTCACAGAGTTGCAGCCATCTTGCGGTGGCTCAAACCACGCCCCCCAGGAAGTGGTATTTTGATACAATGAAATGTGTAAAACGTGAAGGTTAAAGTAGGAGATTGAGTGCAAATAAGGGCTCCTATGGGGTGTGCTCCATGGTCAAAGTTGACTAAAGCTCAAAGAGCTGTAAAAATGTTTAAAGATGCCTCTAAAAACAGAAGCGGGGAGAATATGGAACAAGAGTCAAGTTGCTACACTCTAATGTGTCTCAATGTGGCAGGTTTATATACTGATGATTCACTAAACAAAAAGTGAACAATTTTTGATGGGGTAGTTGATTCAATGGAAGAAAGAGTACTAGCTGATAAGAAGCATTTCCGGAAATGTAAACATCGAAGACTTCTGGATAATTATGTTAGCAAATAAGTATGTTTACATATGAAATTGTATTTGCTTTCAGGTAATATAGCTACTTTATCTGTTCTACTTGGAAATATGTTTATTGGTCTTCTAGAGAGGGAGAAGTGTGATATCTTCAGTGTACCATGTTAATGTGTTCTATAATAAGGTGGTACAGAATAAGAATGTTGAGGTTAATTACAGTTGCTGCTGGATGATAATGGATTCAATGGAAGAAAGAGTACTAGCTGGTAAGAAGCATTTCCGGAAATGTAAACATCCAAGACTTCTGGATAATTATGTTAGCAAATAAGTATGTTTACATATGAAATTGTATTTGCTTTCAGGTAATATAGCTACTTTATCTGTTCTACCTGGAAATATGTTTATTGGTCTTCTAGAGAGGGAGAAGTGTGATATCTTCAGTGTACCATGTTAATGTGTTCTATAATAAGGTGGTACAGAATAAGAATGTTGAGGTTAATTACATTTGCTGCTGGATGATAATGGATGAGATGTTGTGAATAAACGTTCTTTAATCTTACTTGTCTTTTCCTCATTATTTTGGTGTAACCACCTTGTTACAATGGTCCATATAAACCCTCAGGTTCCTAACTGTACAGCTGGTTCATGATGCTACTCTCATGAACTCTGGCCAGGAAAACAGAGTTGAAGCTAGAATAGCCCATCCATTTTGTGATATTTCTTTTTTCCGCCAATGAGAGTTAATTTACATGAATTTGATCTTTATCCTCTCTGTTCTCAGACCTAAACAGGTAGAGGACAACAATCCTCACTGTAAGACAGTGCATGTGGCCTGATGTGCAACAAGAGTCAATATTAAACCTCAGGATGGCAGCAGTCTAATTTCTATATTTCAAGGTTGCTTCTTCTGATTTCTCACTACAAATTGTTCTGGAGCGAAATGGTAATAATTAGTAGAGTTGACTTGGCTGAGATGGCAAACAAACCAGGCTCACAAAGTGATGTTCTGCTAGTTTAATTGCTGGTCTGAAAGTGTTAGGTAATAAAGGTGTCTATGTGACCAGAGCTAAATAGACTAGGCGTGTGCAAAAGTAGTAGTGCAGTACTCTAACAGCAAAATGGCAAGGAACCAAACCAAGAAATGAGAAAACATCACCTGAAACTGAAAAGTCTATAGGAAAGCTTGAATAGTAGGAGAATACACGCTGAGGGGTAGACAACGTGAAGAAAGTGGAACAGTGGTAAGCAGGGAGAACATCAAGGATACAGAGATGAGCTGGAGAGCTTCTCTACTACAAGAAAGATTTGTCAAGAACTAAATGATGGAGCTAAACTTCTTTTCAAGTCTGCTGGTACTTGAGCATGCTCAAATGATCAGTGTTGTCTTAAAGGCGTATGCCGTGCTCTACTCCTAGAAAGAAAGCGCGAGGGACCAAGACACAGATTTCTTGTGGATGTTCTAAACTTCTCGAGAAAGAAAACGGCATTCAACATTCTCCTCCATTAACCATGTGCTTGTCCAGGTGTCTACCATGGGCCTCTGGTTGACGACAGGGGACTCTATGCTTGGTTTGATTGCTAATGAAGGCCTTTGCATGAAGCAGTGATTCCAGTATCAATCAATGTTGCCAAAGAGAGTACATAATCTCTTTGAGCCAGTAAGGAGGTGGGGACAGAGCCTGACAGCTCCCTTCCTCCAGATTAGTTGGGTGTCATATTTTTTCCAGTTGAAAGTCCAGTCCAGCTCAAAGTCTACCCATATATCCATGAAAAAACCAAGAAACTGCAGAACCCTGTGGTAGCCCAAAAACAGAGCTCCCTCATCATGGAATAATTATCTTAGCCACCAAACCTGGTCTGAGGGATACAATTAGATTCAGGTTTTGGCTGTACCTGAAATCTGAAGGCAACAGTTCAGCCATTTCAGAATAATTTAGTGGACTGTTGTATTGAAGGCCTCTGACAGGTTCAGTTAAAAAAGACTGCCACTGCATTATGTCCCAGCTGAAACCCTGGTTAACATTTACTGAGTTAGGAAAACTTGAAGCATTTCATATACCACTGCCTCCAACACTTCCCAATGCTGGCATATACGAATTTGTCTAAAATTGGTGAATTCTTCACTGGTATGTACATTGACTGCCTCAGACATGTGTCCATGGCTTAATAAAATGCCTCAATGTTTCTCTCCATCATACTTCCAAGTCCTCATATTAAATATTGAGCTTGCCTGTGCTAAGTGACCTTTAGTTTGGTGGTTTGCTCCATATAAGCTGCCTGATTGGGGCGTGGCTTGGACGCATGGTGGACTAGACGTGTCTGCCTGAGTTCCCGCCGGTGCTCAATAATCCGACATTATCCTGCGATACCCCCAGGCACAGAAATTCCCCGTTCGAGTGTGGAAACGAGTGGGACCCCGCTGGGCCTGTCGGCGGTTCCGAGGATGCGAACCCGGGGCCGGCGCCAGCCGAAGAAGTAGCGAGGCTGCCGGAGAACGCAGGGCTCCATCTTACAGAAGGCCCGGCTGGGCCTGGCTGAGTCTGTGGCTCTGAATGCACGATTGGAGGTGCGACGGAGCCCGGACGAAGATACAAGCAACATCTGGCAAAAAAAGAGCGCTACGGAGGGTCTCGACGAGAGGCTTTGAGCCCCGGGATCGCGCCGCTGGGTGAGGCTCCTAGACAAAGCTGACTGCATCATCCACGTTGCGGGTGGCGGCCGGGACAGCCCAAGGATAAAGGCGTGTGGAGGCCTGGACGTACAACTGCTGCAAAGCACAAGAAACAGTGGTGCAGCGCTGGGGGGGGTACAGGCGGACTGCCACCGCCCCCCCCACCTTCCATATTGGAACTCAGCCCGGCATGAGAGGGGGACCCGGGCTGCGGTGGCTTTAAAGTGCTGGATACCGAGGCGAGGTGAGACAGGAGGCACAAACGGTCATCGGGCCCCCCCACACAGACATTCTCTTATAAGGCACATGGTGGGTACCGCTGAGGGGCAGGAAGAGCCCGCGGCCTCAGCAGCGTGAAGTGGCCTGGGTCATCTTGCTTAGTTTCCCGACCGGGACCTTAGGAGAGCGGCGAGTAGAAAGGTGGGCTCCCCTGCATCCCTCAAGTGACGGGGGAGAAAGAATCTACTGCTGCATACAAAGGCAAGTGCCCGGGCAAAGGAACGTGGTCCGGGGCTCTTAAGCCCAAAATAATTTCACACTGAGTGCGCCCCCCTGCAGCCTTCAAGTGACAGAGGAGAAAGAATCTACTGGTGCATACAAAGGCAGCGGCCCGGACAAAGGGGCATGGTCTGGGGCTCTTAGGCCCAAAATAATTTCATACTGAGTGTGCCCACCTACACAAAGGAAGGGGGGTGCCGTAACAGAGACAGTAGCTGGACCTGAGCTGCGGTGGCCCGGGGCACCGTTACTAAAGTTGGTCTGCGCTGTGAGGGGCCGCAGGGACACCCCACAGATACGATTGGTCACAAGGCTCAGAAGAGTTGGGAGAGCGTGGACACCTAAACAAAGAACCTCCCGACCGTGAAGATACCCGTTAAACAGGAGAGGGCCTAAAGGGGCGCGACCCCTGGCAGGACGTGCATTAAATTTTGACGGGGATTGCCGGTCCTGAAAACTCACCGAGATGGTGAAGGAAAAGACAGTAAGGTGCAGTCCAATAAGATATCCAATTATGCACAACCGTGCCCACCAGACCCGGCCGGAGTGGCAGCGAACCCTGATGAACAGGTAGATGAAGGGAGTCATCCCCCAGATAAGTCCCCATCGCTGATGGAGATTATGGCGGCGATTCAGTCATCCAGAGAAGACGTGGTGCATAGAATTGACGCAGTGGCCATAGAGGTAAATCTTCTACAATATGATCTTCATAATGTCTCAGCTAGAGTGTCCGTTATGGAACAAAACGTGGAGACCATGCAGCAAGAGGTACGATCGCTCAGAGACTCGATGGTGTGGGTGCAGCAAAGGGTGGCGCAGCTGGATGAATGTGCAGAAGAAGCAGAAGGCAGAGCACGCAGGAAAAATGTGCGCTTTATATTGGATTTCCTGAAAAGGCCAAGGGGCCGGCTGCGGACTTGTTTCTGGAGGATTGGATTGTTAACGAAGTCGCCCCAAAAAGGCTAATGTTGAGAGAGCCCACAGGGCATTGGGTCCAACTCCCCATCCCGGTGCCCTCCCAAGAGCGATCATAGTTCGTTTTTTTAATTACAGGGACCGTGACATCATACTTCAGGCCACCAGAGCGAAAGGACTTTTCAAGGTCACCATATCGCGATTTTCCCAGGCTATGCACAGCGCGTTCAGGAACAGAGGTGAACATTCCTAGTGGTGAAATGCAGATTAAGGGAGGCTGGCCTGAAGTACAGCCTGTCATACCCAACTAAGCTGCGTGTGGAGCATAAAGGGAAATCAAACTTCTTTCTGTCGGCAGAGGCAGCGACGTCATGGATGGACGTGGCAGGCTTATTGGACCCGGGTCAGGCCCCCCAAGGGAGCTCATATGGATCGTGGCGAAGAGGAGGACGAACAAGCAACAAAGCCCGACTGGTCCGGAAAACACAAGGAGAACGCAAGGTCAGCCCTGGAAGAACACGAGTACAAACAGATGGAACTTTGCAGCGTAAGACGACCCAGGATTCGGAGGAAAGTTCACAAGATATGTTGCCAGACACTCTCCTGTCGAGCAAGGATGCATGTTGAACGGGCACACTGAACTTTAACAATGCTGTATCAGATGAGTGTTTGCAATGTTGACAATGAAACAGCTATACAATATGGGGAGCTAGGGGGTATTGGATGGGTGGCAACCGGAGAGGGTGGGGGTCCTGCTCACGCCCTGTAGGGACCTGATGGTGGTCAGGGAGCTAGAGGCTGCGTCTCGCACCCAACTAGCTGTTCGGTCGCTGGTAGTTTGGTTGGGAAGGACTCTAATTTGTAAAGTCTCTTGGCTCAGGATAGCCTGGAGCGGAAGTGCAGAATCAAAAGTACTATAGTTATTGCTTAGTTGCAAAAGTTAGTCAGGGGGTATGGGCCAGCCGTGGCGAGCCCGGTCTTGTCAACACGGGGACGTATTGGGTGTAGCTGGGTTGCCCAAGGGGTGAGGGGAGTAGGTTGTTTTTTCAGTTTTCAAAGTTAGGGTATGCTGGATGTCCTTGAAAATATAGAGAACTCTGACTAAGTCTGGAGGAATATTAGTCCAAACACACAAGCGGTCTGTGAGGGTGGGATCTGCGTTAATGGAAGGAGGAGGTGTTAAAGAACCCTGGTGGAAATGACAGCTATGACTCTGAAAACGGTCACATGGAATGTTTGGGGGTTGGCAGCCTATGAGAAACGTAGAAGGGTATATGCTTATCTTAAGAGATATAAAGTGTTGATTGGATGCCTTCAAGAAACTCATGTATGGGGGATACAATTCCGTGCATGAGTTGTAGATGGAGGGTCCAGATATTTGCCACATCATACTCTGGATTTGCAAGACGGGCCCTCATATGGGTGGCACCTGGGTCCCTTTCAAGTGTCTCAACCAGCTAACAGATTCCGATGGTCGATATGTGATTGTACATGGTACATTGGAGGGGAAGGAATTGTGTATCATTAATGTATACGCCCCAAATACTGATTGTGCAAATTTCTTCCCGTCCGTCATGAGAGCAGCTACGCCGTGCATGGGGAAGGCAATAATTATGCTGGGAGATGTAAATTGTGTTATGGATGGGAACTTAGACCGGGAGTCTCCTCGGCTGAACACCAAACCACATACGATGGAAACACTGACGGACATGTTAAGGGAAATGCAGCTTGCGGACATATGGAGGGAAAGTAACCCTACTCTGAAAATATTCTCCTGCCACACACCAGCCACTAATACATTTAGCAGATTTGACTATTGTTTTATCTCACCAACACTAGCAAGGGATGTGAAGGGGATAACGTACCAAGCAAGATATATCTCAGATCACTTACTGATTCTGATACGTTTTTGAGGGCCAGAAACCCAGAACAGCCATACCCCTGTGGCGCCTTAGAACAGAGGCATTACAGGACCCGCCATTTGAGAAGGCAGTTTTGATGGCGTTAATGAAATACTTTGAGGAAAACTGGGAGACGGCCGCGAATAGAGCATATGAATAGGACGCCATGAAGGTGGTTCTCCAGGGGTATGCATACATGCGACATATGGGGAGAGGCAACAACTACTAAAAGACATTGAGAAACAAGAACGTAAATTGTCCAGGTTAGAGGAGAGGCTACATGTCGACCCACAAACACTCAAGGAATGGTACGAAGAGAAGGCTGAACTATTGGAGACATGGAAGCGCCTAGAAAAATATGACCACACGGTGTATAGACAGAGGTTACACCGAGAAGGGAATAAGTCGGGAGCCCTGCTAGCTAGATTATTGAGGCGGGAACGATCCATGGAACCAATACTGCAATTGCAGGATGTTGATGGGAAAACTGTCTATACACAAGCGAGAATTACGGAAATCTTAGCCGGACACTTGGCTAAAGCCTATGCCAAGGGAATTGAGCCTTTGAATACCGCAATAGCGTAGTTCCTGTACTCAGTGAAATTACCCCACATAGAACAAGAGATGGAAGACATACTAAGGGGCCCAATCACGAGAGCAGAGGTACTGGGGGCTATAAAATGCCTAAAGTCAGGGAAATCACCCGGGAACTATGGGTTCCCGGTGGAATTTTACCAACAATATGCACCAATATTGGCAGACAGATTAGTGGAGGTATACAATGAGGCGCTACACACACAAAGGTTGCCAGATTCCGTGCGAGAAGCCCTGGTGATAATGATTCCAAAACAGTACAGGGACCCAACCCAACCGAATTCATATAGACCAATATCACTTTTAAATATAGATGTGAAGGTGCTGAGCAGCATTCTGGCAAATAGACCTCCCCCATTTGTCACACTTGATCCATCCGGATCAAACAGGATTCATTCCACCTCGCAATACTATGCTTAATTTAAGATGCTTAGCTCATGTATGGCATGACCCGGGTATAAGTCGGAAAGAACATGCCCTGGTTCTCCTGGACATCGAACAAGCGTTCGATTCCGTCTCCTGGCTCTTTGTCTTGGACACAATGCAAAAAATGACTGTGGGACCAGGGTTCATCAAATGGGTTCAATTACTCTATGCATTGCCCTGGGCCAGTGGGAGGTAGAGTCTCAGAGGCGTTCCAACTGGAAAGGGGCACGAGGTAGGGCTGCCCCCTATTGCCTCTGATATTTGCTATGGCTATGGAACCACTGGCCTGTGCTCTTCGAATCCAGCTGGAAGAATGGGGAATAAAAGTGGGCCGTACCAACCATGTAGTTTAAATGTACGCCGATGATACGCTGGTGTATTGTAGATAACCACATAAGGCAATACCGGCGCTTCTGAGGATTTTGGAAGAATTCGGGGAGGTGTCGGGTCTCCGAGTGAACCACACAAAATCGAAGATACTCCCTCTGGGATGCCTGGTAAGCCGACCGGTAGACATGCTTCCGGGAGTAGGGCTGCCCTGGACGAAGGACCCCCCCCAAGTATTTGGGTATGATTCTGGCTCAGCCAGCGGAAAGGTTCCTAGAGCTTAACTTAGGCGGAGTGGTAGAAGTAATTCGAAATTCGGTGAGATTCTGGAGAGACTTGCCCCTATCCCTTATGGGCAAGGTTGCAATCACGAACATGGTTATTTTACAGCGCTGTTTGTATATATTACAAAACTCATTCTATAAAATTTTGCACTGCATTTTTAAACAGATAAATACCCTGTTAATAGACCTGCTGTGGGGCAATAAACGCAAGCATATTAGCCTCTCAACATTACAGAGACCATGGCAAATGGGGGGTGTAGAGGTACCCTGTATGGAATATTATTATATGGCCACACAAATACAGCACGGAATTCACTGGCTAGATGACCAAGACAACTAGGAAAAAAGGCTCCTGAAAGGGTCATATGGGGGAGGTTCGTTGCCAGAGCTATTAATGCAAGGGAGGGGAACCCCAGGGACATCTCCGTACCTTATCAGCCAGGTGGCGGAGACATGGGAAAATACGGTGAGAAGAGTGGTGAAGCGGGCACCAAATGCGCCTGATTCACCTCTGTGGGCGATCCCGGGGTTTGCTAAGATCGCGGAATCAATATTGATAAGCAAATGGAAAACATGCGGATGCATGCTGATGGGTGATCTTTACCACAATGGACAGTTCCTCACACGGGAAAACGCGGAATCTTCCTATTTGTTAGGAACGGGGCAATATTTACAATATGCCAAGAACTCCCAAGTGGCCAGAGAGATTTGGCCAACATTCCCAGAGGAGCCTCTGGTAACGAGAACCATGCCCACAGGTGACAATATTCTGGGAAGAAGTGTTGCAAAAAATAAAAACAGCATTGGGCTGGGAGGTCCCTAGAGAGATATGTGCAATTTTACTAGGTCTGCTCCCTACACCTAAAAATAAGAAGTTGAGCAGGAAATGTGTTATGTTGGGCTTAACTATAGCGAAACAAAGCATCGCGATTGAATGGCAAAGACAAACGCCCCCGAAGCTAGACAGATGGCTGAAAGATATGTGTGAATGGGCCACCGCTGTAAGAGTAAGAATGAAAGTAGTTAGAAAGACCTCCTAGCATGGACATTGATGATAAACGACCTACAGGCCAAGCCAAATGCAAATTCACAGACCGAGACAATTAACTCACAAAACTCACAAAGTACACAAAATTAGGAAGTCTATACAAGACAAAACAATATCCAGCAAACAATTTAAGCAGACACCTAGTGTGGTATTAACTCGTGCAATAATATACTAAGCCTTGTATGTGATAATGCTATAAAGTATGGTTAAGTACATATGTGAGGGTTGACAACAGGACCATAAGATCTATGAATACTAATGCTGATGTACACTTGTTTTATCATCTCTTTTGAAATGCCAATAAAAAAATAAATTTAAAAAAAGCTGCCTGATTGATTTATATTCATTCTTGTCTAAAGTTATCAGCATCCTGACTCTGCTGTTTCCTCATTTATATAAAAGATCTTTCCTGATCTGAGATTTCCTCTCTGCCAGCGCAAGAAATGTATACACTGAGAAGAATAGTAATGTAAGGTCCTCTTGTGCTGGTATCAGTGAAAGACCTACTCCCCAGTTTACTATCCAGATTGGTTGATGCTATTCAGTGTGCAAAGCCTGTAAGTCTTGGTTCACCTGTGGGACAGCACATGAGTATGAATACAGAGCTTGAAGATTTGTGCAACCTGGGAATGTGAGGTCTGAGCCCCAAACTCCAAGACTCAATAAGTTATATGGCTCTGAGAGTCCTTCTGAGAGTGGTAGATAACAAACAAGGATTGCACGTGAATAAAGGGCCTTCACCTCAAATTGCAGACAGGTCCCCAATGGTTTTGTTATGCCACTGCAAGTAGTAATCTTCAACACATCAATTACCAGATCAACGGTTTCAACTTGGCACAGGGCATAAGGTCCTGCAATACAATTCTTGATACCATATGATATCATCAACATCATGTACAGCCCATCACTCTTCCGGTAAAGAAACCACAAGGTAAAGTCTCCCGCTCATCTCTAAGTCATCCAGAGAAAACACATCTCTAGGAATAGAACATTCCAGCCAGACGTGACATTGCATGGTACCAGTTGCTTTCCAGCAAAGCAATGGGAGTCTTCTTACCCCAAAATGGACTTGCACAAGGCCTCGGTACTGTACAATAGGGTTATTTGGATCACAAGGCTAAATTTACATCACAATGAATTATGGTCTCTTGGTCTGCGTGCAATCTAGAGTGTGATAGATCATGCAACCACTCTAAGCTCGGGGCTTCACATCCATAATTTGCCCCACTGCCACACCCTGTAGAACCCGCCTCCCCTCGCCCAGCATTTTTACCCATTTTTACCATGTACCGTTTGTACCATGAATAGACCATGAAAAGGCCATTTATTGGACACAAATAAGGATTGATCTATCAAAACACTATGCTTCCTCTGGCTATACAGCAATATTCTTTTCCTGAAATGTAACACTTGCACATGTTTAATTGAATACATTTGCTTCTTGTATGACTTACATACTGCATTGCAAATGTGAGGCTGCTAGCTGCTTTTATTTCTATCCTGACATATGTTAAATGGAACCTGAATTACGGGCACTTTCTAAAGAGTTTTTTCCCTGCTATGTAGGCTAGCATCCACCATAGGCCACAACATGAGTAGTTACAATACTGGTGCCGTGTTTTGTCTCTCTGGGGAGGCGCTTGTCAGTGCCTGCACCTTTGAGGCTATGATTAAATATTTGTAACTGTTGCTAGACACTTGCAATTGTGTCTGGTTATTTGACATTATTCTTGGACATTTTTGGTTGTTTCTTATGGCCTTATGTGGGACATATGGGGCTATGCATAGGCATTTATTGGGCATAACCAGGCCTTTAATGGTCTAACTAGGCACATGGTCACTTGTGCCTGGTTTTCAAATTATACCCTATTTTTCAGTTCAGAAATATTAAATCAATTTAAATATATTATGCAGCGAACACAGTACAGAAAAGAGAAGAGAACGTGACGTTTTTGGTCAATATAGTTGCAGACTGCAGAGACTAGGAGAGAAGTCGGACAAAGGTACCACATAACTAATTGTTATAATCTATCAGAAAATTTTAAAAATAGGCTGCACCAAAAGGCAGCAGTGATAAACTCTGCACTCCCAACGGTGCGAAGTTTATTTGTGTACTAGCAATGTCATTTCACGCTCGAGACTTGCTATGTGCTTATGAGTGCCTACAAGATTTTCTAGCAGCCTGCAAGATTCTTCAGCCATTACGGCAGCTTTCCGCCACACCAGCAACTTCCGGTGCATCTTTTGTGATGTAGGTGAGCGCAAGCAACCGCCACTGCAACCTGGAGATGATGCTCTCCTCAAGAAGCAGATACATCTCCTCAAGAAGACAATTTGGAGTTAAAATATGTCTCAAAAGGACCACTTGCCTTGGTTTTTTGTGCAAGGAACCAATGTTACTTTTTTTGCCAACAGGAATGAAGTGCCCTGGAGACTCCAACTTCCTGTTCTTGTCCAGCAGGCTCCTCCCAGTGCTTTGTTTACTTCCTGGTCACTTCTCATTTGGATTTGGAGCTGGGAGGATCACTCTCTTTGTCTGCTGCATATATACCATTAGATATGTGGACTTTGTTTTTGTGATATCACAAGCAAGTTCAAAAACTGTTTTCTTGATAGAGGGAATGCACCAGGATTTATCTGCACTTTTATTCGATATTCAAAATGTATTGTTGTGGGCGGCCTGCAGTTTCACTAGGGGCTTTGTTGTTTTATTGCATGTAATTTTTCTTCTTTTGTAAAGGAAAAATGATGCACAGTTCAGTACATTTTCTTAATATTTTAATAAATTAGCAATATTAATTTAATTCACAATATGGCATAGTCTGCCAATGGGCCTTCCAGCCAGTAGGCCCAGTACTAATCATGAGTGCATGAAACAACTATTTCTGTGGTGTCTGTTAAATTGAAACATCATTTAGGCCATGGAGTTTTAGGGTATTCAATATTTGTTTTCTGCAAACAGTGTATGGGTGGGTAAATGTATCTGATGCCTTGTAGGATGTGTGGGTGTGTTTTGTTGTAACATTTTACAGCCCAGTTAATTTTTGTTTTTTGGCATTGCTCAATGAATGCTGTTTTCTCCTGTGTTACCAATGCCTCCAGTGTGTGAGTATATTTGCCATTGCCCACCATTTATCTTTGTTCCCCAAGCCATATGGCCAGTGGCCATTTTGTGTAGTCAGTGCCCATAGGCCTGCATGTGTTCTTTGTTTTCCATTCCTCCTGCTTGCTGTTTTACCATGTGGTTGGTGGCCGTTTTGTTTATGTAGCCAGCAAGTGTGCTTTTGCCATAGGCCATAGGCCTGCATTTATTTTTTGCTGTGGCAATGCATCCTTGCTTGTTGTTTGACCATGTGGTCAGTTGGCATTTTGTGTAGCCAGCCAGTATGCCTTTGCCATAGGCCTGCATGTGTTCTTTGTTGCAGCCATGCCTCCTTGCATGCTGTTTGACCATGTGGTCATTGGCCATTTTGTGTAGCCAGCCAGTGTGCTTTTGCCAAAGGTCTGCATGTGTTCTTTGTTGTGACCATGCCTCCTTGCTTGCTGTTTGATTATGTGACCATTTTATGCAACCATTCTTTTTTCAGTTATCAAAGCAATTTTGTATGTAGAGGCCTAAGACTTTTTGTTTTTGCTAATTTTGTCGTTTTTTAACTTTTCCCTGGTTCCTCAATGCTCATACTAAAAGTACTGAATGAACATTGGTTTATAGTATTATTATATACCTTTTTCACCTGCTCCACTCCTTGCCTCCCAAATCCCAATTAGTTTCTCCTGGTAGTCCCCTAGTACATCACAATTAGCGACTGATTACGATGTCGGGGGGGATGTTGTGGTCTGACCTCACAATTTGGATGCAAACACCCTATGGGTGGTTGGAAACATCCATTCTTCAATAGCAGCTTGTGCGGCAGGCAGAAAAGGCCCACAGCACAAGCTGCTATTAAAAAATAGATGTTGTCAAGCATCCCTGCACCATGTGGCAGGCACCATGCGGTGCAAGGTACAGGGATGCTTAGGGGAGCACCATAGGTGCCCCTCAAGTCCCATAGAGGAGGCCGTGGAGGGACGGGGGCCCTGCTAGGGTGCCCCTAATGACACTTTCCGACAGGCTTACAATGTTGGAAAGGCTGACATGGGAAGGCTGTTGGAAAGTGTCATCATAATCCTGACGGCAGATTGGAGGCTGGCTCCACCGTCATTAAAGGATTGTGAGGCTTTCTGATGCACCGACAGGCTCCTTGAGCCCATCAGAAGTACATCTGAATCCCACTGCGGGTTCCCCTCCGACCGCCATCATCGTAATACGGAGGTTGGAGGGAAACCTATGATGTTGGGCAGAAAGCCTCCGTCAGCAGATCAGAGGTTTTCCACCGACATCGCAATTAGGCCCGGGCGTAAAACTCAGCAGATGTTTTCTGCTGTACGCGATCCCGAACATGCAAGATCTACCGCGGCTGCAATCTGGGGAAGATTTTATCTTCGAGCAGTATCGAAATCTTCCCGAACTCATGATTTGGAGTTAAAAACCTCCTCAAATTGACATTTGGAGCTGGTTTTTTATGCAAAGGGTCTTTTTTAGATTTTTTACTTTTTTTCAACTGGAAGGAAGTGCACCAGAGTCTCCAACTTCCTGTTCCTATCTAGCAGGCTCCTCCCAGTGCTTTGTCCTACTCTGGTCACTTTTCACTTGGATTTGGAGCTGGAAGGATCACTCTTTGTGTCTGCTGCATATCCCATTGGATTTAAGGACTTTGAATTTGAGATTTCACAAGTAAGTTGAAAAACTGGTGTAGTTTGTTTAATTTGGGGCCATGCACGTGGATTTATGTGTACTTCTAATACATTTTTTAAATGTATTGTGGTGGGTGCCCTGTTATTTCAGTAGGGGCCTAGTGATTTCTTTGCATTTAATTTTTCTTCTTTTGTAAAGGAAAAATGTTTCACAGTTTACTACATTTTCTACATTTTTTTTAATACATTTGACATTTTCATTGCATTCACTATGTGGCCTAGCTTGCCAATTGGCCTTCCAGCCAGCAGGCGCAGTGCTAGTCATGGATGCATGAAGCAACAGTTTCTGTGGTGTTTACAGCATTTAGGCCAAGGATGGATTTGGATTGAAATACAAAATGTGCTTTTTGTGGTATTTCATGTTTTCTATCATGTGAACAGTGTATTGGAGTCAGGACTTGGTGGGGTAATGCCTTTGTAGGATGTGTCTAGTTGTAAAAAAACAATTTTAGACGAATAATTTTCGTTTTTGGCATTGTTGAATTAATGATGTTTTCTCTGTTTCACCATGCCTCCTTTGTCTGGCCAGTGTGCGTGTTTGTGTGTTTGCCATAGGCCAACATTTCCCATTGTTCCAGATGCCATGTGGCCACTGGCCAGGGGCCATTTTGAATAGTCAACGGACTGTCCGGGCCTCAGCCTGCAAGTGCTGTTTATTTTACAGGCCTCTTATTGTTGCTTGTGAGTACACCATGTGGCTTGCGGCCATTTTGTGTAGGCAGCCAGTGTGCTTTTGCCATAGGCCTGCATGCAGTCTTTTTTCTAGACCTCCAGCTTCTTGTTGTGACCAGGTGGCTTGTGGCCATTTTGTATAGGCAGCCAGTGTGCTTTTGCCATAGGCCTGCATGTGTTCTTTGTTCTAGGCCTCCAGCTTCTTGTTGTGACCATGTGGCTGGTGGCAATTTTGTGTAGGCAGCCAGTGTGCATTTACCATAGGCCTGCATGCATACTTTTCTCTAGGCCTCTAGCTTCTTTTTGTGACCATGTGGCTGGTGGCCATTTTGTGTAGGCAGCCAGTGTGCTTTTGCTATAGGCCTACATGCGTTCTTTGTTCTAGGCCTCCAGCTTCTTGTTGTGACCTCACCATGTGGCAAGCGGTCATTTTGTGTTTGCAGCCAGTGTGCTTTTGCCATAGGCCTGCATGCATTCTTTGTACTAGGCCTCCAGCTTCTTGTTGTGACCTTGTGGATGGTGGCCATTTTGTGTAGGCAGCCAGTGTGCTTTTGCCTTAGGCCTGCATGTATGGCTGATGGTGGTTATTTCAGGGTCCTGTGTGTGGTGCACTGCATGAACATCATTGTACAGGACTCCCTCAAAAAGAAGACCAAGTTAGCAACTTAGAGGCTGATTACGATGGCGGTGAATCAGCCACCAGCAGGCTGCCGGTGGCGGGTTCACTGACATCGTAAGGCCAATTACTGCCAGCCAGATCAGGATGGCGGGCAGTGTACCTGATGGGTGGAAAGCCCGTCCGCCACCGGTCCGACAAAGGCAATCGTTAGGATTGCCCGTCGGACCGTGCTGCATCCACAGAATGGAGGTGGTGCCTAGCAGGCACCGTCCACCAGATCAGGATGCTGGATCCCCGCCAGCCTTTCCATGGCAGTTCAACTGCCATGGAAAGGCTGACAGGGATGTACTTTGGGGGCCCGTTGCGGGCCCCCATTGTGCAGGGGCAGTTGGTGTGTGCACTTGGGGGACACCTATGGTGCCCCCCTACATTTACCTGAACTATGTGGCATGCACCTCATGATGCCTGCCACGTAGTGCAGGGAAATGTAAACAGCGCTTATTTAACATTGCGGCGGGTGCTGCAGCCAGCAGCACCCGCTGCAATGTTAAACATGCCATTTACGGCCGCCATGGTGGCGGTCACATCCAAATTTCATTTGCGGGACCGCCGCCTTATAGGCGGGCGGTCCCCATCCCCGGGACGATGGCAGAAGGACTGAAGTCTGTCCGCCATCTTAATGACTCCCTTACTGTCCACCTGCAGAAGAACCTGCACTCATTTCAGCCATTCATTTAAAGCCCGGAAACAGCTGAGGGTCATTCTGCGTGATAATAGAATGCCTGTTAAAGCACTCATACAGGAGGTGGCAACACGCTGGAACTCCACTTATTACATGCTTGAACGCCTGTTTGAGCAGTACAGACCTATTAATGAATATGTCATGCAAAGAGGAGATGCAACTGTAAAAGGCATGATCATTGAGATGGATCAATGGGGCCTAGTCAGATGCCTGACAGAGATGCTGCTTCCTTTTGAGGTGTTCACACGGAAAAGTCAGCAAAGAGGACAGTATATTGGGCCATGCTATCCCATTGTTGCACATGCTACAGGAACAGCTAAAGGAGGTGTCTGCACTGTACGCAGGTGTGGAGGAAAAAAAAGATATGTATGACTTGTGGAGAGCTTAATCCTTTGCCTGTCTGCTAATACAAGGGTGAAAAGAGACATTGTGTCCTCCAAACATTACATCTGTGCCACAACTCTTGATCCACGGTACAAACCATTACTGTCTACTTTCATTCCTTTTTCAGACGGGGATGTTAGAAAATACGAAACCTGGATAGCTGAGCAAGGCAGTGAGCTAGAAATAGAACAGCAGGGAATTAGAGGCCCACTGGTCCAGGGCACAAGTCCTGTGGTGCAGCCTTTAAGGTCAGAGCCTGAGGGCAGTGCTTTTAGTAAACCTGGGCATAGTTGGCGTAGCGGGACTACGCGTAGGTCCACGGAGTTGGGAACAAACTCCGCTCCGCCACCCGCCTCCACCCCTCCTATTAACAATGAATTAGACTTTAATGAAAAGTAAAATAAAAACCACTTACCTGTACTGCGGCGTTCCCGGGCTGCCCTCCTCCTCTTCCTCAACGTCTCTGGGTAATCCTTGCGAAAACTGCGCATGTGTATTTCTTGTAAGAAATGCGCGCGAGCGCGTGCATGTGCAGTTTTCGCAAGGATTACCCAGAGACAGTGAGGAAGAGGAGGAGGGCAGCCCGGGGACGCCGCAGTATTATTATTATTATTATTATTATTATTATTAAGCATTTATATAGCGCACAGCTACCCTCGGGCATCCCAGCGCTAGCAATCAGGCAGACAACCATTAGGAATTATGGGGCTATTTGTTGGAAGAGCCAAGTTTTTAAGAGTTTACGAAAAGGCAGGATAAGGGCTTCAGCGCGAATATGTAGAGGCAAAGAATTCCAGAGCTTTGCCACATTATAAGTAAAGGATCTTCCTCCACTTCTTTTCCTTCTAATTTTGGGGACAACTACCAGATTGAGGTTAACAGAGCGAAGCTCCCTCAAGGGCCGATAGGGTGTGATGAGGGATTTGTTGATTTCCGGGCCCGTTCCCCATACAGTCTTATGGGCAAGACATAGGGCCTTAAATGTTATTCTTTCCGGAATAGGTAGCCAGTGCAAGGCTTTTAAAGCTGGCTTGGCTGACTGGGAGTACAGGTAAGTGGTTTTTATTTTACTTTTCATTAAAGTCTAATTCATTGTTAATAGGGGGGGTGGAGGCGGGGGCTGGCCAACTCAGCTCCGCTGCATAGTGTGTGGATATTTGCCTACTCAGCATTCTCCGCGGAACGCGGAGTAGGCAAATCTCCGCACACTCTGCTGGAAGAGCAGAGTTCTCCACCCACGGTCAGCTTTTAGCTCACAGCAGTCCAAACCAACAACATGAACACCATCAACAACACCAAAATCAGTAGTATCAGCCCCCAAATCTGCAACTAAGTGGTTTCCACTGGCAGGGCTTAAGTCCAGTGCAGAGGTGAAGGGAAAAGAGGTCGAGCAAAGTGGAGCACCAGCAATGAACATTGAGTGAATGGTCCAGGCCTACCTGGATGACACTACAGAGGTCTACCTTGATCAAAACCCAAAATGGCTTGTGTTCAGCAGTCTGGCAATAAAATATCTGTCTTGCCCTATAGCCAGTATCTATGCTGAGCGCGTTTTCAGTGCTGCTGGTCCGATTGTCACAGTGAGAAGGACCAGTCTCTCACCCCAAAACGTGGCGAGATTAACCATGATCAAAATGAATCAGCACTTTATACCACCAGATTACACCATACGTGAAGTACCACAGGAGGAAGATGGCGGAGCCTCAGGTCATCGAAGTAATGTGTTAGATTACCTACTTCTGAGCGAACTACCAGAGTTTGAGGACAAACTCTACTTCCCTGACTACTAGGGTTTCTTTCTTTGACGTCCCCCCAAAAAAACATATATATATATATATATATATATATATATATATATAGCTAGGGAACATTATTTATTTTATTATTTGTGTGTGTCTGACTGTCTGGTTGACCAATTCATCCCCACCAACTTACTCTTAGACACATTATTGCCGGATTGGAGTTGCAACTGCGTGCAGTCAGTGAAGATGTTCGACTCCGGACTCAACCTCCAAAACCATTTCCCTCAAGCCAGACATTGGACAGAGAATACAAACCAATGTGTGCCTGCCTCCAACCCTGGGCTGTGACTGTCTATGCTATCCTACCCTAGAAGGACTGCCCCACCCACATGTGACATTTATAATTCGATTTACCCCAGCAATTCTCTGCTTCGTGAACAAATTGAGGATCTGCATTCTGCAATGTACCACCAATCGATCACGGTGAGCACACCGGAAGAACAGGTAAATGCTGGCATGCATTGCACGCTGAGTGATTGTTGTTTGTTGTGATGTGTGAACTTGTTGTGATATGTCATCAACAATGTGTTGAGAATAGATTGAGAAGACATGAGATAATTCATGTGCTGGCAGGCAGTGTGAGACTGGGTGTTTGTTTGCTATGCTTAATGTGTAAGTGATGAATTTATGAATTTAAGATTCCCAAAATGTTGGTGGCCTACCGGCGGCTGATCAATAATTTTTAAATTGCACCTGAAGGTTATTTTTTTTCCCGTTACCTTTGAAAGACAGGATCTCGAGATTCCTTCACCGGGTCCAAATCCACTCCACACTGTCCACACTCTACACTGCTTTGTTTTTTATTGTTTTATGCTTTATATTTATACTCCTCAAAGACTCAGACCCGACCAGTCCCTTACATAATGCAAAGTTTGCAAACAATAATCTAGTCTACACAAAAAGTGACTACATTTTTCCCTTATTGTTGTTCAATAACAAAATTGTACTACTACAGGCCGATCTATTGCATTTTGAGTCAGAACTCGGGACACTGTTGGTATGGTATTGAACACCATACTCGGGGTTAGACTCAGGAGAATCAGAGAAGATAGAATGACTCATGGCTTGGGTGTGAGTGTGACTGCTGCGAGAATTGCCACCAATTTTCAAATTCACTGAAACTAACTGATTTGGATGATGATGACTTTGAAGTGGCCTAAAGGTAAATAACAGCACCAGACCTACACAAGTCTGTGTAGTGGTGGTGGTGAGTGGTGTGACTGACAGCAGTGAGTTGATTTTATAATTGATTTGGAAAATGCTATGTTGCTGTGTGTGCTCATTGCACACTGCTCAGTGCCATCTGGCTCCAATTTGTCATTTAATCCGAAGGTAAGTGGTGGTTGGGTGGGGGGGCCTGTTGTTGAGGTAACTGCCTGAAACAGACATTTAACCATGCTGTTTCTGAGTCTTCTCTTCTTTTTGCACTCCTCCTTATGCAGTTTAAGTTTTCTCCTTGACTCTTCAATATCATTTTTGCTTTTTAATCTACAGGCCCTGGCCTTTACCCTGACCATACTGGAAAAACAATGTAACATACTCACTTACCTCACCGAACTATATCTGCCAGACACCCAAGATTGACAGACAGTCCAAGAGGAATGAAGATGCAACTCCCAGTTTGGCAACGCAGTATCTTTTTTTCCTCTTTAATCATTACAATTTGTGTGTTGTTTATGTTTGTTACTTGACTCCTAAAGATATTTTAATTGTATTTGATATCTTTCAAAGCACGGTACAACAGTTACAGAACATAGTGTAACTTGAGTCTCTCTGGGGCAGACGTACAATTTTATTTGGTTTACCTGTACTAGTACTCATCATCATAAATGCATTTCCTTTTCCTCCCATAACAGATTTATGATTGTCGGCTGCCAAGATGAATGTGTTGTCCTTGTATAGTGTTTGTCTTTGTCAAACATTTCTCTCAAATCCCCCTTCCCATCCATTCATCGAACCCCTAACCCTCTTTCCCCAGGCTGTGTGATTTATCGAGGTGTGACTTAATTAAATTTAAACTGTTAATTGATCACACACTTGGTGGGGCGGATGTGGTGAAAGCAATGACAACTCAAGGCAGGGCGAGGATCTTCTTCTGCGCTAAGTAAAGCCCACACTGGCAATATTATATATTTTAGATTGCCCACCCATGCACAGTATTCGATATTTACATTTGCAACGAGTATATAAATTACCAATAAGCAAGCAAGCAATATGACTTACCACCGCCTGCCACTGCCACTGGCTCACCCCCTGCAGCTGCTGCATCTGCTCCCTGGATGGCGCCACCATCCTCCCTGGCCCCGGCACTGGTGGTTGGTGCAGGTAGAAAAAACATGAAACATTTTTTAGATGCCATATGAGCCTCCCCCTTTTTATTTTTTTCCATAGCAAAATTGAAAATACATACACCACACACATCAATAGCATTTTGGGTAGAGTCACAATATGTCCTATCAAAAATTATAAAATATCCAATTGGGCATTTTGTTTTTGTTGGTGGCAATTTTTGAAAACCTGAAGGAAGTGACCCGATTAGGGTCACCCGGGTCACTCAGGACCACCACTCAGCCTTCCATACAAATGAAGAGTCGGTCAGACAGTAGAGAATACAAACCAATATATGTTTATTCAGATACGCTCGAGCGGAGCCCGGTCTGCCCAGTCTCTTAGGAGTGCTGTAGAGAGGGACTGACATCAGCAAGCATAACGATACATTATGTACATTTCAGAACCAATAAAGGCACGCCCATAATGGAATTTTTCAAGCAGATGCAGCTAAACAAAGGAGTACAGAAGGATAGGTTTCGATTCAGAGGCCAGGCACACATTATCTCCTACCCAAGGTCGTTCTGCATGTGCCCGCCACTAGACTAGTGGGAGTAGGCCTCTATCTAGTGAGAAAGGTATGCGCTAATATGAACAGTGTATTCATTAGCAAAGCAAGGCCCAACCTTGGAGAAACGAAAACTTTCCACAACCCATTTTCTCGAAGAGACAAGAAGCAGTTTCAAGCATGGTTCAAAATGGCGGCCAAACATTAAATGGTGCCGCGAATGCTAACTTACATAGAACAATGCACAGGCAAAATAAAGAAAATATTTTCATTTCAACAAACCCTCAGTCTCAAGAAGATAACCTGTAAAGGACTGAGTGGCTAGAGCTAATGGTGAATCTACGTTTTTGAAAAGAAATAAGAGTGGCCAACTGGCCGAACAATCGGACATAAAGTCTTCTTGGTTGGCAAATGTAATGGTGCCATCCTCCTCCTCCTCATACTTCATTCCAGACATGGTGCACGGTAATCAGTTCACCATCAACTGATGCTAATAATACTAGGCCTAGATAAGAAGAAGACTCAACTTGTGGGTGTCCAACATGCCCATGGCTACTCTCTTGTTTTGCTGATTGAGCATGAGAAAGTAAAAGAAAGCCTTCTTCTCATCTCACAAACATGCATAGATTACTTTACTTGAGCATGCATGCTGCACGGCAGAGTAGTGGTACTAGTACTAGTAGAGTAGTAAGGACCAATGGGTTCTCTGAGTCTTGCAGCACCACCAATAGGCAGTCCCAAAAATATGTATGGGGAGAGGAAAGCTGACTGAAAAACCAGAAGAAAGAAAGCTACAGACAGTAGCTGTTTGAGGTGAAATACAGACACTAGAAATATAAAATGACTTAGTAAACAATAGGATAATACAGGGATAACAAGATATTTGAAATGGATAGATCAAAGAGGATTTGGGAAAATGTTTTAATTAGGAAACAGGTAGAACATAGTTCAAATTAAGGAGCAGTTAAAGTTAGGGAAATATATATTAATTTTAACAACAGGAGGACTTACTGGGGCCAGCAGAGCCATTGGCCGAGGAGCGTCCTTCCTGCTGGGTGGCACCTACAGCTCCCTCACCCACCTCCGACAACCTCTTGTCCCTGGATGCTGATGCTTGTAAGACATATTTAAAGAGACAAGAAATAATTGGTGGTAATTAATCTATCCAAAAAGCATGCTTACCTTACCAGACTACTTCAGCTAGGCAGTCACCCAAGACAGACAATCCAAGATGAATGCAGATGCACCGCCCAATTCGGCAATATAGTATCATTTTTCTTTTAATAATCATTTTTTAGAGCTGTGTATGATGTTAGCTTCACTCCTACATAATTTGTATTTGCTATTTTTCAAACCTAGTGAAAGAACATTTAGATATGTAATATTATAATATAACTTGAGTCTCTCTGGGGCTGATGGACTGTTTGCAATGCATTTAAGTTAACTGTGTCATAGTCATTCCTTTGTTTCCTCCCCACAACAAATTGATGATGGTTGGCTGCTCATCGCCCAGATGAATATTGCCTTTCTGTAGTGTTTGTCAATCCTTTCCCATCCATTCATCAAATCCCTAACCCTCTTCCCTTGGGCTGTGTGATTTATTGAGGTGTGACTTAACAATTTACACCATTAATTGATCACACACTTGGTGGGGCAGATGTGGTAAAAGCAACACCAACTCAGTGCAGGATCTTCAGTTCTAGTACTGAAACAATAGCCCACACTGTCCTCATTTACCCACCCATGCATAAAAAGTGATCAATATTTTAGATACAGAAGAACATCACTTGTTAGCATCATCATTCAGGCATTGTGTTGCATAAATGCTTAACCTTGTCCACTCCAAGCTTTGAGTCCACTTCATGATTCAAATATCTTGTAACTTTCATTTGCATCCAAATATTAGCTCACCATTGTTCTGAATAATTTAGTATTGCTTGTTTTATTTTCACCATGAGTTATTCTTTGTTGTGTAGTAGTCTGCTCTCAATTGTTATGATATAATATATAATCCACTAACTCAGTTTTTATTTCAATTTAGTTGCCTGCAATGAATATTCCTTCTGAGTAACCTTACTGATGGAGTTTACCTGGATGGGAGTGGGACCTCGCTCCTCAGTCCTTCACTGTAAGTGCACTAGCCTGGTACTACTGCCACCACTATGGCACCTTGGGAAACCCTGCAGCCCTTGCTTCATCTATTCGGTAAGAGAACAATGGAGCGTTGTTCTACTAAGTTGTAGGCAATATAGGCAATGGCAACCCCCCTTATTGGTCAATATAGTTGCAGACTGCAGAGACTAGGAGAGAAGTAGGACAAGGGTACAGCATAACTAATTGTTATAAACTATCACCAAATTTTAAAATCAGGCTGCGCTAAAAGGTAGCAGTACAAAGTAAAACAACCCCAAAAAGATTTGAGGGATAAATAACATAACATGAATATTTATTATCCTAAAAATATAATAAAACCCACACCTCCACCCACAACTGGCCCACCCCTCTCCCCAAACAAATCTCCCAGTCCCCAACCATTATCCAACCAAAATACCCATTGTCCAACAAACAAAGTCCACTCTAAACTGTCCTGGTCCCAACTCCCACTTTCCCATACTCTCCACCCACAACAAGTCCCACCCACCAAAACAAATGTTTAAAAAAGGGGCAGAAGAGGGCACTGCACAGGATGCACCAGTAGCTTTATGAGGTGCTCCTTCATCTGGGCCTGCCTGGCTTCAATCCGCGCCAGCCTGAACAGGACGGGCCGTTGGAATGTGTGTTCTGAGGGGAGGCAGGAGTGATGGAATGACGACGGGCAGCTGTCAGTGGACTTAGGCGCTGGTGTTGTTGAGAGCGATACCAAAGGGGATGATGGACGGAGCGTTAGAGCAAATCAAACACTCACCCCCAGTCAACTGATCTGGGTTTAATCCATCATCATTCTTTAGCTCACTCCACCACCCCAGTTCAGACATGGCCATATGCAAATCAGTCTGACCCTGTGCCTCATGGGAACAGTCCAGCCCGAACTGCCAAGCCATGTCTTCCCTGGACCGGAAACAAGCATCCTGGGACCGGTTTCGGGTTCAAAACCCTCATCAGCCAGGCTATCTTGAATCCAGTGGCAAAGTGAGCAAGGGACCCACGTCTGGGCATACCCTGCCAACTTAGGGCGAACAAAGCGATACCAAAGGGGATGATGGACGGAGCGTTAGAGCAAATCAAACACTCACCCCCAGTCAACTGATCTGGGTTTAATCCATCATCATTCTTTAGCTCACTCCACCACCCCAGTTCAGACATGGCCATATGCAAATCAGTCTGACCCTGTGCCTCATGGGAACAGTCCAGCCGAACTGCCAAGCCATGTCTTCCCTGGACCGGAAACAAGCATCCTGGGACCGGTTTCGGGTTCAAAACCCTCATCAGCCAGGCTATCTTGAATCCAGTGGCAAAGTGAGCAAGGGACCCACGTCTGGGCATACCCTGCCAACTTAGGGCGAACAAAGCGATACCAAAGGGGATGATGGACGGAGCGTTAGAGCAAATCAAACACTCACCCCCAGTCAACTGATCTGGGTTTAATCCATCATCATTCTTTAGCTCACTCCACCACCCCAGTTCAGACATGGCCATATGCAAATCAGTCTGACCCTGTGCCTCATGGGAACAGTCCAGCCCGAACTGCCAAGCCATGTCTTCCCTGGACCGGAAACAAGCATCCTGGGACCGGTTTCGGGTTCAAAACCCTCATCAGCCAGGCTATCTTGAATCCAGTGGCAAAGTGAGCAAGGGACCCACGTCTGGGCATACCCTGCCAACTTAGGGCGAACAAAGCGATACCAAAGGGGATGATGGACGGAGCGTTAGAGCAAATCAAACACTCACCCCCAGTCAACTGATCTGGACGGGCCGTTGGAATGTGGGTTCTGAGGGGAGGCAGGAGTGATGGAATGACGACGGGCAGCTGTCAGTGGACTTAGGCGCTGGTGTTGTTGAGAGGCTGGAGGAGTTGGGGGCTGGCTGGGGTCCCAGGCAGCTGTCTCCTCCTCCTCTAGGGCCACCAGCCACTGGTACTTTGCCTGTATGGCCTCTAGTGTCTGCTGTTGCAGCTGTACTGCTACATCCTGGTGGGATGGATGAACAGCAGGAGTGGCTAGAAAGCAAAACAACAGATTGTAAACAATGCCCTGTGAAAAGAAAATGGTTAAAATTATGCAGTGGGTGGCCCAGTAGCAGTACATTGATTGTCCCCTCTGGCCACTCGATTTGATGTTATTAGAGTCCCAGCCATTACCTCTCATTAATGAGGAAGGCATTATGCGCTATGGAGTACAAGTATTCTCTCTCTTGTTGTGCTAAATTAATTGATGGAGGCATGCATTACTAGTACAGCTAGCGCCCTAGTGGTTCTCGTTAGTTGTACTTTGCTACTCTCTGCAGTCTGAAGCTGGGGCAGCTGTAATAGACAATTATCTTATTCCAATGGCCCTGCTCTTCTCTAAAATGCCTTTCAATTTTATCCTGACTACAAGGCAGATGAATAATAGGAATGATACATGTCATGTGCAGAATAAATCAATTATGCAAACATCTTGTCTGCCATAAGTAAACGGTAGGAAATCTAATGTACTGCAGTACAGGGAAAGGATTAAGGAATGGGATATAGCTTTGGCATGTTCATCACAGAATTTTCCATCTGGAAAAGTCAAGCAATTATCTATTTATCATTGCATTGTTCTTCTAGTATTCTTAATCTTCACCCTTACCTTTGATTCACACCATTATTTAAGCTCTACATTTACCCAACCAGTCTTTCACCATTGAAAACCATCCACCCATATATATGCATCCATCCAAACATGGCTCTCAATGAGCCTTTCTCCAACATCCATTTACCCATCCATGCATCCTTTCACCCATTCTGCTTTGCCTTTAACCCACCGAGCATTCCTTTTCCCTACCCATGCAGGCATCCTTTTACCCACACCCTTTCACCCACCCCTTTAATGCATCCTATCACCCACCTATATAAGCATCCTTTAAACCACGCATTCTTTCACTCATATTACATATATTTTACCTATCTTTTCTCTTTCCATCCTTTTTTCCCTTTTCCATCAACCCTTTGTACTTAAAGTTCATTATGAATCTTTGTATGCTGATTTGTAGATAGAAGAGGCCATTATCTACTCAACTCCCGCTGTATTTGCTTAAGCAGGGTATTCACCAGTCAACACCCTTGCAGTGAGTATATTATCAATTGTCAATAAGCAAGCAATGTGACTTACCACCACCCGTCCCTGCTGCTGCTGTGACCCCCCCCTTCTACCGCCGCTGCCCAGTTTATTCCACTGACGCTCTTGCTGCTGGCCCGGCACTTGTGGTCTGTGCAGCTAGAAAAAACACTGCACATTTTAGATGCCAGATACGCCTCCCACTATTATTGTTTTTTTTTTTTGCAAAATACAACCACAATACATCACTACAGTTTGTGTACAGTATCTTGTATCAAAATATTACGTTGAGCATTTTATTGGCTGGCAATGTTTGAAAAGCGAGGTAGTCAAGCCAACCAAAAACGTTTTGTAATGGAGGGGCAGAGCTATGATGAGTCTGTGTCATTGAAGCACAATGAAGGAGTGCAATAATTGGTGAAAGAAGGACATTTGGTCCATCCTCATACTTCCAGCCACGCTGCACTGTCGTCAACTGCTGGTATACCTATGATAATAATACAGACACAACATTGCGGGGTTCACCATGACCATGGCCACTCTCTTGTTTTACTGTCTAAGCATCAGCAAAAAAAAGAAAGGCTTCTCAACAAACATGCGTAGAATACCTTACTTGGGCATGCAATCCTCACAGTAGAGTACCTGACCTAAAATGGGTTATCTGAGTGTTACTGTACCACCCGCACAAGATATATAAGGGGACAGGGAAAGCTTACTGACAAAGCAGAAGTAAGGAAGCTACAGAGAGACTAGTACAGAAACTTGAAATATAAAAAATGAGTAGATAGGATAATGCAGGGATAAGAAGAATTTAGACACAGATAGAATGAAGAGGAGTTGGAAAATAATTAGGAGACAGGCACAGTAAAAAGGAAAAATAATTCTAAATGTGGAGCGGTAAAAGTTAGAGAAATAATAATATTAACAACAGGTGGACTTCCTGGGGCAGCAGGGCCATCTGCTGCGGAACTTGTAGAGGCACATTCTGCTCCCTCACTTGCCTTGGTGGTTCCAGGCCCATCCCTCTTCTTGCCCCTGAATGCTGATGTAAGAAATAAATAAAATAAAATAAAAAAAGATTAGGAATGGTTCCGTCATGAGCATCGGTGCCCCTGTGCTCATGACGGAACCATTCCGTCATGAGGCCAGGGGCACAAAATCCCTCTGCTGCAGACAGCAGAGGGATTTCTATTTCACCCCTGTGACCTTGGGAGCTGGGGAAGAGCTTCCCCAGCTCCCGAGGCCCCCTCCCTGGTTTCTGTGCCATGAGGATTAGCGCGCACGTCGCGCTGTCCTCATTGCACAGAAACCGAAACTGAAATGAGCCTTTAGGCTCATTTCAGTTTCACTTTCTATGTGCTCAGGGGGCTATCTCAGCCCCCCGGGCATGTAGAAAGATGGGAGAGGTATCATTGGAAAGGGGAGAATCTCCCCTTTCATGGTACCCCTCACCAGTGGATCCCTGCTTGGGGATCGCCCCAGGAGGGCAATCCCCAAGCAGGTATCCACCCACTAGACACCAGGGAGGGGGGAGCGGCCCCGTGGGCAAGGGCTTTTGCTCCCCCCAATTTTTTGGGGTGCAATTTAATTTTTTGCCCTCCCTGGGGGGCAGATGGGGGCAGTGGCCCCCAATCTGCCCCCCCCCCGGGGGGGCAAAAAGCCCACTAAACCCCAGGGATATTTTTGTTTGCCGCATAATTTATTAGGGTGGGGGATGCCCATAAAGGGCATGTCCATGCCCCCACCCCACAAAATTTACAGCCTTTCTGCCCCCCCGGGGGGCAAAAAGCCCACTATACGCCAGGGATTTTTCTTTAAAATTATAAGTTGTGGTGGGGGCTGCCCAATATGGGCATGCCCATGCCTCCACCCACCCCCTGCAAAAATGACAGCCTTTCTGCCCCCCCCTGGGGGGCAGCTGGGGGCATTAGCCCCCATCTGCCCCGCCGGGGGGGGGCAAAAAGCCAACTAGTCGCCAGGGATTTTTTTGAGGCCAATTTGAATTAGGGTGGGGGCCGCCCAAAATGGGCATGCCCATGCCCCCACCCCCTCCTCGCAAAAATTACAGCCTTCCTGCCCCCCAAAAAGCCCACTAGATGCCAGGGATTTTTTGGGGTTTTGGGCAGCCCCAGAACCTGGTGAGAGCCAGTCAAGTCACCCCATCCTGGATTCCCCTGGGTGTCTAGTTTTAAAAAATGTATAGGTTTGCTAGGTTTCCTTAGGAGCCGGCAGAGATAGGGTTCAAAAACTACAGCTAGGCACTTTGCAAAAAAAGGGTCATGTTTCACTGTGAAAATGTGATGTGTCCACGTTGCGTTTTTCGCTGTTTACTGACGCGGGCACTAGGCCTACCCACACAAGTGAGGTACCATTTTTCTCGGAAGACTTTGGGGAACGTGGGGTGGGTGGAATTTTGTGGATCCACGCAGATTCCAGATCTTTCCACCACAGAAAAGTGAGGAAAATGTGGTTGTTTTGACAATTTTTTAGGTTTCCAAGGGATTCTGGGTACCAAAACCTGGTGAGAGCCAGTCAAGTCACCCCATCCTGGATTCCCCTGGGTGTCTAGTTTTCAAAAATGTATAGGTTTGCTAGGTTTCCCTAGGTGCCGGCAGAGCTAGGGTTCAAAAACTACAGCTAGGCACTTTGCAAAAAAAGGGTCATTTTTCACTGTGAAAATGTGGTGTGTCCGTGTTGCGTTTTGCGCTGTTTCCTGTTGCGGGCACTAGGCCTACCCACACAAGTGAGGTACCATTTTTCTCAGAAGACTTTGGGGAACGCGGGGTGGGTGGAATTTTGTGGATCCACGCAGATTCCAGAACTTTCCACCACAGAAAAGTGAGGAAAATGTGTTTTTTTTGACAATTCTTTAGGTTTGCAAGGGATTCTGGGTTCCAGAACCTGGTGAGAGCCAGTTAAGTCACCCCATCCTGGATTCCCCTGGGTGTCTAGTTTTCAAAAATGTATAGGTTTTCTAGGTTTCTTTAGGTGCCGGCAGAGCTAGGTTTCAAAAACTACAGCTAGGCACTTTGCAAAAAAAGGGTCATTTTTCACTGTGAAAATGTGGTGTGTCCACGTTGCGTTTTGCACTGTTTCCTGTCGCGGGCACTAAGCCTACCCACACAAGTGAGGTACCATTTTTCTCAGAAGACTTTGGGGAACGCGGGGTGGGTGGAATTTTGTGGATCCACGCAGATTCCAGAACTTTCCACCACAGAAAAGTGAGGGAAATGTGTTTGTTTTCACAATTTTTTAGGTTTGCAAGGGATTCTGGGTACTAGAACCTGGTGAGAGCCAGTCAAGTCACCCCATCCTGCATTACCCTGGTTGTCTAGTTTTAAAAAATGTATAGGTTTGCTAGGTTTCCCTAGGTGCCGGCAGAGCTAGGGTTCAAAAACTACAGCTAGGCACTTTGCAAAAAAAGGGTCTTTTTTCAATGTGAAAATGTGGTGTGGCCATGTTGCGTTTTGCGCTGTTTCCTGTCGCGGGCACTAGGCCTACCCACACAAGTGAGGTACCATTTTTCTCGGAAGACTTTGGGGAACACGGGGTGGGTGGAATTTTGGGGATCCACGCAGATTCCAGAACTTTCCACCACAGAAAAGTGAGGAAAATGTGGTTTTTTTGACAATTATTTAGGTTTGCAAGGGATTCTGGGTACCAGAACCTGGTGAGAGCCAGTCAAGTCACCCCATCCTGGATTCCCCTGGGTGTCTAGTTTTCAAAAATGTATAGGTTTGCTAGGTTTCCCTAGGTGCCGGCAGAGCTAGGGTTCAAAAACTACAGCTAGGCACTTTGCAAAAAAAGGGTCATTTTTCACTGTGAAAATGTGGTGTGTCCACGTTGTGTTTTGCGCTGTTTCCTGTCGCGGGCACTAGGCCTACTCACACAAGTGAGGTACCATTTTTCTCGGAAGACTTTGGGGATCGCGGGGTGGGTGGAATTTTGTGGATCCACGCAGATTCCAGAACTTTCCACCACAGAAAAGTGAGGAAAATGTTTATTTTTGACAATTGTTTAGGTTTGCAAGGGATTCTGGGTACCAGAACCTGGTGAGAGCCAGTCAAGTCACCCCATCCTGGATTCCCCTGGGTGTCTAGTTTTCAAAAATGTATAGGTTTGCTAGGTTTTCCTAGGTGTTGGCAGAGCTAGGGTTCAAAAACTATAGCTAGGCACTTTGCAAAAAAAGGGTAATTTTTCACTGTGAAAATGTGGTGTGTCCACGTTCGGTTTTGGGCTGTTTCCTGTCGCGGGCACTAGGCCTACCCACACAAGTGGGGTACCGTTGTTCTCAAAAGACTTTGGGGAACACGGGGTGGGTGGAATTTTGTGGATCCACGCAGATTCCAGAGCTTTCCACCACAGAAAAGTGAGGAAAATGTGGTTTTTTTGACAATTGTTTAGGTTTGCAAGGGATTCTGGGTAACAGAACCAGGTGAGAGCCAGTCAAGTCACCCCATCCTGCATTACCCTGGTTGTCTAGTTTTCAAAAATTTCTAGTTTTGCTATGTTTCCCTAGGTGCCGGCAGAGCTAGGGTTCAAAAACTACAGCTAGGCACTTTGCAAAAAAAGGGTCATTTTTCACTGTGAAAATGTGGTGTGTCCACATTGCGTTTTGGGCCGTTTTCTGTCGCGGGCACTAGGCCTACCCACACAAGTGAGGTACCATTTTTATCGGGAGACTTAGGGTAACACAAAATTGTAGAGAAACTGTTATTATCTATTGACTTTTGATGCATTTCTGCCTTCCAAATGAAAGACAATGTGTAAAAAGAAGTCATTTTGAAAAATGACCTATAATTCTCATGCTAGTATGGGTACTCCCAATTTCGGAAATGTGCAAATATCTACTGTTTCTAAACTCTATATTTTGTTCCCATTTCAGAAATACATAGGTGTCTTTCATACCGATTTTTCCATGTATAAATTTTCCCAGAATAATTGCTATATACCCGGGACATAATAAAAAGCCATTGCAAGACGCTGCTCAGTTATTGCCTCTGGGTTCGTCGGGTTCTTGGTGAACCTACAAGTCCTATATAGCACCACAACCAGAAAGGTCCAGCGGATGTAATGGTATATTGCTTTCAAATAGCTGTCATAATTAGAAGAAGTTACAGGTGAAAACGTTGACACAAATGGCTGTTTTTTCAACTAATTTTCAATTTTTCCTATATTTAACTGTTTGTTTCTATAAAGAAAACTTGAAGGATCTACACAAATTACCCCTTGCTGAATTCAGAATTGTGTCTACTTTTCAGAAATGTATGGCTTTCCAGGATCCATTATTGTTTTCATACCCATTTCTACCATTAACTGGAAGGAGGTTGAAAGCACAAAAAATAGCAATAATAGGCAATGTCCCAGAAAAATGCCAAAACTGTGTACAAAATGTTGGTTTTCTGACACAAGTCTGCTTGTCCCTGAAAGCTGGGAAGATGGTGATTTCAGCACCGTGACCCCTTTTTTGATGCCATTTGCAGGGAAAAAACCAGATGCTTTCATCTGTAGCCCTTTTTTCGCATTTTTCCCAAAAAACCCAAAATTTAGCTGTATTTTGGCTAATTTCTGGGTCCCCTCCAGGGGAATCCACAAACCCTGGGTACCTTTAGAATCCCCATGATGTTGGAAAAAAAGGACGCAAATTTGGCATGGATACCTTATGTGGTCAAAAAGTTGCAGGGCCCTAAGCGCGAACTACCCCAAATAGCCGAAAAAAGGCTTAGCACAGGAGGGGAAAAGGCCTAGCAGCGAAGGGGTTAACATATGCGAGGTCTTAGAATCTGATGTGATTTTTTGTGATATAATTTCCTGTTAGGTCATGTGTTGTGATGTCACGTGCGATGTCATGGGCTGTGATGTCACTTACATATTGCCTAACTTGGTTAGTGCCCCACTTCTTTTTTTTAGGACTTGTGCCCTGTTGGGAGAAGTATATTAGAGAACTGGAGTTGGCGGTTGTAGGAGGCTGGCTTAGGATATGGTGCACACTCTCAGGAGTGATGCACCTTGCACTAATACAGGCAACCCTTATGGTGATTTTAGTGGTCTTTGATAACCATATAAAGCTCTCAAAGTGGTAGCTGTGGAGAGAAGCCTTCAGGCTTATCTTGAAGGAGTGTAAAGCAGCTTGTTTTACCACATTTAATCAACAGTGTAGATTAGATGAAAAAGAACCACACAGTGTTTATAAAAATAAGGCTATTTATTATGCAACACAATCACTAACACATTGGTATATCTCCTACCCAGAGATATCAACAATACACACAAGAATACTTCAAAATAATTAGGTAAGTAGCACAAATACACACAGGTGTCCAGGGGAAGACCAAACCATATGCGAAGAAAGTGGAATGCAAACTTCAAGGAGAACGGGACTTGGACCAGAAGACTCATAGGAGATGGGGACACAAGGAACTACCCAAGGTAAGTACCCAGGATCCCCAAGGGGCTGTGTGCAGAGTAGAAACACAGCCGCATGCCCGATGGAAGTCAATGGAGAAGTCGCGGTTGCAGTTTTACAGAAGAAGGACCCTTCCCAGAGGACCCCGAAGAAACCCTTTGGAAGACGGGAGGTTGGAGAGTCATCCCACCCATGGAGGCCACAGGAACCAGGTTACCTGCACCAAGGAAGCCGGGTGCATAGGGTTAATTGACGTCGGAACCTGCCATAGACGACAAAAGAAGACTTCAAAGAAGATGCCTCTGAAGAAGCATGTGAAGGAGTCCGGTGGAATCCAAGAGTGGATTCTTGAAGAAGAGCACCTGCAAGCAGAGGGGACAGAGTCTATGCCACTCGGAAGTGACCAGGAGGCACAGAAGCACAATCCCCACCGATGTTGGGAGCTTCAAGAGTGAAGACGGTGACCGTGTTGCTGCAGCTGCGAGGACCAGGAGATGCTGAGGAAGACCAGGAGCCATGCACAAGCTGTCCCATATTGGGTGTCAGTGTTCAGGTGGTCGGTGTCTAGCGGGAGGACCAACAAGCCTTGGTAGCCGCAAATGGTGTGGAAAGCAAAAAGATGCAAACATTGGGACCAGTAAGATCCAAGCGACTCACCAAGTGCAGGAGAGTCAGAGCAGGCCCTGAGCAAGCAGGGGAGCCCACTGAAGCAAAGGAAGACCCTCGAGAGGACCCACATGCCGAAGGCACAGGAGTCGCAAGAGGACCTCAGGCAGCTCACAAAAGATGGAGGCCCACGGTGCAGAGGATGCAATGAGGATGCTGATCTTTGAGGGATGAGGTGCTAGAGGGTGAGTCGTCTTGTAGCCCAAATATCTCTCGAGTGCAGAGCCAACAAGCCTTGGCAATGGCAAATCATCACAGTGCACATGAGTTTGGTCCCAGCGGCTTCGATGAGCTATACTGTCCTCAAAATTGCAGAGAAGACAGGTCAGGCCTCTAGGGAGCTGTAGAGTCACCAGCTGTGTTGTTTGGCTGCATGAAGTTCGTTGGATGACAGGAGCAGCAGACCTGTCAGCTTTGTTTCGGTGCCTGCAGATGCAGGGGAGTGACTCCTTCACGCCAAGGGAGATTACTTCGGATGTCCTTGATGCCCACAGGCCTTCTGGAGAACTTTAGTGATGCACAGACACAGACGATGCAGAAGACTTGAAGAACAGCGAGACCAGGAACAGCAGGAGCCTTCCTTGATGCAGTCTCAGGTCCAGTCAAAGTCTGACGAAGTCCAAGTGTGCAAACAGTAGAAGAGTGTCTTGGTTTCAGAGGGGAGTCTTGTTCCACGAAGAATCTGAGGACCTACCCACGGGGGAGCCGTTAAGTACCCTAGGGAAAGTGTTGGAACGACTCGGGGGTCCCTCCCAGAGGAGGGGCTGGACAGAGGGGAGGATACACCCCTATTCTTTGTCCAGTTTCACGCCAGAGTGGAAGCCAGGGGTTCCTGAACTGTCTCAAACAGAAGTATGCAAGGAAGGCACAAATTTGGCCCTTCAAAGCAGTCTGGTGCCACTGGCAAGGGCCCCCACCCCAGCCCAATACAATAAGTCCTGTCTGGGAGGTGGTCACACCTCCATGTGACAGGAATCCAATTGTTCTACCTTCCCTTGCTCAAGCTCAGCTCAGCAGCAGGAGGGCAGAATCGTGTCTGTGGTCGGCAGCACTAGGTTGTTGGCAGACCCTGAACGGCTGTTACTTGGAGTACAGGGGGGCCACCTAAGGAGCCCCCCAGTACTTGGGATCATTCTTTTAGCACCAGAGTCATTGTTGGGGTATGATTCCAACACATTTGTTACAAAACATGACCAGGTCCAGTGCAGCCATTATTTAGTTAGACATCTCATAATAACTGATGTCCACTATATACCTTAAAATGGCTGATCGCTCTTACAAAGCCTGGAGAATCGACTCCGGGGTCTGTAGGGGTGTCCTGCTCATGCAGGGGCACCCTCACATTTGTAACCAAGCACCCTGCCTACCATAGGGGTGACATGGTTTTTAAGTGCAGTAACCTCAGATATAAGGAACTTATAGCTGTTGTGAGAGGTGCAAGCACCATCTCACACAGGCTGCAATGGCAGGCCTGTAGTTGAGTTTAAGTGGACTCCCACAGGTGGCAAAATACATGCTGCAGCCATTGGAGCCTCTGGTGTACCTATGCCCTAGGTACCTTAGTGGCATATACTAGCAACGTATAATGGTACACCAGTAGCCAATTGTGGATGTACCAAAGTACTTACCAGAGCCAATTTAGGGCAGATAGCACAGTTGCTGGCGTCCTGATTAGCAGGATCCCAGCAGACTACAGTCAAAACACACTGACCCCAGGCAAAAAGTGGGGTACCATGAAAGCAGATCCTACTTTCCTACACCCTCCCCCCGCCCCAAACGTAAGGATGAGGCTAACCATGCCCATTTGAGGCTTCATTTTCTTAGTGGAAATATCTGGAAAGGCCATCTTTGTTGGCATGGTTACTCCCAGGTCTATGTTCCACTGAAAAGTCCATCCCCTGTAGGGAAATGGACCACCTCAAAAGTTTGAGTTTTTCACCCTTCATCTGTTTAAGCCATAAGAGGGGCTTATGGTCTGTCTGAAAAATTAAGTGAGTGCCAAACAGGTATGGCCTCAACTTCTTCAAGGTCCAGACCACAGCAAAGGCCTCTCTCTCAGAAGCTGATCAACGCTTCTCCCTGGGGGTCAACTTTCTGCTAATAAAAGCTACTGGTTGATCCTGGCCCTCTGCATTAAGCTGTGACAATACTGCACCTATCCCTATCTCAGAAGCATCTGTATGGACAATGAATGGTTTGGAGTAGTCAGGACTTTGCAGAATTGGAGCAGAGCACATTGCGTGCTTCAGGTTATCAAATGCCTTCTGACAGCTAAATGCTAGATATGCTGCACTATAAGCTTCCAGACCTGTTAAGACTTTATTCACCAGCCTCTGAAATGTGGTAGGTGCATTTTTGAAACCAAAAGTCATCACAATGAATTGATAGTGCCCACTGGGGGTTGAAAATGCTGTTTTTAGTTTGGCATCCTCGTTGAGTCTGATTTGCAAATAACCAGCAATTAGGTCAAATGTACTGAGATATTTGGCAGGGGCCAAAGTATCAATCAGTTCATTTGCCCTTGGAATTGGATGGGCATTAGCCCGAGTGACTGCATTGAGTCCTCTATAGTCAACACAAAAACACATCTCTTTCATACCATCCTAGCTGTGAGATTTTGGTACAAGGACTACAAGAGTAGCCCAAGGGCTATCTGAAGCCTCAATGACTCTCAACTCTGGCATCTTTTGGACCTCTGTCCTGATGCAGTCTCTGACATGGTCAGGCTGTCTGTAAATTTCCCTCTTCACAGGCATGATGTCACCTGTGTCCACTTCATGGGTACACCAGGTGGTTTGACTGGGTGTCAGAGAAAAGAGACCAGAAAACTGAGAACCTGTCTACAATCAGCTTGCTGTTGATCAGTGAGGCTGTCTGCCAAGGCTACTCCTTCAACTGATCCGTCAACAGGGTCCTGAGAGAGGAGATTAGGGAGAGGATCACTCTCTTCCTCCTGTCCCTCATCAGTGGCCATGAGCAAGCTCATGTCAGCCCTGTTAACAAAATGTTTCGGGCGAATCACATGACTTACCCTGTGGGGACTTCTTGGAGTACCTAGGTCAACTTGGGGCCACTCCACTTGTCTTAGAGGGCTGCTGGGGCCATAGGCCCCAACACCCACACTTTCTGTCCTGGCTGGTAAACAGTAAGTACAGTATTTGGTCATGTCAAGCTTTCTGAAGCTCCTGGCTGGCCTCAAGGTTTTTGCTGGCCGCCTTCATATGCTCAGCCATGTGAGAACGCAGGCCCAGAACATAGTCTACTATGTCCTGTTTAGGAGGCTTGAGAGGTTGCTCCCATCCTTCTTTGACCATACATAATGGACCCCTATCTGGATGTCCAAACAGAAGTTCAAATGGGCTGTAGCCCACCCCTTCTGAGGAACCTCTCTGTAGGGAAAGAGAAGGAAAGGTAGTAAGACATCCCATTTTCACATCAGCTTTTCTAGGAGTCCCATGATCATACCTTTGAGGGTCTTGTTGAACCTTTCAACAACCCCATTGCCCTGTGGATGGTAGGGTATGGAAAACGTATAGTTTACACCGCACTCTTTCAACATAGCAGTGATGTTGCTAGTTATGAAATTAATACTTCTGTATGACAAGACCTCCTCTGAAAAAGATTCCCAGGAGAGCCCTGGCCACTACAGGAGCTGTAGTGGTCCTAAGTAGAATAGCCTCTGGATATCTAGTGGCATGGTCCACCACCACTAAGATAAAACTATGTCCAGATGCTGTTGGAGGGTTTAAGGGACCTGCAATGTCTATCCCTACCCTCTCAAAGGGAACCCTAACCACTGGCAGTGGGATTAAGGGGGCCTTTGTAGTGCCACCTGACTTACCACTGGCTTGGCAGGTGACACAGGACTGGCAAAACTCCTTGGTGTCTTCAGACATGTGGGACAAATGAAAGTAAGGGACAAGCCTGCACCAAGTCTTGCTTTGCCCAAGATGTTCTGCAAGGGGAATGTAGTGTGCCAGGGTCAATAAGAAACCCCTAAACTTCTGAGGTATGACCAACCTCCTGGTGGCAGCAGGCTTGGGGTCTCTACTTTCAGAAAACAGGAGCCCTTCTTCCTGATAAGTCCCGTGGGACCCACTGAAATGTCCTGCTTCCTCAGCAGCAGCTTGATGTCTGAGTTGTTCAAGAGAGGGGCATGCCTTCTGCTCCAGACTGAAGTCTTCCCTTGAAGGACCCCTGCCCCTAGTTGCTCTGCCTTGTCAGGCCCAAGCACCTCTGGTACAGTTCTTTCACAAGTACTGAGATTATCTCCCTGAGGAGGCTGATTCTCATTGTAAGTCAGAGAGGAGGATACATCTTTATCCTTCTTGCTCCTTCTCTTGGGAGCTGGCTGGTCCATTTCTTCAGGATCCAGGGCTCCCTCAGTGCCTAACTTCTTGGCCTCAGCCCTAGTGACAGCAAAGACACTGGTTGAAATTCCCATCATTTCTGCATGAGTCCTGAACTCCACTTCAGACCAGGCTGAAGTTTCCAAATGATTGCCCAGTAGACAGTCCACAGGTAGGTCGGGGGATGTCACAACTCTCTTTGGTCCAGTTACCCCTTCCCAGCTGAGATTAACATCTGCCATGGAATGATCTGTCCTGGTATTGTTAGCATTGGTCACTTGGTAAATCTGTCCAAGTAGAATCTGCTCAGTAGACACAAGTTTTTCTCTCACCATAGTGACACTGGCCCCTGTGTCCCTGTATGTCACAGCTTCCTGACCATTGATGAGAGGCTGTTGTCTGTATTTGCCCAAGTTAGTGGGACCTGCAATAAGGGTGGCGAGCTCAGTGCCACCATCACAGACTAACACAGCATAAGTGGGTGTACTGACTAGGCCAGAACCCACTTTAGTACACAAGGTTCACCCAGCTAAACTCTTGGGGGCCCTACTACTACCAGTGCTATTGCTAGGGGCACTAGGAGGTTTAGGAGTAGTAGTAGCAGTATTGGTGCTAGACTTAGAGCAATTGGCATCCTTTCCCCTTTTACCTTTTTCCTTACACAAATAGCACCAAGGTTTCTTGTTAGAGTAGGAAGAGGAATGGGACCTACCCCCAGAGAAGGATTTTTGAGGACCTTCAGAAGACTCTTTCTTTTCTTTAGATTTCTCCCCACCTTTCTCTTGGGCCTTAGAATAATCTTGCTTCTTCTGGTCAGCACCACCAAGAGACTTTTGTTGCACTCTGGTACAGACCCACTAGTCTGCCTTCTTTCCCAATACTTGGGGAGAGGTCAGATCCGAGTCCACCATGTACAGGTGCAGTTGCTGATTTTGACAGTTGTTAAAGATGTGCTTCCTCACAAGTAAATTGTACAGTCCCTCACAATCATGCACATGTCGCAAAGAGCATTCAGTTTATTATTCCTTTTTCGTCCCACATTTGTTTGCTTGGTGCATAAAGATGTAAGATTAAAAAACATGTTTTTTCACATTTAGTCTAATTACTTTGTGAATGTAAATAACAATCGAAGCATTCTGCAAACTGTGACTACATGCCTGCCTTTATCAATGTTTCACTACAAAACTATGCAATTGTATTCTTTTAACGGAGTGTACGGTTCTCAGACAATGGTCAATTTGAATCGGGCCACTGGAAAGTCCAAAAGGTTGTCCCTGTCCCCCCCAGAAATTTAGTGTCTCCTACATCCCTGCATAGTGCGACTACACAAACTTTGCCCAGGCCTAGTTTTAGTAAGCTTTTCTCAAATGTAATCCATTGGGGGGAGTTTGAAGGATCAATATTTTGGAACCATAGTGAGCATTGTGGAAAAAGAAAATATATGTGGTATTTCTTAAAATCAGGTAGACCAACTCCTCCATCACATTTCGGAATTTGTAACATTTTCAGACTAAGGCAAGCAGGTGTGTTGCTCCAAATAAAATTAGACAAATTAGTTAATATAATTTGGTAAAGAAAGTAGAAGGGAGACTTATGGGTAGCATAGATAAAACTTCCCTACAAATTCAAATGAAGGGTTAACCATTTATCAAGTTTATCTTTCTCGAGGTTAGTAATTTAGAGCAATTGATTTTAATTGTATTTTTTATGGAGTCAGCAAAAATAATCCTCAAATATTTTAGTGTTGTTGGTGACCACAAGATGTTGATATTTGAAAACATTTTAGAGTTGCGTAAATCATTTATTGGTAAGAATTCCGTTTTATTGATATTCAAAGAATAACCAGAAATATTGGTATACTGCTGACAAATATCAAGAATAATATTGTCGTGTAGTTCCTACCAATCCGTAGGATCTGCGCATTGTTTGGACAACTTAAACTAAGGGGTTGGTGTCAAGACTGATTCCGTATACCCCCTCAGGATATGTTGGCCTATAGACCAGCTAGCTCACAGTGCCACCGTAAACCCCCCTAACCTACCAGGGAGAGAATGGGTTTCTAGGAACCACTGAACATGACAACCCTGATCCCTCAGATATCGTGGAAACAGTACAGAATCTTTCACTAAGTCACTCATGCTCACTTATTATCAGAGAAATATACAGAGAATACACAGTGGGACATTTTCAATAATATTATTGAACCAACATTATTCTTGCATAACATACGTGTGCTGGAATAATTAGTAGACAGAAGCAGATAAACGTGATTACAAGCACCAAAAGTGTAAATAGTAGATATAGTTCTTGCATGGTGCTAAACAATGTATATATGCAGGCATATAAACAAGGTATTAATCTAGCGTACTCCTACTATGCGAACCCTACTCTAAGTGTACCTAGAGTGTGTGTAGCTGTAGAACCAAGAATCCCCCCAAGGGACAATCCAACCCCATTACCTGCGGGGATAGAGTGAAGTACCCCGTCTTCGTCATGAACTGGACACCCCTCACGAGATGTCAGACCGCTGCTTGGTGATTTCTCAGCATTCAAGGACCATTGGTGCCAGCAGAAGTACTTCCTCTGCTAAACTTCTGGGATGCTCATCTTTTATAATAGAAAGCAGCGTTGCGATGTGCGCATAGATTAGTGATATTATGAATATATAGCTAATGAAAGTAGAATAGGGGCGAGTTCAGTTTGAAAACATTTGCAAAATTAAGCTGGGATGCCATCTGGACCAGGTGATTTGTTAGAATGTAGTGCTTTGAAGGCCCTGTTGATTTCCTGAATATCAATAGGATTGTCTAGAGCAAGTATATCTTTATCAAACATTTGAGGCAACTGGCACATTTTAAGGAATTAATTAATGATATTGTCTTGAAGAGCTGTAGACTTATGGTTCAAGGTGGTATAAAAAGATAAAAACTCTCTCGATATCTCCTCTGTAGTAGTAAGGTACCATTGTTCCTTTGAATGGTAGGTATTTGAGTTTTTTCTTTTTTAATACGTAGGTAGTTGGCTAAAAGTCGACCAGATTTGATTGAGTTAAAGTGAAAATTAGATTTTTCTTTTGAGTTTAGTATGCCCTCACTTTTACTTAGTATATTGTTATTTTCACATCATTGTTTCTGAAGTTGAGATTTGTATTGTCGATTCTGTGAAAAATTGAACAGCCTTTTAAGATCCAGTGTTTTTCTAATGTGGAAAGGTGAGCATGAAAGTTTTTTTTCATGAGTCATTATTGATATTGTGGATCCTCTAATAAATGTTTTAAACACATACCAATGGATAGTTTTAGAAGTAGCTTCAGGATTCTTGTTAAGAAAGTAATCATTTAGAAGCTAATTTGTTGGAATTACTTCATTTGAGAACATTATCGGAATTCATTCTCCAGCTTTGATTGATAGGGCACACATTTGAGGTAAAAAAGAGATTGAAGCATGATCAGAAATTGTAATAGGTTGTATGTTGGAATCAGTGATCATGTGACATAAATTATGTGAGGTCAAAAGATGGTCAATATTAGAGAGAGAGGAGCGTGCATTAGAAAAGAAGGTAAATTATTTGTCTGTGTGGTGTGCTAATCTTCAAAAATCAATGAATTTAGTATCTGAGAACAATAACTTCAAAAGATGAAAAGATTTATTGGGCTGGAATTTGAATGCAGAGGAATGGTCCAATAGAGGATCTCTACGATTAAAATCACCTCCCATAACAATAGTAGCATTGCTTAGTTTTATTATTTCAGTAGTATTAGTTTTCCTATAAAAGGGTCATTCAATGTAGGAGCATAAATGCTAACACAATTTAGAATCTGTTTATTCACTTTAACTTGTACATAAATATATCTACCTTCTGAATCATGATGGTGGGTTAGGATTTGTGACTGAGCTTTGCATGAGAGTATAGCTATACCATTTTTGCATCTAGCAGCAGGAAACTATATCTCCTAGCCATCCCTTTGACATTAAAGGTAGAGTTTTATCATCTATATGATTTTGTTGTAAAAAGCAAACATCAGCATTCCATTTTTTCAAATATTCATAAATGTTGCATTTGACAGAATGCAGTAAACCCTTAACATTCAAAGAAACAACAAATAGCTTTTGTTGCTGAGCCATATCAATTTATTGAAAGATCGAAAATCTGAGAGAGAAAGAGGACAGTAAAAAAGAAGAAGCCCTACTGAGGAGACAAGACATGACAAACAACACAGATAGAGGTCAACTACCAAGGCCTCACTTCAAATGGAGCACTAGAGACCGAGTTACGAAGCAAGACTGGACACACAGCATACACCTTCTATGATATCAATATAACGTCAAATATAACAGGGAAGAAATGTAACCAGTAGACACTGAAGGTTGGGAATCCATGACAATGGGGACATGTTGGTCTAAAAATTATGTTAAGTCCAAAGGTGATGAGAAGGACTTAGAAACATAATTTTTCCCTATGTGTGTTTTAGAAGTGTCAAAGAGGCCATATTTATATCCAGCATCATACAATCTATGTCCCAAGTCTGACAATTGTAGTTGAATTTTCACTATCTCTTTTGCAAAGTCTTGGTGAATAAAGGCTTTATATCCCTCAATCAGAATGTTTTGTATTTCTCGGGCACCTTTCTAATGAGAAGAAGATGATGGTGTCTCAAAACCTTAAATATGATTTGCCTTGGTTTAGTTTGATGAGGGTTGCGATGGGAGGGAATACAATGAGCCTTATCAAACTTGAATCATTCTGAAAATGCAATATTGAGGAGCCGGGGTAATGTAGATTCCAAGAAGAGACAACGACTTTGACCCTCAATATTCTCTGGTACATTGCAGATGCATAATTTGTATTGTCTGCTTATATTTTCTATGGGCCTTAATGCGAGTTTGGTGGTCCGTGAACAAACTGACGTACCGGTAGTGGCGGGCCGACCGAAGCGAGCTCGGCGGTCTGACTGCTGTATTATGAGATGGGCGGATTGCGTTTCCATAGGCCGTGGCTGAATCGCTGACACCACCAGCACACAACGACCACCGGGGTTGCGGTCGGGGAAAGGCATCTGCCACATGGTGGTACTAAGGAGCTCCACCGCCGTCTGTATTACGAGTTAGCTATTTGACGAGCCCAAAGCGGGCGGTCTAACGCTGGATTCACGTTGGCGGTACTGAAGGATTTGGGGTGCATACTCACACCTCTCCTGTTGTTCCAGGCAGAGTTCGACGTGGGTCCATTTCTCCAGGTCCCCTTTCACAGCAGCATCTTCACCCCGAAGAATACGACCCTGTTTGTGTGATCTACAGGGCAGTCCTTTTTTTATCATATGTTATGTTATGTTATGTTCACAGTATTTCTATAGCGCATTACTGCCCGGAGGCGTCTAAGCGCTAATTCACCATTGCCGGACTGGCTACGTATAGGCCAGACTCCGGAAATGGGTAGGTGGTATTTTTCCACATGTATCATGCATTTATGTACATTTGACACAGGGGCAGTCGAAATGTACACACATGCATCAATAGATACAGAAAAACATTTCCCATCGCCGCAAGACCGCTGCAGGCACAACACGGGCCCCGCAGTCAACTCGTAATACGGCGGTCTAAAGACTGCCAGCGCTGCCGGCTACTGCAAGTTGTGTACACAGTTTTCAGGTGGTCAGACCACGAAACTCATAATCAGGCTTTAAGTCAAGTAAGGCCATCTGATGAGGAGCAACCTGATGAACTAATGGAATCATGCTGTGGGTTTGGCATTATAACGTATTTTAATCTCATTATCTGCTACGTTCACAGAAAGGAAACAATGTATTGTTGAATATTTTTAGTGTCCGAGCAGGTGGTGTCTGTGTTTATATGAATAGCCTGAATTTCTTCTAAAACTTTATTCAGTGGTGTCTCTTGGGTGACTACGACCGTAGATTTTACGGGCTGTGGTGAGGCAGCTCACTTCAATTTATTTATTTGGGTGAGCTGGTTTGGATTCCATTTGCAGTATATGAGAAACAGCCAATTATACAATGAAAGCCTAGAAAAAGTTACAATAGGCTGTAAAATATTGTCAATATATATATTCCAAGTCTCACTGCTTTACTGACACCGGTTTGTGGAACAGTAACATTGAGGGTAGTTAAACAGCAATGAATGAAGGCTGCTGCACCAAGGGTTGCTTGAAAAAGAAAAACCCCTTCAAATTTCAAATAGGAACCTACCAGGCAAAGCAGAAAACCGGAAATGCCTGTATGGGGAGCCAATCAAGTTAGAAGAAGAACGGTGATTATAATGGAAGTGCCCACATCCTCACCGTTCCTCTAAGGCAGACAGGCAGGGACAAGTCTTAGTGAGGAGACGCCCCACATGGCCAAAAAACGCCCCCCACCCAAAAAAGACTTCTCCACAAAAATGTGTAAATGTTTAAATTCTTTTATTAAGGTTTCATTTCACATATAATTTTTAACATTCCATCTTATTTAACTTCAGTGCCATCATTTCCTGTGATGTTATAAGGTACATAGATCGTGGCATCCTCCCTGTGATATTATTTAGGTCATAGTTAATTTCTTGTGATGTTATCAGGAGCTCAAAAGGACCATGATGTCACTTTTGCTAACTGTGTCGTTCGGGTCAATCGGCGTCAATAGTGTGGTCGATCCTGTTTGAGTGCAATCAGAGGCGGACTGATTCTTGGCGCTCTCTTCTGAGTCCCTGGGAAGATTCCGAATACATTACTGCCAAGTTTTGATAATGCTTTGTATCTTGACTCTCTTGAAAATATATACAGTGACATACTTTCCCTGGTTGCTTGCCTGTGGCCCATACTATAATATGCTTTGAAACTGTTTTTTTCCATTTTTCGTTCTGAAAATAAATATCTTAAAAAACGAATTGCACCCACCTTTACTTGGACCACAAAATTTGATCTACAATCCAATAATTGTGCTTAAATGAACTGCAACAGTTAAATAACGTTTTCCGTAAACCAAATTTCAAAATAAGAAATGAATATTGGTGTGTTCAGTCAGGCTAGCCAATCTAGAGCAAAAATAAATCAAGTAAAAGAAAGAAGCAGGCCTGCTGAAGTGAGTTTATTTTCTTTCAGCGAGGATGAGAAACAGACATTAACCCCATTAAGCATGGTTGATAGCCTTGCTACGTGTATAAGGAAGGAAACGAATGACGATTGCCGCTGTATCTGGACCTTGTAGGTAAACCATTGACACTACCCGGCGATTTCTCAGGTCCCTGCCCAATTGACTATTTGGAATTTTATCAATGAATATTCATAGGATAGACTTCCGTATAGCGTGTTTGAATGGAGGTCACTTGCAAATTCATTAATTATGCACCAAATCTGACACGGTGCAGCCTTCCAGAGAATTGCGCTAGTGCCCATGATTCATTGTAAAGCCAAATGAAACAAAGGGTCTTATTTATGGTATTTTGGCATAGGGGCAGTGCATTGAGGCACATTGCCAAAGTGAAAGGGCAGGAATGCACCGTATTTAAGCAATACAGGGGTATATTCACAAGAACGTGTGATAACTACCGCAAGAGTAGCGTAACGCAACTTTCAATATCGCAGCCAATCGCAGGAAAATATCCACGTGTCAACGTGGAATTCACAACAAGGCGGTACCATGCAATAGCCACCAGATAACGCTTCAAATGTCAGTGTCAAAACCAACGCCACGCCGAAAAAATGTGAAACGCGAACGCGAGAAATCATGCGATGAGGCTAATCGCGATACAGAAATTAGCGAACACGAGCCACAGGCCTGTAAATCCCACGCGGCCGGCGGGAAAAAGCACCATAAAAGAAAGAAGAAAAAGAGCCCAAAAACAATCCAAACTGCGTAGCAACATGGATGCACCAGGATCGAGTGCAGAGGACAAGCCGAACACCACAAGCCCTACGGAGGACCAGCCAGGAACCCCGCCTTCGGGGAAGGGCAAGGACAAGAGGAAGAGGAAGACCGGGTACAGTCCGCAGGAAGACCAGATCATTGTCACGGGGGTGACCGAACACCATCAACAACTGTTCGGCACCTCCACTGCGGCACTGGCAACCCAAACCGAAATATGGCAGGCCATCCTCCCCAAGGTCAATGCAGTCGGAGTGTCCAGGAGGTCACTGGAGGAGGTCAAGAGGTGCTGGCATGATCTGAAAAGGCAGACCAAACATGAGCTCGCCGCCAACAGGGAGGCAGCAACGGCGACTGGAGGTGGGAGTCCTGCAACACAGGAGGAGCTGGAGCAAATGGTGGCCACAGTCAGCAGTGAGGAGACGGTGGCAGGATTGGGGGGCCTGGACACAGCACGATACGACCTGACCCAACAGCAACAGGGTGAGTAACCACTAGGGACGGGGGGGACGGGGGGAGATGGGCACAATGGCACACATGCACAATTACGCGCAGCACACAGCACACCCACAATGACCCTGGAACATGTCCCTGAATGCCTTGGCACACTGCAGCACACATAGAAACGCCAAGTAGGCCCCCATCCACAATGTGCACAGAGGGCCTCCCCCTATCACCAATATCACCACCGACCCGTGCACATGTGCTGAATCCAGCAAAGCAGCTGCTCCATGACCCACACTGACTATGCAAGTAACACTGCATGTCTGATAGCACGGCAGCTGCCCCAAAAAAATGACATGTCCCACGAAGCGACATGGAGGTAGCCAAGTGCGGATTACATCCGTAAAGGAGCAGGTCACACTCCAACGTGTCCACGTGCACCCACAACCCATGCCTCACAATACACGCAGCAGACGAACAATGCACCAGGCCACAAAAACAGTCCTCGTGCAAACATGACCCAAGTCAAATGCAAATCAGGCCCCGAAAAGCACACAATTCAAAGGCACCCCGCCTCAAAGGGAGAAGGCTACATGAAATCAGAGCTGCAGGGGCAACTCACCCACAATGCAGCACACACACATAGCAATCACAGAACATCAGCAATGAAGGCAATGTGGTACAAAGTGCAACACCAGCAACACAGGACAGAGCCCACAACAGGTTCCGCTCGTGCGTAGTAACTGTCCACCCACATCTGGCATTGCCTGACACTGTGTGATGATAATGTACGGGTACTACCACACATCCGTCATGTAGTCGAAAAACACACTGACTGCCATCAAATAGCCAGCACCCCCAAACAGTCACAATGTACATTGGCATACAGTCTGAATGTATACATCTGCAAATCATCACCATACATGGGAAACTCTGTTAACCTGCATCTCCCTTTACATTGCAGAGGGACAAACAACACCCCTGCAGAGCACACCACACATCCCACCATTGATGATGAAGAGGAAAACCTGCACACCTGTCAAGACACCCTCCAACGCATGTTGGACAGCCTCTGCACCCCACCCCCAGGAGCAGGCCAGGCCAGCTGCCTCGAGGTGACCCCCCCACCTGCACAGACCACACAGCAGGAAACACACACCACCACAGCTGTTTCCCAGGACCACCCCGACCAATACATGGAATTCCAATGACGTGTGTTGGGTTGCCAGGTGGAGTTGGCTCATCAGCTGCGGGTGGGTTTTGAGCTCGTGGCAGCCAAACTCGATGCCATACGTGGGTGTCTGAGTCCCATCAGGGACCACGTACAGTCCCTATCGGACACCCCCTGTACGCACCATGCTCCGCCACAGACCTTGGCTAACCTTGCTGGTGCCATGAGTCTAATACAAGCATCAGACAGGCACCAGCCATGACAGCACAGAGTTGGCACAGATGCGGAGGGCAATGGACACCATGGAGCAGATGCAGGCTGGAAGGATGTCCGCCACGGCTGGACACCAGCGAGCAGCGGCTGGGAACAGCAACGCCCTGCAGTACTCCAACTTGGCATTGCTGCCACTGAGCCCTTCCCAGATGACTGCAGCGGGAAAATCGACACACACAGCTCCGACCCCTGATGTGTCCGTGTCACACTGTGATGCAGCCCCATCACCTACGCAGTCTGATGTGTCAGGGGCACACAGCTATGCAGCCATCACCCCGCCACACACACCGGACACAGAACCCGTATCAGGGGAGTGAGAAGGGGATGGGAACTACTGTGTGAGGAAGGAGGCAGTAGCATCCATCACCATTATATGGCCTGTCCCGCCTGGTCATGACCTATGCATCATGCCCTGGGAAATACCTCCTACTGACCTCCGGAACATCCTGCGACATTCACCCGGACCCCGACACGGACTGCCATTTCTGCACCGCTGGCCAATCCCTCAGCAATCCTGCTGCGGACTGCACTCTCCCTCTTCCCAATCACTGTGCACTCCCCAAAGGACTCTGGTTGGCCCACCACTGGGCCTCCATGTGATGTGGGCTTGGATGGCCAGGTACAGCTCCAGCTCCATCAATCACCTGAATGTGAATAAAACATTCTTAATCACACAGATGTGTCATCACTATGTTCACTCACATATGGAAGTATGGCTGGATGTGGGGAGGATGATTGCACATGAAGGTACACCCTGGTAACTGACATTTATGCGCATTTCTATCCCTGAGACACATGGCCAATTGGATGACTGGGAAGGTGAGTACTAGCTGTGTCCCCATTGCACATCAACAGCAATCACACAACACCCCAATGTAGGCACAGGTCCATGTGTTGAATAGGGCCGTGTGTAGGAGTGACCAAAACGGTGGCAGGCCAGGAGTGGTATCCCGCACCACGTGTGACAGCAGAACTTCACGTCGCAGACCGACTTACACACATCTGTTTGGACACACTCTGTTGTGATGTATGACATTGCTCCACATGGTCAGAGGTTGGACACCATACACACATAGCTGGAGTCATGTAAGTGCACATGTCGTCCAGCACCTATCCGAAAACAATGTCTGGCTCACAGAGGCGGAGCTTGCCAAAGGGACACCCCCCCATTGCACATGCGTCAGTCAGTTCCTCCCTGTGTTGGGACGATGCTCATTGTGGCACACGAGTGGACAATCTAAACAACACACCTCACAGTTAGACACCAGTGGAGTGGCATAGGCTTGATTGGCATGTGCGTGTCAGTACGGACGAGGCAACAGCCACAACAGGCAGGGACATGCTTAAGACACTTACACGCAGCATGGGTACATGTCGAGGTTCAGTTGATGGTGGGGCTGAAATGGACAACATTCATCACGGATGGCAACGTTCACAGCCCACCTTGCCTTGCTGGATGAGTCATGTGTTGTTTGACGTCTGCACATTGCCCCGTGTGAGGGGGCACGACTCACTGCACGTGGGGTCTGCATGGTGCTCTGCCTCCGGGGTGCGCCGATTGTCTGCTCTGCCGACAGAGATCAGGTGTGAGGGTCCAACAGGTTCACATGTTGTGCTACATTGCCATGTGTGTGCTCTCACCCTGCAGTGTGTCCGAATTGGCAACGTTGCCAGACAACGCTGTGTTGCTCCGACCATGGACCTGCGTCGCCTTGCACAGGTGTGTGTACAGACGCGTTATTCCACGCACATGCATCCAGAGCCCGAGCGAAGGCAGATGTGTCCTCTCTTGTGGTGGGATATGTGAGCAATCCCCACGATGCAACAAGTTGTTGGGCCATGTGCTGTGGGTGGCAATCGGATGTGGCTGCAGGAACGTAGTTACTCGTCCATGAATGTCCGTGCAGCTTCATGTGCAATGTGTTCCAATAGTATGTCGTTGTCGTGTTCAAGGAACACCAGGGTGAGCCAATCCATTAGGTGGTCCGGGCTGGTGTGCTCAGCCCACGCCGTCTCACTGATCCGCAACACAGCCCAATAGGGGAGCGCCTCGATGTGGTCACTGCACACGAGAAATTGTGCAATCTCCCATGCACAACTACCAACACATACGCAGTATGTCAAAGCATCCCATGCACGGCTGTCCCTGTTACACTCCTGTTCGTGATCCAACAGGGGCGCAGACACAGGTCATAGTCCAATTCATCAACAGTTGTGTTGGATAGGCAGACATTCATGGGACACTCGATTGTGCATGTTCGGCAGTGGAACCAGGGCTGGACGCAGATGACGTGGGCAATGCGGAAGCTGAGCCTGTAACTGATCCACAGCACTGCCAGTGGCATTGCGCCTAGTAAATGCAGCATACGTGCACGGTACTGTTCCACGTGACGGGGGTTGTGCTGGTGCCCGGTATGGCCTGCCATTGCGTTGGTGCGTCTCGTGTACAGGCACTCCTCTGGACTGCGGCAGTTGTGTGGAGGATATGCCACAGCTCTGAGCAATGATTCGTATGTGTGTGCAACATTGTGGGTTATGGGTTGCTGTTTCCGTGAGTGTAAAGGGCATCCCATTCGGGGGTACCACAGGCAGAGGCTTCTATGTGTGGGCTGTGGATGAGTCGGATGGTTCATTTGTGGAATGCGTGGTGTGGGAGTTGTCCACATCTGCCATTGCATCTCTATCAGGGTGTTCCAGGCGCGTTCTGGACCAAGGTCAGAGGTGCAGGTGTCCTCCCGCATTCTGCATTGGGACAATGGTGCATTCATCCCTGATGTTTGTCTGACTACTACTTTCATTTTCGGAATGTGATGTGGGTTTGGCGCTGAGATTGGGACACGGCCTTGGGCTCATGGTGTACGGATGGCGATGCACACACACATGTTGGCATGTGGAGCCAGGTGCCCGAGTGGCCGTGCGCTGCTTGTGCTATCTCACTCCGTCTCTCTCCCTCGCTCTCTCTCTCTCTTTCCTTTGTTGGGCGCATGGCACACCTTCTTCTCTTGTATTTGGTCTTCCAGGCTGTGTGCTACGAATTGTCCAGTGAGGAGCAGCTAGGACTGATCCTAAGGGTTGTTTCTGCTTTTGTTTGTATGGTGTTTTGTGTTGGTGATTGCATTGCTGTATGACTGATTCTCCATTTTCGGGCCACGAATGTATGTTTATTTTCCTGCTTGTGAGACATCAGGCAAAATGTTTGTTTTGGGATTCGTGGTGTTGGTGTGCAATTTCTTAGTACGGGGTTGGGGGTGGTCCCAGGGGGTGTGTTCCGGGTGTGGGATGGGGTCCTGGGGTGGTGGCGGTGGGTGTTGTGGCCCTCTTGGGTGTCCGGGCCGCATGATGAGTTGCTCCATGGCATCTGTTGCCCTTCGGATGTGGCCCTGGGCTGTGCTCCCTTTTGTGGTGCTGGCTGCCGTCCGAGTTTACACCAGGTCAGAGCAGGTGTAGATTTCCTGGTGCTAACGCGCCTTATCGCCTGTTTTGTGTTTTTATCGCGGATGTGGCTGGTCGTTGTGAATGTTGAGGTGTGCTGTTGTCTCTGCTTTTGTCACGGGAACGCCTACTCTGCATCTCATTAGCGATATTTGCGAGGGTCCTCTGTGGCGATGTTTTTTGCGGCTGCTATCATGGGTAAACTGGTGCTGTGGGCTGTTAACACTGGCTTGTGAATGGGGGGGTACATTTATCATGACTTTGGCTGCGATAAAGTGCCGTTAATTCGGCGATAGCTCCTTGTGAATATGCCCCACAGTGCGTTCCTGTCCTTTCTGCCTGTGGACTCTGTTTTGGCTGCCTAGCGCCAATGTAGGCACCCTTGCACCATGGTGCATGGGTGCCGGCAATTGCAGGCAGGATTGTTTTTGAGCAGGAAGGGGCACCATACTGCACAATAACAATCCTGTGAGGCATTTTCCTCTTCTATGTGTGCTGAGAGGAAAAAACTTAGGGAAATTGACATATTTTTCCTTGTAACGCCTCACCTTGGGAGGTTTACCGATTTGACGTTTCCTCAGGTTTACATCACTTTGTAAATCTGGGGCAGCATCAAATTTCATGGGTGTTGCGTGGGAAAACCCACCACAGCACCCATGGATGCTCCTGACGCAGCAATTTGCTTTGTGTTGCCATACTCATGATTTATAAGGCCACTCAAAGCCACGCAGGGTGGCTTTGCATGGCTTCATAAATCTTTATCACATCACAGTGTGATGCGTCAGACATGTACCACTTTACGTGGTGCAAAAGTGGCGTAGGGCTCTCATAAATAAGCCACAAAATGTCTGATGATCGTATTTGCTTTCATCTCCACTTTTTATTTCTCTCTTGTACTTTAAATGTTCAATAACGCTTTACTTGAAACTTTCAATGAATGCTAATAAAAGATCACATTTATGCAAATCAGGTAGTATATACATGTTCTGTGTGCATATGGTGTAATAAAGTGCAGGACATCATCAAGTTACTTAATGGTGAAGTGTCAAATAAAAATGTATGCAGTGCTTGAGAAAGATCTATAATAATATCAGTCTGTGCAATAGTCATATGCATTAACCAAAGCCAAAGGTATGTGTATACCCTAATAGGTATGTGTATACCCTAAGTCTAACAAAGGCAATGGAAGAGAGGTCCGGCAGTACAACACAAGAGAAACAAAAATTGTAAAGGAAAGAAAGTAAAATATTCAGAGACTTCCACTAGTCAATAAAGTATAATTGACAATAGGGGTACACATGCAAACAAAGCCAGCAGGGCATGGTCTCAGAATATCAGGTCTAAATAAGAATATTGTGTTCTATTTACCGTTTCAAAAATATAATTGAATAGAAAACCTACACAGAATTGAGTCATATTTTGACAATGATATTTATGTCACAGTATTCATGTCAGATATTTTTGTTAGGATATGTTTGTTATCAATATTCTGAGACAGAACTATAGACCCCTATAAGTGTTTGTTTCTTAGCTATTCATTAAATCAGGAAATCACAACAATTTTCATAGATATGCAATGTTTTTTGTAGCACTGGGCTCTTCTGTTATCCAGATAGTATAATAATCTTCTTACTTTCTATAAACTCAGGATTTGATGTAGAGTTTATTAGGCTATAATGCACTTGTAATGAGGCAGACAGAATATCAGCCATGTGTGTGACGGGGTACCCATTGACTAAACTCTAAATCGGGCCCTAAGTGTTCACCCTATCCCTCACAAAACCAAAATATGCTACCAGCCATAGTTGTCATATCCTATTAACCAAATGTCAACAAAGAAAACAACCCACATGATTTCTGGGCCTCATTGGTAAAACAGCAACTATCATTAATATTAATCTCACCAGTTAAATGTGAATTCTATTTCTATTGTCTATGTTTGTGGGATTAGATGTCATTACATGCAGTGTCCAGTTATTAATAAAGGGTCAGCTTACTAGATCATTAGTGAACACTCTCTTAGTGCCTTACCTTCCTTCACAAGTCAGTATCTAACATAAAGTTGTTTGTTTTGTATACTTGATTAGGAGAGTTGTAACAGCTATAACTGTTATGTCTAAGTATTTGGTGACTCTTTTTCCCCCACACCATCGACAGCATCTGCACCTACATGTTGACCGCCTTCCAAGAGAACCAAAATTGAATGCAGAACTTTGAATCTTATAGGTTCCTGTCTGGTTGAGAGTGACAGAGCAGAAAGCAGCTAGTGTTAATATTGATAAATACGATGTCAATGTAAGCCATGATATATGTACGTATATCTACGAACTAGCATGGCTGTTTTCAATTCCACCGGATATGACCTCCCCAGCAACGCTGAGTCAAAAGGTATGTGGACATGCAAGCCCTGTGACCTAAGCGATACAAGGCCTGAAGCAACTGATTGACAGATCACAGATGGGGAGATACGTAACCCTTAAAACCCAGATCAATCCCACAGAAAAGCAGCGACACCACAATGGTTTTAGGAGATTGGCCTAAAACGCTTGGGCAGAGGGGCGCGCGTTCCCAAAATGCCATAAAGTCAGATGCCACACTGAGTTAGGAACACTCCGGACATCTGGACACATACCCAATGGCCCCACACTGTGTAGCACTTTATAACCCAAGAATCATACATCCATATCAATAAGGACCTGTTTGTGAATACAACATATTGTAGGGTATGGAACATTTTTCAAATAATATCTTAATTGCAGCGAAAAGTAAACAAAGAATCAGGCTGTATTGTGAATTCTATTGACTGCATTTAATACAGTTCCACCACTTTTTCATCTAAAAATTCATTTGCCGAAGGAAAGAGACCACCTTGATATTGTAAAAGGAATTATGATAACTGCATTTATTTCTAGATGTCAGAAGGTTCGTGCTAAATACTTCTGTATAGAAAATAGTTCTTTTAATAGTCTGTAGGCAAAACATGGCATTACTTGCCAGACTTTCTGAACCTAATATTAAGGCATTAATATAAAGCCAGATTTGTACCATGGGCGGAAGAGAATTTTTCCTTGTCCTCTTCCAAAAGATTTTAATATCTTTCAATTATGAATCAAAATCCGTAGATTTTTATGTTTTAGTTATGTCAAAAGCTGTTTTCTGTATTTATTGTTTTGCACGTCTGAAAAATGAAATCATTGGTTAGCTTCCAATGTCAATTTTAGAGCCATATCAACTCATGAACCAAAACTCTCTGGTTCCTGTAAATGTAATATTACCTCAAACCTACAGGACATTTTCAAGACTGTGTATTCGAGTTCATCACTGAAAAAGATATATTTACTACCCTTTCAAATTAAGGAACGAGTTTAGGCCATTTACATGCCCTTTTGATAATGGTTGCAAATATTTATAAAAGTTGTTATATTCATCCAGTTTTCAGTTTATGGCCTTTATATTCCTGAGTTAAAAGTGTGATTAAAGTATTACATAGATTTGACGAAGGCTTTCAGACATTACAGATGGCCCTATGGTATACAGTATTTCACCCTTTTGCAAAGAGACTACATCTTCTCAACAAGTGTTTGTGTGTAGATTATGCCTACCATTAAATGTTATGATCTGTTTGTGGCACTATCTTTAGAACGTACCACTCTCTAATCATTAACACTCAAAACCACTTTACAGCCCTTCGCCAGAGGTGGGAGAGGTTGATGGCAGAACTTGATGACGATGACTGGCGGGAAGCACTACTAGCCCCCAGAGAGATGGCCATACCCGCCCAACTTCGCGTGGTCCAACTCAATTACCTACTCACTACCTACCTGACCCCCCAGCAAATACACCGAACAGGCTGGCTCCCCAGTCTCGGTGTGCAAGATGCTCCCTACAGCGAGCTGATTTTTTTCACATGGTCTGGGCTTGTCCGACCCTGGCCCAGTTTTGGGAAGGGGTTGGTAGGAAACTGCCTCTGTTCCTAGACCAGCCAATCACCCTTACCCTCAGGACTGCACTGCTGGGTCTATTGGAGGAGTTTGGGGTCAGAGGATGGAACAGTCCTTTGTTTGGGGTGACGATGCTGGTGGCCAAACAAGACACTGCACACAAATGCAAATCTCCAGTGCCTCCCTCGGGGAGTGGACACGCGTGCCAGCAAAGAACGACCAATTTATGAGGCGCAAGGGTGCCCACAGAAACATGACAAAATCTGGGGCAGGTGGTGGGAATATCATGGGCTGGATGTGTGACACAAGTATGTGTAATTTGGTTCTATGCTTTCTTCATAGACATGCAGAACTGTTTACTGTGTGTTTTCTCTTTAAAAATCAATATATTTGGTTATTAAAAAAATGTTGTGCTCTGTTAGCCCACAAACTGCTTCCAGGTAATCTGATGGATCATAAATGAGGAGACATACCCGGCATGGGAAACCATTGTTATGGGCATTATGCTTTCAGAAAGCTATGTGTAGAAACAGGCAGATCAGCTCCTGCATTTATGACATACTAATCACATACTCTTTTGAGTGGCTGAAACATTATTTATGATTTCAGGCATTCTGGTGTAACAGTAACCAGTTTAGTAAGAGTAATACATATTAATTAGCAGAAACACTAATGTACACTCTTTTTGTTGCTTCCATCTACATTTGGCATTGTTTAGCAATAAGTACATAAGTACATTAAACGCTTATTGTAGTTTGCTACTTAAAACCATTACAATTTAATAAACAATGCATTATACAAAGTCAAATATATAATCAAATACAATGTTCAAACTGTTAAGTCAAATCTGTCAACTCTTTCGTACATGTGACACTATTTTCAGAAAATATATATATTATTTCAATAAAGTTGTACCTGGTTTATTGCTAATTAAACCCAGAAAACTCCTGGATGTATTGTAAAGAAACTAAAATGATGTTAACCATGTGATATTTCCATATTGTTTAAAAATAATTGACTATGTAGCAATTTACTATCACAAAAGGATAGTTGCCTCAACATGGTATTCTATAGCATCTTAACTGGGGACCAGATTTCTTAGGTTACAAATCATCAGTCACAATCTTTTTGACTTTTAGACATCAAGAGCATCATGTAAGTAATTTCTTCAAGTTAGACCTGTCAGCCTTAGGGTGGTCTTCCCCCCCTGAACATTTTTCCTTCACCTCTCCTATTTTTGCTGATTTCATTTTTGCTGGTCTTAGGTCTCTGCAGATTTTGCTAACTAGTGCTAAAGTGTTTGTGCTCTCTCTTAAAACATGGTGGAATTGGTTTATACCCAATTAGCACATTTTATTAATATATGAAAGTTCCACGTAGAGTGGTACCACATGGAACCAAGGCCAGTTAATTGAATGCTATTGGTTGGTCTGCAGCTCTGATTGTGCCATCCACTTAAGTAGCCCTTCTAAACATGCCTCAGGCCTGCCATTGCAGCCTGTATGTGGAACATATAAGGCATCTATAAGGTATGCCCAACACAGCTCAGAGGGCAGGACGCAGCACAATTAAAAGTAGGACATGTACTTTTAACGTTTACATCTCCCAGTAGTGAAAAACCCATAAATTCATTTTTTACAAATGCAAGGCCTACCTCTTCGATTGGACAACATTGGGGTTACCTTGTTACATTTAATAAGCTGTAATTCCAAACTTGAGCAGGTAGACAGATTGAGTTTGATGTATAAAGAATTGTAATTAAAAGCCCTCTTTAATGGTGAAGTTGAATTTTTAATCATAATGCAAACCTTCTGTACGTGTGGACTGTACCAGGAAGAAGTACTGCTGTGAGGCTGAAAGGACTGCAATTCTGCTGGACTGCTACTCTGAAGGACTGTTGCCCTACTTTGCTGCCCTGCTTCCCTGCTGCCCTCTTTCCTGGGTGAGAAGGACTGGAGCTGCATCTCTAACTCCAGGACCCAGAGTGACTCCTGGATCTAGTTGGCCGGCCTCCTGCTCAAAAACCTAAGGGACATGACAGGCTTTCTGCAACCTTGAACCCAGCACCTAGACTGTGGTGCCACGCCAGTCCTGGGCCCTTGGAATTGAGCCTCAAGTTGCTCATTTGTGGACCCAACATAACTGACATAGCTCCTCTGCTGCATGGTGCAGCACGAGCAGCACAACCTCCATCAGAACCGACGTGTAGCCTCTGCTGCGCGGGCTTTCCCGGTGCAAGGACTTTGCATCCCCCTCGCAGCAAGCAGCCTCATTGCAAACGCTGCTGAACGAGGTCTTCTTGACATAGACCCTTGCATTGACAGCCTCCCGTCTGCAGCCTTGACGAAGAGAAGGACACAGGACTCTGCATCTCAAGCTCCCCTCAGTTTCTTCAGAACCAGCCCCCTAATCAACATCCTCCTCGACAACAATGCAAGACCTCAAATTGCAGCTTCACCGCTTCTCGGAATTGGCACTGTGCAATGCATCTCCGATCCCGGACCTCGCATCACCTCAACTGCGCAACACATGCTCGATGCTGGACTCCACAACTCTTCACAACCAGGACTTAAGGTACTCTTTTTCGACGGGCCTAGCTGGGTTCCTATAGTCGGCACGCACTTCATCTCAGTCAGCCTGAACTTGTGACTTTCTTACAGTCTAGCGTGACCAGATAACCACAGTGGGCCCTTTGTGCTTTTTGGCACTATTTTCACTTAAATCTTCTAAATTGCATATCTCAGGTTCTACTGATTTGATTGTTGTTGCTTTGGTCTTAAATTATTTGTTAAAATGTAACCTTGTAACCTTCTAAATTCGTGAGGGATTTTTCTTGTGGTGTGGGTTCACTTTATTACTGTTTGAAGTTCTCCATAAATACTTTGCACATTGCCTCTAAGTAAAGCCTGACTGCTCTGTGCCAAACTACCAGAGGGTTGAACACAAGTTAATTTGGAGTTTGCTTGTGACTTCACCCTGACAAGGATTATGGATGTGGCTTGAGTAGGGGTTTAACCCCTCAACCAGTCACAACATTTCTTACACTTCACTTTAGTCTCTAAGATACCAATTGAAAAGCAAGGCTTCAAACTTAAATTTCTTTATTTTCATATACAAACATTTTCATGTGAGGACAATATTTATTTTGCCAGAGATTCAGTGTACTTTCTTACACGGAAGGATAAAGGGGCATATTAGCAAGACCGGCGATAAAATTATCGCCGTTTTAGCGGCAGGAAACTGCCGCTAAAACGGCGATAATGGCCTTGCTAATATGCGTTATGGAATTCCAATAGAAGCCCAGGTTAGATGTCCTGCACATCTAACCTGGGCTTCTATTGAAATTCCATAACGCATATTAGCAAGGCCATTATCGCCGTTTTAGCGGCAGTTTCCTGCCGCTAAAACGGCGATAATTTTAACGTGGGTCTTGCTAATATGCCCCTCAGTGTGGGCATTCCATATGACAATTTACACATTGAGCATTTGCCTTACCTAATTACTTGATTGTAGGTACCACCATTGATCAAAATATTGGGCATAACAAAATATGACATTCATCCGCCATTCAATTGGCAGTTGCATAAGAAGGGCATCAAATCCTTAGAATTATGCCCATATAATTGACAGCAAGTGGGTTTAAAATGTTTTACTACCAGGGTATTCTAATAGCACAAATGCTAAGAACATTTAATTGTAGAAATCTGTGCTGTATCTGCAAGTGGATTTACCAATATGTTGTGCCCTGGGGAAAATACGATTCCAAGGAATATTTTGAGATATATTTCTCCTATTAAATTACTATAAGGTTTCTGGATATGATACCTCCTCCCTTGACTTTTACCACTACCTTAAACACAAAGGGCCCAAAATATAACAACAAATATTCAAGCTTAGTAGTGCAGCTAAAACTGTGTGTCGTTCTATGCCAGGATGAAATTTCCAAAGAAAAAATTGCAAGTGCATGTCTATTAGTGTTCGTACATGTCTCTGTGCCCTCCCAACCATTTCAATGAGACACATATGCCTTATGTTATTGAGACACATATGAATCATAATATGCACTGTAAAGTTACTATTGTTAACATTACACTGTTGAGTTCTCAGCGTTTACAGAATAGAATTATACATAACACAGAGCACATATTAGAGACTTAGTCAACACCATGAGCACAATCTCACATGCCAAGCAAGAATCAGAATTTGAAGCGATGAATAAAGTCTACTTCTTTAATTTGCCTCCTTCACATGTGCTACATGACTTTCTGGAGCTTGAAAAGTGCAACAAGTTCTAAAAAGCAGACCATTTCACTCAACAGAAATAGAAACTGCACTGAGGAGGAGACAGACATTATTGTAAACTTTGTCATCGACATCTACCAGAAACTACTTAGACTGTCTCCACACACCCTCAGTGGAGAAATGAACAAAAGGTGAATATGTGGCAGGAGGTCACAGCCAGTGTGAATGCGGGGGGGGGAATACGTGACTTATGGAATATCAGGTGAAATTAGTGAAAAGTAAGAGCAGGTTTGCCAAGATAGAAGTGATCAAGGCTCTACCTGGCAGATTAAACAGCTCACAACTCCCCGCCATGTGGCCTGCCTGTTCCAGGAAAATCCAGCATCAGGCCAGGTAAGATCAACAGATCTCTATGTTTGACCTATCCTTACAAACAGCTGAAAATTCTGCTTTCACACATAGGCATACATCCTACACATGCTTGTGCCACACAAGCAACACTCTCCACATATGTGTAGATAAAGCCAGAAACAGACTATTGGTCTGTTCTACATTACCTTCCTAGAGTCCATGTGCATGTTGAGTGGCACGCAACAGCAGAGATAGCTGTGCTTCAAACTGTGGAAGGACCACAATCAGGATGGCACCACTCCACATCCACGTTACCCCTTCAAATATTTGTCACTGCAATGATTGTCACAACCTCACATAGGAGATATATGCAGTTTACATTGTCCTTTCTTACCACTGTCCTAATGTCATCTAGTCTGTATGACATAGACAATGTCCTACCTTCATAGGAGAGTTGACAATTAAAGTGTCTCATAACAGTATGTTAGCTCCATTTAATGGTAACTTTGGCAGGCCCTGTTTGGCCAGACCCTAGGCCACCTGAAGAAACCTCCACCAGTGTAGATCTATTTCCACCATCATGTGTTCTGGACTCTCACACCATATGGATGACAGAGTCTGCTAAGTCAACATCTCTGTCAAATTGTATTTGTCATTATATGCCTCCTTTTGGACACATTTCATAACATGAAACTGTCAGAAATCAGTTACCCACAAAGTGAAAGTAAAACCTATGTTAGTGCTTCTTTTTTTATGGTCACTCCCATCTTTTTGTGGACTGAAGCTGTCGGTTTTTGAACTTTACACACTTGGGTACTGATGTTCATTGCCAGGTGCATATTGGTACTCTGACTCCTGGAATATCACAGATTTGGCTAACCCCCTAATTTGGACTTTTAACTTGTTAGTAAGGCCATAGTATATGGTAGAATGGTGCACCAAAGGTAAATATCAGCTGCACACTGCAGCATGTATCATGCTATCAAGCTGACTAATAATGTAGGACTTCAGGCATTGAATAGTGGCCTGACTGCTGCAGCATTTCTATTGGCCAGGACAAAAACGTTTGTACGGAAGGCCTAACTGGAGTAATTTTGAGTAACGAATGTATGCATAAATACTAAGATTATGCCATTATGCCAAGTCATGTCACAAAAATACTATTCAGGGAAATATCAACCAAGAAGCACAAAAACAAGACGGTCAGCATCAACATGAGCTGCATCTTCCCAATGCGTATTCTATAGTACCAACAGGTCCAGGAGTCTACTGAAGTCTAAGGGTCTCATTTTTACACCTGGTACTGCCTTTGACGTGGGAGAAGCTTCTGAAGTATTCCCCCCACAGAGGTGTCTGGAATTTCCTGCCTCTCTGCCCTTTTCCCAGTCTGCCTGGGGGTGCAGTTGGTTAGTGTGAGGTCCTTTGTATGTGAGCTGGTCCAGTGCCTTTAAAGTGCAAATGTGGAAGGTGGCAGCTTTGCTCCGCATCAAGGCAGGATGGCCCATCCTGCCAACACTCAGATCAGTACTTAATTTGAGCTGGTGGTTTCCAGTGCTCGGCACCGGCCCAAGATCATCAGCTGGCACTTATGACAGCTGCCACACGGTGGTGCTGTTTGTGCAATTAAAAGATGGGCAGAACACAAGTTTAATAATTCAATATGCATTTAAAACAGCTAATACCAGCCACCCAAGCCATTCGTATGACTTGAGCAGTCTGAAATGCCACACTTGTAGCAGTGTGATCATTAGTAGTTGTACAGGTACTCTCATTGGCAGGGCTGGCAGTGGAAATGGTTGGCGCAAGCTATGGTTGCCATCTGACATGCACCCTGGCATTTATTTGTTTACAAATTAAGCACTGACCCAGACACTTTATTGTGATGCTCTCTGGGAGGAACAACCAAAGGACACCTAGTCATGTGACCCAAGAAACAAGCTACAGGCACCAAATGGTTAGGACAAGAAAATGGCAAATTTCAAAAAGAGGTATGTTCAGAATTGTGACTTAAAAATCCAACTTTGCTGTTAACAGTCCAGCCCAAACTGCAAAGCCAGATATTCCCTGGACTAGAAACAAGCATCCTGGGACCGGTTTCCAGGTAACACCCCTCATCATCCAGGCTAGCTTGAATCCAGTGGCAAAGTGAGCAAGGGACCCACGTCTGGGCATACCCTGCCAACTTAGAGCAAACAAAGCAAACACAAGGAGATGATAGACGGAGCGCTGAAACTTTTCAGACACTCACCCTCAGTCACAGATCTTGGTTGACTCCATCATCGTTCTTTAGCTCACCTCGCCACCTCAGTTCATAGTCAGCCACATGCAAATCAGCCTTGACCCTGTACCTCATGGTAACAGTCCAGCCTGAACTGCAAAGACAGGTCTTCCCTGGACTGGGAACAAGCATCCTGGGACAGGTTTCGAGGTAACTCCCCACATCAGCTAGGCTAGCTTGAATCCAGTTGCAAAGTGAGCAAGGGACCTGCATATGGGCATACCCTGCCATCTTAGGGCAAACAAAGCAAACACAAGGAGATGATGGACAGAGTGCTAAAACATTTCAGACACTCACCCCCAGTCACAGATCTGGGTATAATCCATCATCGTTCTTTAGCTCACTTCGCCACCCCAGTTCAGACCCAGCCATATGCAAATCAGTCTTGACCCTGTTCCTCATGGTATTCGTCAAACGGTGCAAAAGTTATTAGCAACACACAATATGCATTTCCTAAACCATAACTACCTAGTGGCAGTCTCCACTTAATAAACACCTATATACATATATTGTTTTATACAAACCACACTTAAAATATCAAATATTACAAATTGTTAAGTTATGATTATACCTTAAATTTATAATTTACGCACCACCTTTAAATTCATATAACTTTAATTATTTTCTACAAATAACACTTAAATTAGATTTTAATTCTAAACTTATACTCCTATCTTTAATGTATAATTTATGCAATACCTTCAAATTATTATAACTCGCTCACTTCCATACATGCTTCCGACCGACATCTCTGCGGTTTCGGAACCAACCGACCTTGGGTCGGTGGTCCGAAACAGCAATTACGATGCTACCGCACATAGGGGCACATGCATCAAGGTAGGCTTTTGCGATTCCTTAATTGCGATTATTAAGGAATCGCAATTAAGGAATCGCAAAAGCCTATGCATGTAGGAATCGCTATAAAAATAGCGATTCCTAAACATTCCTTAATTGCGACTCGCTAATTGCGAGTCGCAATTAAGGAATACCTCCCATTAATTCCTATGGGCCTAGAGGCCCATAGGAATGAATGGAAAGACATTCTCAATTAGCGATTCGCAATTAGAGAATCGCAAATTGAGAATGCATTTCAAGGGTGCCAGGGTGTCAAAATGACACCCTGTTGCACCCTGAAATTGTGATGTGCACCCATGTATGCGCACACACATGCCCCAAGGGCATGTGTGTGTGTAACCTAAAACTTAAAAAATGCATTTTAGAGCATTTTTCGAAGGTTTTGCAAATTACAGACAAGTTTGATTTGTCTGTAATTTGCGGTCCCAAATAGCGAAATCGCTATTTGAAAGTGCTTCTAGCATTGCATTTAAGGAATCGCAAATTGCGATTCCTTAAATGCAATCGTAATTTAGGAATTCGCAATTAATTGCGAATTCTTAAATTGCGCATAGGAAACACTTTCATGCATCTCCAAAGGCCAATTTGCGATCGCAAACGGCCGATTTTGCGATTCGCACCGTTTGCGATCGCAAAACCTTTGATGCATGTGCCCCATAATGCGTTCTCAAACTCCCATTTCCCTTTGGGAGCTTGTGCGGTGGTCGGAAACCGGCCACAACACAAGCTCCCATAGAGAATTGGGTGTCACTGTAAATCCCTGCACCGTGTGGCAGGCACCTCACGGCCCACAACTGGAGGTTGCGGAAGGAAGGGGCCCTGGTAGGGCTCCCCAAAGTCACTTTCTGACAGGCTTTCCATGTCGGAAAGCCCGTCATGGAAAGCCTGTTGGAAACCGTGAATTATGTGGCACTCTGACTGTTGGTGGATGGTACCTACGGAGCTGGGGTCATGAAGGGTAGCTGGGCTGGAGCAGGCTGCCCTCAACAAAATGGCCAGGCATTTGCTTAATGAAGATTGCTGTTTGCACTATTTTTTAGATGCAAATTGTGTCACTGTTGACATTTTTAAAAGTGAGGTGCTGGAGATGCATCTTGTGCAATTATGCATAATTTTGCATTTTTAATTTAGCGTAATCATGCAAAAGCAAATTACGCACATTTCGCACACCCTTACTTTTATACAAGCAGGTACGTCTGTCAACTCACAAGCTGTGGTGGGAGGGAAGCTAACTTGAAAATATTAAGTAAGTCATCCCTGAGTAGGCCTTTCAGATCATAAGGTAGGGTACCTAGTATTTAAAATGGAACATGTAGGAACTTAAGGTTGTCATGTTACAGTGACTAGACCCCAAAACCTATACAGTTGTATGAGTGCTGTGGCAATTTCTGTGAATAAAGCTAAAATACAATTCAAGTGGTATTATTGTAACTTAAGTTCAGCAAAATGTACAGAGCCCATTCAACCACTGTTTTACATAGTTATTAAAAATTCAAATCAATAGTGAAATTGGATTATTAATAAACAGGAAAGATGACTGTTAGAAAGTTATTCCTTATCTGCCTGAAGCTCTAGTTGACCAATTATCGTTAGCCTGCCTGCACCTGCCCTCCCAAACAGTGGTTCACCTTTGAGCAGGTTTCAAAACTGCTGCTAGAGCCTAGATTATGGATTGAGTCTTGTGGCAGGTTGGACAGAATGTTATGTATGTGAATCAGCTTATCTCAGGAAGGGTTTTTTGGGGGGAGTCCAGGAACTGCATTAAATTAAAAGGGACCAGTCAAAAGCCTGTCAATTCATAGTTAAGTGATAAGTGAGACCAGGAAGCAGGGTCTTTTTGAGCCTAGTGTAAGCCATCCTGATACCATTCACAGGCAGTGGAGAAAAGATTTCAGAATACCATTGTGTGAATAGGTAGGAGGGGACTGCTCATTGCCATGGCCACACCTCGGGGTGAACCATAAGCTGCTGCCAGGGGAAGAAAGTTTCTACCTTCTTGATTGTCCCTGATAATGATACACTGTGGGAGATTTTATAGTAAGGCAAACAAGATGTGATGAAACATGGGAAGGGTTAGCCCTGGGGAATTTTTACTCATGGGTAATCGTCACACACTGGCTAGTGCGCTGCACAAAAGTGGTGTCTTAACCTCAACTTCTCTGATCACATCTAGGCCTGTGGGTGAACAGAAGAGTAAGAATCCTGTGACTTCTGTGGAGACAATAATAGCTGGACCTGCCCCCATTTATACCCAGAACTGAGCAGTAGGCCCCAAGATGTCAGGCGGCTGACATCTTGTGTCCTAAAGGCACATAACAAACTGCAAGAGTGATCATTGACAAGGTGGAAGTGGACCCTGAATGGACTGTGCTGTTGGCCTCTGCTGTAGTGACTCCTGATCTGTTATTGAAGTACTGGGAGCTTTAGGAGTGACCAAGAGGAGCTACTCCAAAAAAAAAGAAAAAGTTGAGACTTAAACATTTTTCAACCTCCAGAGAACTGTGACTAACCATTAAGGTTATCTGACCAAGATGCGACCTCAGCGGGTAAAAATATCAGACTGGACCTATACTGAGCTTTTTGTTGCCTCAATGAATATTTCAGCTGAACCTTTTGTCAATGGTAGCCAGTCTTGGTTCTCCATGTCTGGATACAGCTTCCATGCTTGTCCCATTGGAAATGTTCTAGCTCCAAAATAAAAGACTAAGTCCCAATGTAGGAACTCCCTCTCTCAGCTTTTCCACGCTAAAAAAACAGCTTTAGCGGTAACTTTTCGATTGCTCATCCAACTTCGAGAGGACTTTAACATATACAGCCTTGAACCATGCCTCGCTGCGGGTTCTCTACTTCCAGAAAAAAGACTAAGTATAAAGGTAAAATCTTTGACCAGATTGACCTTCTAGGCTTAGCCGGTGTCCGGTTCATTGCGGTTGGCCTTAACTTGCACATAGGTCCCAGCGAATCACACCCATGCTGTTTCTTTATACTTTTTAATTGTTTAAATGTTAACCTTTTTATATTATTTTCCTTATTAAATTGTTCTTGCTGTTTAGAAATTGTTTTTGGGGTTTTCATTATTTTGTGACTTTTTAATGGTTTTGGTACTGTTAAAGATGTAATGAATTTTTCTTAAGTTACAATTATCTGTTTCGTTCCATAGCTACCAAGAGGATGTGTCCAGGTTTATTCAGTGAATGTTATGAATGAACTGACAAGTTTCTCGTGTAATCCCGTGTGGGGCTTGAAATTCACTCTAACTAATAACCCACTTCAATGCAGGTATTTGTCAGCAAAAGATGTGAGTCCCTTGTAGTACTTGTGAGTGATCATGGGTGGTGTTTGGCTTAATACATTGATAGGCTGGAATAGGCTGAGAGTATAATTAACTTTCATGAATGACAACTAACCTGAAAAAAAATATGTGTTTTGTATTTACATTTCCCTTCGAATTCACCTTCTTAATCTTCCCACACTCCTCCCACTTTATAGTATATATTCTGTATGTTCCTGCAACTCCACTTTGCCTCACCCACATTTGAACCAAAAACATATACCTGCACATACACTCAAGGTGAGAACTCTGCACTTAAAGATAGGTTAGCCATTAGAGGGGATTGTTGGACCTGCAGGATTATCCCCAAACTTTTTGATTTCTTCTTCCTATTTTTTCTGACCTGTTTTTGTTGTCTCTAGGACTCTGAGAACTTTACCACTGCTAATCAGTGCTAAAGTGCATATGCTGTCTATGTAAATGGTAATTGTGATTGATTATCCATGATTGGCATATCTGATTTACTGGTAAGTCCCTAATATAGTGCACTGTGTGTGCCAAGGGCTTGCAAATCAAATGCTACTAATGGGTCTGCCGCACTGATTGAGCCATCCACAAGAGTAGCCCTGCAAACATGTCTCACACATGCCACTGCAGTGTCTGCAAGTGCAGTTTTAAACTGCCATGTCAACCTGGCAAGGGCATCCACTTGCCAGACACAAACATTCCCTTTTCTTACATGTAAGTCACCCCTAAGGTAGGCCCAAGGTACCCCCATTGGCAGGGTGCAGTGTATGTGAAAGGTATGACATGTACTGGTGTGTTTTACATATCCTGATAGTGAAATACTGCTAATTTCGTGTTTCACTATTGCAAGGACTAGCTCTCCCATAGACTATCATTGGAGCTTCCTTGTAGCATGTTACAAGTGTAACTTTCAATTAGGAACAACTAGAGATTTGGAGTTTGGGCTCCCCGAGCTCAGAATTTAAAAACACGTCTTTCAGTAAAGGTGGTTTTAAAATTGTATATTTGAAAAATGCCACTTTTAGAAAATGGGCATTTTCTTGTTTAACTATCCTGTGTTTCTGCCTGATTGTGGAATCAACGTCTGCTTTAGATTGACCGAGGCCTGTTTGTGCATTCATTCTAGACATTCACACAAAAGGAGTTGAAGTGTGCCCTGCATTAAATTGGGATTAAACAGCCCACAACACTGCACTTTTCTAGGATTTGTTTCACTATCTTAGGGTTCAATCAGTAAGTTCTCCTTATATTGCATGGGTACTCCCACAGAGACTGACCACTGCCCTGGCATGACTTACCCACGCTTATTTAATTGTGATCACCTTGGTGCTGCAGCCTCCATTGAGTTAGGCACTAATCACGCTGCTGAGACCCTCTTTCCTTATGTAATTCTATATCTTTTGGTCTCATGTGATTCACTCATTAAAAACTTGAAGAATTCTTACTCTCTCCTTTTGGCATGTTTATCCTATATAGCTGTTCTCTCACTAGTTGAGCATGAAAATGTAAAACATTGTTTATTAGCATTATTTCGGGACCAATTCATGGATTTTGAACCTTGCTTTGTTTTTACCTTCTCACAACTCTGTCCTGATGAAGATCTCTAATTACTGAGATCATAAACGGCGTTGACCCCTTTTACAACTAAACTCCTTAATTTCTTGAATTAATTTTGTATGGAGTTTTTGCTCTTGTCAATGCGATGTATGCTTTTACATTTTCCTTCTCTCACCACATCACGTTCCTTTTCACTAATTTGTGAGCACTGGATCTATAATTTGCTTGCAATGATAAGGTGAATATTGTTAAATAAATTAACTGCCTTACAATGTTCATGTGTCCCATCCTATACATGTCTAAAAAAGTTCCTTATGCCATAGGATATTTGATTGACTCGCCTTTTTCCCTGAGATAATCTATCTTTATTAGGACCAATTGGCCTTGTATGAACCATTGTTTTTTACAAAACTGCACATCCTGATGGCCCATCACCAGGCTGATGCGCCTTCCTGAGCTAGAGTGGTGGAAGGAGTTGTCACTAACACCTGAATAGGGCTGTGCCTGACCTCTCACAATGCTGTCTCCACCCCCCTTGAGTGTGTCTGGAGCCAAGACCAGGCAAGGCAAGAATTAAGCACTAAAAAGACAATACTTTGAAGAATGCCTACTTCAAAGGCAAAAATGGGTGTAAGTATTGGACCTCAAACCCTAGACCTTTAGAACACTTCTGGATCAAGATGAGACTGTGCCAAGAAGAAGAGCTGAAGAGCTGTAAGGAGGAGTACTGCCCCTTTTCTGTGTGTTGCTTTGCTGAGTTGGCCTGCAGTTACTGCTTCTGTTTTGGAGATCAAAAGGACTGGACTTTCCTGTGTATCGTACTTGTGAAGTTTCTTCAAGGGCTTGTGTGTGCTTGCCTCCTGTTAAGAAACCTCAGGGCCATCAAACACTTTATCCACAAAAAAGAAGGGAAGAGAGATTGAGCCTTCCCTCTTCTCCCACCAATTATAATACTCACTTCATGAGAAAGACTTGAAAATAAGGGTAATAAAAAAAAAATATATGTATTACCCTCTAGGACGTGGGTTTCGCTGGTCCCTTCCTAGTTCAAAAAGTTATTTTTTACCAATGACAGAAAGGAGGAAAACACCTGTGTTCACCTAACCCAAGGAGAGAGGCAAGAGATGAAAATGATGAACCAATTTGGGAATCCCAAAGGGGTGTAAAAAATGCCCTCACCCACTCAAGGAGTGGCATGCTTCATCATAGTGCCGCTGCGACTTCCTGGTGCAGACCAACATCGGGGGATTCCCCGGGGTTTTTCGGGTACACCTGTCATGTGGCTTTTTTAGGCTGCCTATTCCAGCTGTAATAAGTTCTAAATAGCGTACATCTCCACAGAGTGGAAAGGACAGCTGAATATGCAAAAGCATACTGTCTTCACTTTTTTTGTGCTTTGAGAAACCATTTTCCTCTGTGGAGAAAACCCTTCACCTGCTGCAACCACATCAAGTCAGTGTGGGATCCGTTCTCCTTCTCATCAAGTGGAGTTGCTCCGGTCATTGGTTGAACTAAATCTGTGACCATTTCCAGGGTGAGAAAGGGTCAGATTTCTTTTCGTAAATGCCCACAAATATGTTTGTCGGCTTTCATAAACATACAATGAAAAACATGCCTTATTCCATTCACCCCCCCCCCACACACACACACACTTTTATTTATGGAATTTACTACCGCATATTTCTCTCACTTGTGGTAGAGAAATACTGAATAGAAAAAACTGTGAAGCCTTTTCTGAACTGCTGACAAGGACAAGCATAAACAAAGTCTTTTTTGGCCCTTAACTTTCGTTGCTGGCCAAAAACGACTTTGCGAGCAGATCTCTTGGTGTCATCCAAACTCCTCATGTAGAGATATCACTCACAAGCCAATTTGTTAGCAAGTACTCTTATTAAAAGAATACTTCTTCTTCATAATAACCCTGAAATAAAGCGAAATGACAGATTCAGATTTGTCATTTTTATGTGCGCATCCAGAACGCTCGCAGTGCCACATGTGTATTGCCAGATGCACTGCACCTGCTCCTTTATAGCTGTGCTTCAGGGTCTGTCATGAAAACTATGTTAACGTGTCCTGCGTTTCTAGAACTTCATTATGTATTTCCATGACAGATTTGTATCCATAAACATAAGAAAATTAAAATAATCCAGTCTAGATGGCAAGTTTATATCTGTGGAATATATTAATTGGCACAGTTGAACGATAGTGAAACATTTTCTTTCTTAAATACCGTTCCTGCCCATTTTTCACGTTACCTGTGCTTGTTTTTTCTTTTATATATTGTAGAGTTGCATATATCCGAAGTCCAGTGTGTTCCTCAGAACAGAAATCCAAAATTCCAATCTTCACTTCAAGCTGACATTGTATGTGTACGTGTTTCTCTTGGGCCCATTCCTAACATTTTCCGGCGCTCCTATTCGTTTTCGCGGTAATAGAGGTGTTGTTGAGGTCGATGACCCAGTAAAATCTTGGGGTCGCACCTTCAGGGTACATAAATGGCATCCATTTACAAGCCCATGCTATCTTTTTCCCACACTTTGACTCTTCACAAAGCCTCATAGAGCTGAGCTACCCCGAAAGTTACACAGACCCACATTCTGAGCCTAACTGACAAAGCAGCGCTACCTCTCATTTTACACAGATGTGACATTCTGTGGCCTTAGGCAGTAGGTTTTCACCGAGGTTACATTGTCAATTGCCTGTCTGGTCAAATATTACATAGATCAATGACTTAGTAGCCCAGGGTTACACTAAGAATCAGGAAGGCATGAGGAGTCCGATATTTGAACTACACCCCTTCAGATCCCTGCCAATAACCCAGCCCCCAAACTTTGTTTAATGCTGAATCATAGCTTTTCATTAGACAGACTTCTTTCGGATTACTCAGATCACTTGTAATAGTTTCACCTGTGCAGCAAATCTGCTTTATGTATACTGTATTCACACAGCTTGTATGCACAATCTAGCTCATTCTTCATGCTTTTTTCCTAATCTCTCTCCTCGTCTCCCGACTAAAACAGTGTGATCCAGGGCAATTGTCCCCATGCATGATGCATATTTCACACTGTCTGTATGCTACTGAGAATATCTGGTGAATGTTGTTGCTCTCACTACTAATGTCAATATCTTATGCTGCTCTTTACAGATATCAAGCCTTTGATAGTAATTTCAATGTTCCAGTAACTGTGTTATCCTAGTGAAAAAAAGCACAATGTTGCTATACAGTTGGATTGAAATCTAAAAAAGCACGTGAAAACTGTAGTTGCCTAGGTTTTATTGCATTTAAAAGTGTATAGTTAGCACCATGACATCAATGATGTCATTTGAGATGTCATCACTGATGTCATCAACGATGCCATTTAACATGTAATGAGTAATGTAATATGTGAGTTCATAAGCAGTGCGTTGTAGCGGCGTAAGTTATAGTTACCTACCTGAACTATAACTGGCGAATGTCAGTCAATTTTGTTTACTTACTTTTACTTTGAATATTAGTTTTTATTTCATTAGAATGCCTAACTATAACATTACTTTACCATTATTTTTTTCAGTTAATTTCAAGTTATTTTTAATGTAAGCTAAGATGAATTCATAGGTTTATTTAATGCAAGGGAATATCATATTACCATACCTAACTATACCATCCATTCAACCTTTGGTTTTTCCAGTAGTTTATGTTTTTTTTAAATATGTTCAGCCAACGAACTCACTGCACATGGCTTTGAGCCATGCACTGTGGAGGATTAGCCAGGCCCCCCCACAAGAATTGCTAACCCACTACTGCCCCTGCAACTTCCCCTGTGCTGTCTGCTCTACTTTCCCCATCAGCACACTTTTGTCCCCTCTCTTTATCCCTCCAAGGCCTGCTTGCTAATCTGCCTCCTTTCCACCTCCTCTCTCTTTTCCATCTGTGTGCCCTTACCCCCTCCCACCTGTCCTCTGTGGTCGGTTGTGCTACCACTGCCACTCCCGCCTGCCCTCCCTGGTCAGCCTGCTGCCCATATCCCCTTCCACCCTGACGTCTGTTCTCTCTGTCCATGCCCCTGCCCCCTCCCTCAGCAGCCCATTGTGTTTAGACTTCCCCTCTGCTGACAGTAACATATGTTGCTGTCTCTGCACTCGCCTCATGCCCCCATTCTCTATGTGTGTGCTTCTGCCCCCTCCCTGCCTGATCTATGAGCTACCAATACTCCAGTATTGCCACTGCCATCCATTGCTGCCCCTGCCCCCATTCTCTGTGAGCATGCCCCTGCTTACGCCCTCCCTGGTCCATTGTGTTGCCACTGGACCTCTACTACCACTGCCCTCTCTAGCTGCCCCTCCCCACACTTCCCATGCCTCTGCCCACTTCCTTTCTAGTCTGTTGTGCTGCCACTGACCCTGTGTTGCCACTGCCCTCTGTTGCTGCCCCTCCCCTTGTGCTCTCTCCAATCCCCCATTTTCCATGTTAATATCCCAGCCCCTTTTCTCAATGGTCTGTAGTGCTGCCACTTCCCTGCATTGTTGTCCATGCCCTTGCCCCGCTCCCTCCTTATGCTCCATGTACATGCCCCTGACTCCTCCCTCCAAATGTCTGTTGTGCTGCCACTACCCCTGTTTTGCCATTGCCCTCTGTGCCTACCCCTGCCCCATATCTGTGTGAGTGCAACTGCCATCTCCCTCCCTGTTCTGCCACTGTCTCTGTGCTGCCACTGCCCTCCATTGCTGCCCCTATCCTCTCCCCCGACACTACATGTGTGCCCCTTCCCTCTTTGTCCATTGTGCTGCCATTCTCCTTATGCTGCCATTGCAATCTATTGCTGCCACTGCCCCCCAAGCCCCTGTTCTCAGTGTGTGTGCACCTGCCCACTCCTTCTCTGGTCCATTCTGCTGCCACTGCCTTCCGTATCAACCCCCTTTCAGGTCGTTTGTCAATGTGAAAATGTGCAGAGAACACATTTAGCTGTGCCTTGGTCAAGCACTAGGATTTAGGGTTGTTTTACATTTACAGAAATGGTGCTTCAACTGGTGCACCTGCTATGTTCAAATGAGTAAGTAGTTCCTGTTGAGGTTTAATTTTCGTCAATTAAGCATCTGTGCCAGCATCTAAACTTGACTGTCTAGTTATTCAAGAAGATTCCACAGCCTTGCATCAATTGGAAATCCAATAGGAATTCTTTCTATTGGTCAAATGTCAATCCAACAGGAATACTTTCTATTGGTTAATATGTAAGTGGTACAGAGTTGGGGCCACATGGGGGTCCACGATGGGTACCATGCTACCAGCTGTTTGGTTCTGCGGTACCTGCCGCCCAAAATAAAAACACATATTTAACGTGGTGTGGGGTCTCTTTGGGACCACTAACGTGGACCTGGTAGGGCAGTTTGTACATACCATGCTCCTTTGTGGAGTTTAACAAAAAAAGTACCAGAGTCCTGTAATGGCTGCCAAATCATTCTTTGAAGAACTGTGGCCATCCAATAAAATCATTCCTGATTCCACGGTACTGAAAAGGCCCAAGGGAGAATTTTTTATTAAATTACAGTCCCACATGACCAGCATTCATGAACACCCCGAACACCTCTTTAAACACACATTTCTCAAAAACTGCTGAAGGGATTTACATCAAATTATTAGAAGCACACTTTATGTGTAAAGTTCTAACTTTTTGCCAAATTTGTAATAATTCCATTTTGCCATTTTATCTGTACCACATCCCAAAATTTCCAATGTAATTTAACATGGTTGAACTATGTTTTGGCACCCTTCATATTTATTGGCCTCTGCCAACATTCCAGGAAGAAGTGCAGGTGAATGAACTTTATTCGAGAAGGTTTGGTGAAGATTCGTCAAATCAAGCATTTATTCAGAAATAATTAAGGCTGCAGGCAACAATATCCAAACCTGACGTGTTTCAGTAGTTCGTACTACATGTCCCATAGTTCATTAAGCACTGAAGCTCAATAAATATCCTGCTGCATAGCGTTCATTGCTGCAGTGCCTATTCAAAATTATAATAGCACAGGCTGAAATGTTCAATTAAAAAGCCATACCAAGTCCAATATTTTACTTTGCTGCTGCCATAAACATAAACTGTAATGCAGGAATTCCATAGTCAAACAAGCAAGGAAACCACGCTTGTTTGCCTTTCTCACCTTAAAAACTAGAAAATATTAAGGAAATCCTTTGGTCCGTTGAGCGGTGCGCCTGAAATGTGTGTGAATGGACCGTAAAGCAGTTTGTGCCTTCAGGAAAACTAAGCACTGCTTATGACTTCAAATATTACATCGCTCGTGACACAATATATATATATATATATAATCTTAAGTTCACATATTCCATCAGTTGTGAATATATAACATTCTTAGATACGAGGGTATACATTTCCAACAACAATCTGGCAACCTCACTGTATAGAAAACCTACAGCAGGCAATGCTATTTTGCATGCAACAAGCGCCCACCCTCCACACCTTATACATAGCATCCCCTACGGGGAGATGCTAAGAATAAGGAGAATATGCAGTGAGGACCTAGACACTCAAATCAAACAACGAGAATGTAAACATAGGTTCCTCCAGAGAGGGTACAATACACACACTATTGAAGCTGCAATATCTAAATCTAGATGTAGGGCCAGATATGACTTGCTTCAATACACATTAAAACCCCAGTTTACAACAGGCATAACACCTGATGCGCCAACTCGGCTGATTTTAGGATATTCTAGACAGGAAGGGCAGATAAGGGCTATCATACGACGTAATTGGCATACAGTACTAGGAGACCCAATTATAGGTGGCTTAATGCTAAAAAACCTGCAATCACCTTTAGAAAAACAGCAACCATGGGTAATGCTCTGGTGAAGAATAACCCGGAGGATGTTGAATCCAGTACATGGCTAACGTCCAGAACGGGCTTCTTTAAATGTTCCTCCTGCAAGGCATGCCAATACGGTATAAACACCACGACGTATCAAACACCTTTTAGCCAAAAAATGTACCCCATCAAAAAATATCTGTCCTGCAAAACTGAGTTTGCTGTGTATGTATTAGTATGTAGCTGCAATCTGCTTTACATAGGCAGTACTAAACTGGCAGCACACAAAAGAATCCTTCAACATACACGAGCAATTGTCAACCATGATCCAAGCTATCCCGTGGCAAGGCACTTTAAGGACAAACATGAAAGTAGTCTAAAACATTTTAAGTATTATGTGCCATTTGCCAAAAGATGTGGAAACAGGGAGGCCAAACTCAGGTGCTTGGAAACTAGATATATCATAGAACTTGATACAAGGCACCCAGGGAGTTTAAACACCAGTGAAGACATGTATACTTACCTGTGATTCAGTATTTTGGCCACGAACTTTGAGGTTATTTTTCGTGTAACAGTCTCTGTCAGATTTTAGGAATTAGGTACATTTCCGTAATCTAAACATAGTGTGAAATTAGATTCCTCATATACCGGATTAGCTGCAACGGAATCCATTGTAATTTTAAACACTTTACAAGGATTACCTTGTAATATAGTAATCTTGTTTTAGTAACTATTACACTCTTTTAGCCAACACTGTTTTAGAACCTTTTAGGAGTTTTTAAGCTAACTTATTGGGGTTTTAGGTTGAAATGACTTTATGTGAATTTTATGAATTTTATAAACTTGTTTGTGGGAATCAACCGTCCAGTACCTCTAGTATTAGCTCATCAACTCCTAGTCTAACTCAATTTATTTAAATTCTAGGTGTCTATTCCGTCTCCGTTTTTTGTCCATAGGCCCTGTAGAGATGAAAACGACATTAGTCTTTCCTCTGTGGCTGCTAGCTATTGTTTGCACATAGGTTGTTTTTGCACCCATATTGCACTATTTTGCACAAATAGGGAACTAGGCAGGACTTGCACTTAAGTAGTAATAATTTTTTGGGGGGTTTACATCATGAACTAAGTCACTTTTTTGAATATCAAATAGCAGTATATCTAGGCACAATTTTAAACTAGGACACAAATATTCGGAAAATGAGGAAATATATTCTTTAGTATTTATACTTTTATTTTCCTTCTATTGAGAATATTGGTGTTAGACACAATGTGTTTTATTATGATATGTTTTTACCCTGGATGAATTTTAAACATATTGTATACTATTAATGCATTTATGCCATGACTTACTTTCCAGTGTAGTATGTTTACTATGTCTACAGCTGCTATCACATGACACTCGCACTTTAAAAGAAGTAATCCCGCCCTAGGCGCTGACATGTGATCAAGGCCGTCTTACCGGCCGAAACGCGTCATGGCGACATGGTGATTGCTGATTAAATCACTGCAATGAATTCTTGGGTCTACTCTTGCCTTATTTTGTGTGGATGAAGTGGTGGGCAAGCCTGCAACCATATAAATATATATATACACATATATATATATGTATGTGCATGCATATATATGTGTATAGGTATTTATGTATGTATATGTATGTATATATGTGTATATATATAAATATATGTATTTGAATGTGTATGTATATATGTGTGTGTATATATATATATATATATACATATATGTATATATATATATATTCACTGAAAAACCATAGGTTTCAGACACGTTATAGTTAGAAATTAGCATTTAAAACCTTTGAAATTCACTGAAAAAACCATAGGTTTTAGGGACAGTTATAGTTAGTTGGACATTGCACTCGTACAAAACCCGTGAAATTCCCCGTTATAGTTAGTTCAGCTAACTATAACTCGCGCCCATGTCACTGACCATGTCATGAGTGATGTAATATGTGACGTCATCAGCAGTGAATTGCGGGGGCGCGAGTTATAGTTAGCTGAACTAACTATAACGGGGGAATTTCACGGGTTTTGTACGAGTGCAATGTCCAACTAACTATAACTGTCCCTAAAACCTATGGTTTTTTCAGTGAATTTCAAAGGATTTTTAAATGCTAATTTCTAACTATAACGTGTCTGAAACCTATGGTTTTTTCAGTGAATTTCAAAGGTTTTTTAAATGCTAATTTCTAACTATAACTGTCCCTAAAACCTATGGTTTTTTCAGTGAATTTCAAAGGTTTTTTAAATGCTAATTCCTAACTATAACATGTCTGAAACCTATGTTTTTTTCAGTGAATTTCAAAGGTTTTGTAAATGACAATTTTTAAATGTATTAATTGTTATATTTATTTTTGGGATACTGATTTACTACATTTTTTAAAACTATTTATTTTTAGATATTTTATTTTTTAAATTACATTGTAATTACATTATACATTACATTACAAAATATACTTTCTCAGAATGAATTACTTTAGTTTAAATAGTTTGCAAATAGGCAATAGAGTTTTAAGTACAGTAGTTACAGTTGTTGCAATGGGCAACACAATTTCAAACACAATGCAACATTGACCTCAATGTGAATTTCTAGTTAAATGCAATTAGTTACTTTATGGATTACTTTTCTAACCACAGGACTGGATCCTAGATTCAGTCCTGGGACATCTCCTGTAAACAGTTGAGTAAAAGCGTTTTGGTTACAGTAGTGATTTTTAAGGAATATTATTGTATTTTAAAAGTTGACACTTAGAAACTTTTTCACATAGAATCACCAATGTTATCCTATGGGAGGAAATTCACTTAGCAGGTAAGTAGTGTTTTCGTTACTTTTTCTTACTCAGTGTGGGATCCTGGATCCAGCACTGGTGCATCTCCTGTAAACAGTTGAAAGAATGCGTTTAAGTCATACAGGCGATTTTTAAGGAATATTTGTAGTTTGAGAAAATCGACACTTTGAAACTTTTCTGCTGAAAACCAGATAATGGATTCGTATGGAAGGAAATATAAGTTACTGGTAAGTACGGTTAGAATTACTTTTCAGGGTCAGTGCTGGGCTAAAAGATGCAGCACTGGGTTCTCTCCTGATATCAGGTGAGTAAATCGGAATTCGTAGTTCGGTTGATTTTAGAGGAATATTATAAAGTTCCAAAACTCCACACTTAGAAGAATTTCCAAGTGAAACCAGTCAATGTTAGCCTATGGAAGGAAATTCAAGTTCCTGGTAAGTACGGTTAAAATTACTTTTCAGGATCAGTACTGGGCTAAAAGATGCAGCACTGGGTTCTCTCCTGATATCAGGTGAGTAAATCGGAATTCGTAGTTCGGTTGATTTTAGAGGAATATTATAAAGTTCCAAAACTCCACACTTAGAAGAATTTCCAAGTGAAACCAGTCAATGTTAGCCTATGGAAGGAAATTCAAGTTCCTGGTAAGTACGGTTAAAATTACTTTTCAGGATCAGTACTGGGCTAAAAGATGCAGCACTGGGTTCTCTCCTGATAACAGGTGAGTAAATCGGAATTCGTAGTTCGGCTGATTTTAGATGAATATTATAAAGTTCCAAAACTCCACACTTAGAAGAATTTCCAAGTGAAACCAGTCAATGTTAGCCTATGGAAGGAAATTCAAGTTACTGGTAAGTACGGTTAGAATTACTTTTCAGGACCAGTACTGGCCTGAAAGATGCAGCACTGAGGTATCTCCTGATAACAGGTGAGTAAATCGGAATTCGTATTTCGGCTGATTTTAGAGGAATATTTGCACAATGGTGAGGGGAGGGGGCGGGGCCTGAGGTGACATCTGAGCAAACGCGCCCCGTGGCGCGTTTTAAGTTGGGGGATTAAGTCCCCTTGAATCATGAGGGTCCCTGGGGCCAACTAGCCCACCAGGAACCTCCAGTATGCACCAGGGGCTGCGTTGCAGAGACGTGTACAGAGGCCACACCCCTTTTACACCTCTCTGCAACGCAGCTCTGTGGCGTTTTCTGGACGTACCTGTTGGGCTAGTTGGCCCCAGGGACCCTCAGGATTGAAGGGGATTTAATTCCCCATCTTAAAACGCGCCACGTGGCCTGTTTGCACACATGTCACCTGAAGCCCCGCCCCTCCCTTCACCACTGTGCAAACGCGCCCCGTGGCGTGTTTTAAGTTGGGGGATTAAGTCCCCTTGCATCCTGAGGGTCCCTGGAGTCCAACTAGCCCACCATATACCTCCAAAAGCGCCACAGAGCTGCGTTGCAGAGAGGTGTAAAAGGGGGTGGCCTCTGTACACGTCTCTGCAACGCAGCCCCCTGGCGCATACTGGAGGTTCCTGGTGGGCTAGTTGGCCCCCAGGGACCCCCAGTATTCAAGGGGAATTTGTTCCCCCTCTTCAAACGCGCCAGGGGGCGCGTTTGCAGAGGACTGCAGGGAAGGGGGCGGGGCCTCCGGCACGATGCCGGTCGTTTTTTTTTTCTATTTTTTTTTAATGGGAGGGGGGCTGCATGGCCCCCCTTTTCTTGCCCAACTTTTGGCCCCGGAAACCCCATCCCCCGGGGCCTGAGCATTATATATATTTTTTTAAATTTAAAAAAAAAAAAACGGGAAGGGGCCCCCCTTCCCTGGGCCTGTATTGGCCCCGGGGACCCCATCCCCCGGGGCATGGCCTCGATTTTTTTATTTTTTTATTTGGAGGGGGGCTGCGTGGCCCCCCTCCTCAGGCCATTTAAGGCCCCGGGGACCCCATCCCCCGGGGCCGGCATTGCACTTTTTTTATTTAAAAAAAAAAAATTGGGGGAGGGGGGCTGCGTGGCCCCCCTCCCTGGCGACTTATGGCCCCGGGGCCTGGCCTCTCGTTGGGGACTGTGGGGGGTCCCCAATTCCCCCACAGTCCCAGCCGGCTCCCCGCCTCCTGCGGAGCCGGCATTGCTTTTCCACATGGGGAGCAGCTAACATGCTGCTCCCCATGTGGAAAAGCAATCAGCTTTGGATATTGGAAGCGAGAGCAGGTTTCCTGCTCTCTCTTCCAATATCCAAAGCAAGTTTGCAATGACAGGACGGGAGCCGCGAGGCTCCCGTCCTGTCATTGCAAACAGCAGTGTCCCGGGGTAGGCACCCCGGGACACTGCAGGAGCCGGCCCTGGGGGTGGCGGTCCCCAGGGCCATCAAGGGCTCCAGGAGGGGGCCGCGCGGCCCCCTCCCCACATTTTCAAAGCCCTGGGGAGGTGGTGGTCCCCGGGGCTTCGGGGTCCAAAACGGACCCCCATTTTTAATTTTTAGTGCCCCGGGGAGGTGGCGGTCTTCGGGCGTGTGGGGGCTGGAGCCCCCCACACAGGTTAAAAAAATAAAAACAAAAGCCCCGGGGAGGTGGCGGTCCCCGGGGCAGCGGGAGGGCAAAAAGCCCTCCCGCACCATTTTTTGTTAAAGCCCCGGGGGGTGGCAGTCCACGGGGCTTGGGGGGCCCTTAGAGGCCCCCCATACATAAATTTAACCCCCCCCACCATGCCCCCGGGACTTGGCCCACACGGGGGCAAATTAACATCGAAGCGCGGGAGACCGCGCATCGATTTTTTTTTTTCCCGGCAGGATCCGCGCTCCCTGAGCGCATCCTGCCGATTTAAAAAAATGCTTTTTCTACCCAGGGGGTCCTTGTGGGACCCCTTGAGCAGACCTAGGGGGTCAGGGTGTTTCTACCCTGCCCCCTTTGTGCGTTTTGCGCACTTTTTTTTACTGCTTTCTTGTTCCTCAGTTCTACCGAGGAACAAGATGGCTGCCAACACTTCCTGGTTTGGAGTGTTGACAGCCAATTAGCAGACAGCTCGTGATCGGGAGGGTGCGCGAATCCGACGCGGCCATAGATATATATGTGATTTTCCTTTTTGATTTTCTCAGGAACTACTGAACGGATTTACACCATTTAACAAAAAGGGTTCTTTCTGAACCAAGAACTACCTCTTTGCCAAATTTGGTGTAATTCCGTTCAGCAGTTCGGGCTAAAAGTTTCCTATGGGAAAATGAATGGGGAAAACACGTTTTAGGACCCCCCTTTTTTCTCGGCCCCCGCTTGACGAATCACCCCGAGACTTTCAGGGTAGGAGCGGACCAGAGCGGGCCATAAAGTTTGAAAATTTCGCGAAGATTCGTCAACCGGCAAGAGAGTTATTTCAAATAGAATGTCGCGGATTTCCTATGGAAAATAGGTCCTAACTATAACTATCTACTGGCGACCGCCAGTAGATAATATATATATATGTATATATATATATATTTATATATATTCACTGAAAAAACCATAGGTTTCAGGCACTGCTGATGACGTCACATATTACATCATTCATGACATGGTCAGTGACATCACTGATGACATCTCAAATGACATCACTGATGACATCACTGATGACATCATCCAGCAACTGTGTGTTTCTGTAAAGTTTAAATATATTTTATATATATATGCCAAGGTGTATTGAAGAATGAGTGGGTGTATAAGTGTCTGGATGGAGGATTTAGTAGGTGCGTGACTGACTGTATAAGTGAGTGATCAAATGTGTCTTAGGGAATGCATGGGTTAGTGACTAATCTGTGTGAATGTCTGTATCAGTCTGTCTGTTGTTGTGTAAGCTGCTGCATGGGTTGGTGAGTAACTCTGGATGAGTGACGGTGTGTGAGTGTCTGTATAGGTGTATGAGTGCAAATGATAGTGTTGTATTGATGAGTGACTGCATGTATGAGTGACTGTATGGGTGAATGAGTGGATGTGTGTGTAGACCTAGGAATAAGTGAGTGCGTATGTAGTAACTGGTATTGGTGTTGTCTATGGTTTAGAAAATGGTAGTCTGTATTTTAGAGTGGGTGTATCAAAGGTTATATCAGGTTGTGAGGAGGTGCATCAGATTTTCACGTGGATGATGTCATCAGTGATGTCATCAGTGATGTAATTTGAGATGTCATCAGTGATGTCATCAGTGATGTCACTGACCATGTCATGAATGATGTAATATGTGACGTCATCAGCAGTGCATTGCGGGGGCGCGAGTTATAGTTAGCTGAACTAACTATAACGGCCGAATTTCTCTGGTTTTGTACGAGTGAAATGTCCAACTAACTATAACGTCCCTGAAACCTGTGGTTTTTTCAGTGAATTTCTAAGGTTTTTTAAATGCTAATTTCTAACTATAACGTGCCTGAAACCTATGGTTTTTTCAGTAAATTTCAAAGTTTTTTTAAATGCTAATTTCTAACTATAACGTCCCTGAAACCAATGGTTTTTTCAGCGAATTTTGAAGGTTTTTTAAATGCCAATTTCTAACTATGCCTACAGAGGTAGGACATGTGAAGCAAGGCGAACAAACGCACAGAAAGAAGCAAAAGAAATGTAGAAAGAGGCAACAGAAGTCCAGAAAGACGAAGAAAAGTGTAGGAAGAAGCAAGACATGTGCAGAAAGAACCAACAGAGGAGCAGAAAGAGGCCTTGTTGCAAAATCATCCTGTGCCCCCAACTTTTTGCTGACGGGTACTGCTGGTAACTGACTCTGACTAACCAGGCCTAGAGCCAGTGCTATGCTAAAGGACACATAGAATACATTGAAAACACCCACATACACTAGGGAACACTATGCGTTGGGGTACCCCTGTGATTAGCATGACCTCCTCTGTAAGGCCCTAGTACATAATAGGGCAGGGGGATTAAAACTACCTCTAAGTAAGAGGTGCATAAAGATGCTTCTTTAAGTAGTAGTCACGTTTGCAGAGTGGTGGAGAAAGGGTGCTGGGCCTCCGACCAGCGCTCAGGAATTCCGCTGCATAGGACTTACAGGAGGTACCAGGAGGGTTTCTTGGCCCCCAAACTCCCTCAGGACTAAATTGGACTTCATCCCCCATCCCGTAGTCTGCCAGGAGGCGCTTTTGCAGAGTGGTGGAGAAAGGGGGGTCATGGCCTCCGAAGACGTCTTAGCAATCCCACTGTGTGGGACTTACTGGAGGTAACAAGAGGGGTAGTTGGCCCCCAAGGACATCCTTGGGGCCAACTTCCCCTCCTATTATCTCCAGTAAGTCCCACACAGCAGCATTGGTAAGTACTCGTACCAGGCCACGCCCCCTTTGCCCACCACTCTACAAACGCGCTCCCTGGTGGGCTCTTGCATGGGGATTGAAGTCCCCTTCGCTGCTGGGGGTCCTTTAGGGGCCAACTAGCCTACTCGTACCTCCAGTAAGCCCCACGCAGTGGGATTGCTGAGAGGTAGACAAAGGCCACGCCCCCTTTCTCCACCACTCTGCAAACGCGCCCCCTGGTGCGTTGTTAGTTGGGGAATTAATTCCCCTTGAATACTGAGGGTCCCTGGGGGCCAACTAGCCCACCAGGTACCTCCAATATGTGCCAAAGAGCTGGATTGCAGAGAGGTGGTCCGAGGCACACACCCTTTTTACACCACTCTGCAAACGCACCTCTTGGCACACTGCTGCTCGGGAGATGAAGTCCACTTATGTCCTGAGGTCCTCAGGACACCTCATCGCCCCACCAACAGTGCGCAAAGAAGCGCGTTTGCAGAGTGGTGTAAAAAGGGGGGAGGCCTCGGACCACCTCTCTGCAAAGCGCCAGGGGGCATGTTTGCACACTTGTCATATCAGGCCCCACCCCCTCCCTGCACCACTGTGCAAACGCGCCCCCTGGTGCGTTGTAAGTTGGGGGATTATTTTTTTATTTATTTTATTTCAAGAGTTTTATATAGCGCTGGCTAGACCCGGAGGTATCAGAGCGCTTTACATTAGGTTATACAATGTTACAGACAATGATAACAGATGACACTTTACATCAAAAATAAGCAACAGATTGAGAGAGGAAGGAAAGGTGAGACAGATAGAGCGGAGGGGGGAAGGGGGAAATGTGAAGGGGGAGGATGGGGGAAGAGACGGCAGGAGAGACGAAAGGAAGTTTGCCCAAAGACCGACTGGGTAGGTGACGTCCGAGGAGGGAATCCACAGCCCATCTCCCCTATAGCTAAGCAAGGTAGCTCCATCGGGCATAAGTCAAAATCACTAGGTCTCAACTGACGAAGGAAAGGTTCACAAAAGAGAGTCAGGTGGATAAAAGAGGGTGGAAACTATGAGCAAGGACGGGCGAGGGCAAAGGTCAATGGCTACAAAGAGGAGAAGAGTAGAGCGGAGAGGGGTAGGGTGAAGGGAGGAGGGAGATTAGGTCCAGAGAGACATAGGAGAGTTTGCCCAAAGATCGGCTGGGTAGGTGATGGTCAAGGAGGGAATCCATGGCCCATCTCCCCTATAGCTAGCGAGGTAGCTCCACCGGGCAACAGACAAAGGTGCTAAGTCCCCTTGAATCCTAAGGGTCCCTGGGGGCCAACTAGCCCACCAGGTACCTCCAGTAAGTGCCACAGAGCTGCGTTGCAGAGTGGTGTAAAAAGGGGCGTGGCCTCAGACCACCTCTCTGCAACGCAGCTCTGTGGCGCAAACTGGAGGTCCCTGGTGGGCTAGTTGGCCCCCAGGGACCCTCAGTATTCAAGGGGAATTAATTCCCCAACTAAGAACGCCTGCAGTGTGGTGGAGAAAGGGGGCGTGGCCTCCGGCTAGATGCCGGCTTTTTTAAAAATATTTTTTTTTACAAGGGGGCTGTGTGGCCCCCCTTCTTTTACATTGTTGGGGCCCTGGGGACCCCATCCCCCAGGGCCTGACCCCTTTTTATTCATTTTCAAAATCAGGAAGGGGCCCGCGTGGCCCCCCTCCCGAGGCCAATTTCACCCCGGGGACCCCATCCCCCGGGGCATGGCCAGTAGTTTTTTTGTTTTTTTATTTAATTCTTTGGAGGGGGCCGTGTGGCTCCCTCCTCAGGCCAATTATGGCCCCGAGGACCCCATCCCCCGGGGCCGGCCTTTCCTTTTTTTTATTCATCTTTTATTCACAGGGGAGGGGGGCTGCCTGGGCTCCCTCCCGGGCCACTTCTGGCCCCGGGGACCCATCCCCGGGGCCTGGCCGCTTCGTTGGGGACCATGGGGGGAGCCCCAATGCCCCCACAGTCCCGCCGGCTTTCCGCCTCCTGCGGGAGCCGGCATTGCTTTTGAGCATGGGGAGCTGCTAACATGCAGCTCCCCTTGCTCAGAAGCAATTCTGCTTTGCTTCCTTGAAGCGAGAGCAGGTTTCCCTGCTCTCGCTTCAAGGAAGCAAAGCAGAGTTTGCTATGGCAGGGTGGGAGCTGTGCCCCCGCCCTGCCATAGCAAACAGCAGTGTCCCGGGGGTGGGCATCCCTGGACACTGCAGGAGCCAGCCCTGGGGGGTGGCAGTCCCCAGGGCCATCAAGGGCTCCTGGAGGGGGGCCGCATGACCCCCCTCCCTCCTTTTAAAAGCCCCGGGGAGGTGGTGGTCCCCGGGGCCCGGGGGTCCGCAACGGACCCCCGTATTTAAATATTGAATGCCCCAGGGAGGTGGCGGTCCGCGGGTTTGGGGGGCCAGCGAGGCTCCCCCTCATTTTAAATATTGAATGCCCCGGGAGGTGGCGGTCCCTGGGGCTGCGGGGGGCTGCGTGCCCCCCACATTCAATTTCATAAGCCCCAGGGAGGTGGCGGTCCCTGGGGCTGCGGGGGCCCCTATGGGCCCCCACAAATAAATCAATGTTTGCCCCCGGGACCAGGCCCACCCGGGGGCTTTTTGAAAATGAAGCGCGGGAGCCCGAGCTTCGTCTTTTTTTTATTTTCACGGCAGGATTCGTGACCCCAACGCAAATTCTGCAGTTTAAAAAAAAAAAGCTTTTTTTTGGCCCTGGGGGTCCTTGTGGGACCCCCTGAGCAGGCCTAGGGGGTTAGGGTGTTTCTACCCTGCCTCCTTTTCGATGTTTTTTTTTCTGATTACTTGTGACTCAGTTACCGAGTCACAAGATGGCTGCCAACACTTCCTGGTTTGGAATGTTGGCAGCCAATCAGAATTGAGCTCGTGCTCGGGAAGGGTCACGAATCCTCCTCGGTGCTCAGATATCCATATTTTTTTCTTTTTTGAATTTCTCAGGAACTACTGAACGGATTTACACCATTTAACAAAAGGGGCTCTTTCTGAACCAAGACATACCTTTTTGCCAAATTTGGTGTAATTCCGTTCAGCAGTTCGGGCTGTAGCTTTGTCTAAAGTTTCCTATGGAAATTTACATGGGGAAAACGCGTTTTGGGACCCCCTTTTTTTCTCGGCCTCCGCTTGACGAATCACCCCGAAACTTTCAAGACATGAGCTGACCGGAGCGCTCCACTAGTTTTGAAAATTTCGCGAAGATTCGTCAAACGACGCCAAAGTTATTTGGAATACGCTTTTCCTATGGAAACTATAACTACCTACTGGTGACCGCCAGTAGGTAATATATATATATATATATATATATATATATATATATATATATATATATATATATATATATATATATATATATATATATATATATATATATATATATATATATATATATGTGTCATGAGTGATGTAATATGTGAGGTCATAAGCATGGCTTAGTTTTCCTAAAGGCACCAACCACTTTCCACTTTGCGGTCCATTTACACACATTTCAGGCGCAACACACAAATCCATTCCCATCAGCAGCCATGGGCTCTCCACACACACAATACTCACATAAAGAAACCATTGCCATTCAAGGGTCCATCACATTCATACGGAAAAATGACTGAAACACCAATCGCACTACCACTCACCTAATCCTACGACAACTTATTATGCAAACACTCATCTAGCAAGCCAACACACACTTTCTGCCAGCCACACATTCCACAATCCACCAGCCAACAACCACTCAGGCTGCCACCCAACAGCCACACATTCCACCAACCAATGGCTATATTTCCACCAGCCACTGTTGGGTTAGTGCCTTAGTCACAGTTTCACTTCAATCATGAAATTCTGAGTTCTATCTACTGAAAAACCCTATAAAAACAAACCAGTTTTGACTACCTGTTCTTGCATATTTCACCTAGTCCTAATACTGAAAGGGTGCCAAGTGCACCTTTACTAAAGTCTCATCATGGAAGTCTGTTTAGGCTCAGAAAGACTTTTCTTATTTGCACCTTCAGTGCGCTCAATGGACTGCATTCAACTCTTACTAGTGTGTGGAAGTAAGTTAGGGGTGTCTGAGAATATATTTGTGCCCCAGGCGTTCTCAGACAGTGTAAGCAAATCCACCTTTAATAATCGGGCTAAACATTTAGGCCACACTCGAAAAAATTCCCTAAAGAGCACTTTTAGAAAGACTAAGGGCCTTAGGGTTTAGTAGACACGGTGCTCACTCAAAACATGTTCAATAACTTGTCCACCGTTATGTACAGGGCACAGACTGAAATGCACTTGTAATATGGATGACAGTAATTCCCCTATGTTTTGAAGGAAGATGAAGATGACAAGCAGCCAAAAGCAAGGCCAATGTGTGCCTGATTACTGGAGTCAGTAAAGACATGGTGACTCAAATCTACTTTAGAAATGAAAAATCGTAGACTAGAGTCTTTTTTTCAAAATTAGATGGACGCGTTTCAAAAGCTACACACCTACTCAGGTAATGGTGTATGGATGGTTATGTATCTAAGAATAGTCATTTGGGGCAGGCAGTAACTCCTAATCCATGTGCTTCAATTGAACCAGTTTCCCAGAAATTCACATATGAGTGTACCAAATGAAGCAAGTTGAAAAACACAAGCTAGTCAGCAAGGGGCACTGGGGACAGTACTATCTAGTCTCTTGCGTCTTTCCTTGCATAAACTCTGCATCAGCGAGATCGGCGACTCCTATTCTCTATGCAGGAATGAAGTCAGCAAAGTGCATGTCCTGCAGCCTTACAAAGTCTTCCCTGACAGACAAGGTAGAGGCTCTTGCTTCTACAGCAGTAAAGCTTTTGATTACACCTAACTGAATGTCAAAGAAAGACATCAGTCTTTCTCAGATGGTCTGCTGATAGACTACATACTCCTATGTTGCCAAATGAATGAGGTGAGTAGACAACTTCTTATATCACGTGCAAGTGTTACAACTCTCAATATATGGTTAAAGAACCTGATAATTGTATTGGCTTCATCCATGTACTTGTTGTAATCAAGTACACAGTAGGCCTTGTGAACTTCTGCCAACTGTCTACAAACCATGATGGGAGAAGTTCTCATGACGTGTAGTGAGCACATATACTTCTTGTCTGTTGGAGAATTTACCAGCGAACAGTTTGTTGCAATGCAGCACACTGCTCTGACCTTTTTGGAGCTTCTTGCAAAAAAGCTCCAAAGGGAATCCATTGAGGTGCTTTCTAATGGTATTGCAAGCCACCATGCCAGCTTTATACAGTTCATTAAACACCTGGACTCCTGTATAGATGTCATCTACATAAAAGTTATATATAACATTTATGAAGGAGAGATTGGGCAAACTCCCATACGAACTTCTCACTAATTCCTAATGTGGAAGGACAACCTGCAGCATTTATTGCAGAGTCCTTCCCTGTGTTCAGGCTGTACACATAACCAGTAGAGCTCTCACACAACATGTACATCTTGATGCTGTGAAAAGTTATTTTACTAGGTGTGTACTGCCTGAACAGCAGCACCCTTTCAGCAAGATCAAGGAGTAATCAACTGATATATCCTGTCCAAGAATATAAATCTCTTCAAACTTGCCAGAAAACTATATATGACAGGCTGAATTTTGAACAGCCTGTCATGGCCTAGGTGGGTCCGGGGTAATGCAGCAGCATTGCCATTGAAATGCAGCATATGCTGCAGAATAAAAAAAAACATCTCTGCTCATGACCAGTGGGAAACTGGGTGTTGCCTAAACTGCAGCAGTAGACCAGTAGTAGTGTACAGTCCGTTTGTGCACCACATCCATGTTTAGCGTTTCGTTCAGAAATATTTTTTCAGCTCCCCAAGTGAAGTGGGCGTCCACAAATGTGCCCTAGAGTGAGGCTCCAGAGTGTCTCTATACTCCCTCACAAACTGCATGGTGTACAAATGTTTTTGCTGCACAATTTCCTCCAGAAAAGGACGCTAGATTTAGCATCTCCAGTGAACAGAGAAATTACTGGCTGAACTAAATTAGGAATCTTTCAAGTGAGCTCTGTACCTACCAGCACTCTGCATTGGTATACCCACTCACTAGCTATTCGCTGCACAGTTTGTACATGTGGAGGGACATCACAACTACCAGCCATGTTGCACTGAATCACTGAAAGATCAGTCATCATCAAAAACAACTCCGACTGAAAAATCACTCCGAGATTCTGCTCGATGACCGTCTTCCTTTAATGCCTTCTCAGTAACAGACCCTGTCTCAGAGTCCTCCTCCATTATTTAAGTTAGAGCCTTGAAAGCAGTCATCCAACAAAACGCCATCTCTGTGTTCTAACTAAAACTTTGTGGCCTAGGTAGAATGCAGAGGTAAGCATAGAAATGAATGCTGTGTGTGCATGTTTAGTAGGAGTGGTACGAACTGAAAGAATGGAATGGAATGTTATGAGAGTGTAGTAATGTGTGATCACTACAATAACAAGTCTCAAAACTTGCATTTATGTGACTAAAAGAATGTCTCCAAAGATCCAATGTTGCCAAGAACTTCTCAAAAAACTAAGAGCAAACTATAGGAAAAAATATAGTTCATGTTGCAACACACTCAATAAGGCAAAAGCCCATTATGCCACATTTCTTGTTGATCCCACAAGACTTTTCTTTGTGAGACTTACTGAAAAAGCAGAATGCATTACCTGTTTTCACTATTTGCCCTTTGCTTCTATCACCTCAACATCGGTAATGTGTCATCCTACAACAGGCACTGATCACTTACAGTGACACTGATCATGTCAGGCACTGATCACTTACTGTGTCATTCACATTTTACTTCCACCCAGTGTTGCATATATCATTAGGGTACTAGGTGAGCACATTTCAGCCATTTATTAGTTATTGTGCTGTTCCCATCATAAATCTACTGTGCATTTATTTATTTATTTATATAGCGCAGCTAATACCCTAAGGCGTCTAGGCGCTTGTCATCCAACAGCATACCATCACTGAGATTATGTAAAGGCTAGAGTCTGAAGATAACAAAGTTATGCAGGAAATAACCAGGTCTTCAAGCCTTTCCTAAAGGAAAGCAGATCAGGTGAATTTTTAAGTTTGTAAGGGAGACGATTCCAAAGTCTGGTTGTGATATTTATAAAGCTTTTACCACCCCAGTTTAAAAGTCGTGGTTTGGGGACCTCCACCAACATGTGTGAAGAGAACCGCAGATATCTGGCCGGCTCATCCCAGCAAAAACAGTCAATTAAATCAGCAGGGCCCTGGTTATACAGGGCCTTAAAGGCGATGCAGAGGGCCTTAAAATTAATCAGTTTTTCCACTGGTAGCCAATGTAGAGCATTGAGGGCCAGCTTGGCGGAGGAATATTTTGGAATACCAAAAAGCAATTTTGGCGGCCGAGTTCTGAAGAACCTGCAGTTTAACAAGGAGTGCTTTGTTTAGCCCAATCAGAAGGGCGTTACAGTAGTCCAGCCTAGACAAGACTAATGCAGAAACCACTGTTTTCTGAAGGTCTGGCGGTCTGAAAGAAAAAACTTTCCTCAGAATCTTCAAAGCATGACAAATAGATGAAGTGATCGCTTTCACATGATGGGAGAAGGACAAGGTGGTGTCAAAAATGACTCCCAGATTTTTCGCCTTAGTGGCTTGAATGGGAGGGGGGCCTAGGTTGGCCTAGTTCCGTGGGCCACCAATCAGAGGACCAGATGGACGGATCTCTGCCGCAAAGAACCTTGGTCTTATTGGAGTTCAGCTTAAGGCAGTTCTCTGACATCTACTCACCTGACGCATACAGGCGTGAAAGTTGTGAGCTGTGTCCCGAATATTATTTGAAATAGAAACTATAATCTGGGTGTCGTCTGCATACGACACCATGGCAAAACCATGGGATTTAATCAGTCTAGCCAGGGGGACCGCATATACATTAAAAAGGGTAGGCCTCAGGGACGAGCCCTGTGGGACCACACAAGGGAGCTTAAAGCTCTGGGACCTGAGGCCGTCCACTTCCACAAATTGTTCCCGGTCTGTAAGGAAGGATTTGAAAAGAGAAAGGGCAGCGCCTGCTATGCCTATTTCTTGGAGGAGATTTATTAGGAGGCTGTGATCTACTGTATCAAATGCCACCGAAAGGTCCAGTAATATCAAGACCGCCATGCCTCCATTATCCACAGAGCGCCTGATTTCTTCTGACGCCATGATCAGTGCAAGCTCAGTGCTATGTTCCCTCCGGAAACCATACTGTGCTGGATCCAGAATATGATTGTTATTGATGAATGTGGACCGTACTTGATTCATATATTTTTCCAGAAGTTTGGTTGGTAGAGGTAGGCGTGCGATTGGACGGTAGTTGCATGGATCTAATTTATCCAAGTTAGTTTTTTTTAAAAGTGGTAGAATGGCGGACTTTTTCCACATTTTAGGAAAGATTCCAGTTTTAATGACTAGGTTAAATGTATCAGTAAGATGGAAGGCAACTAACTCGGTCACAGAGTGTATTATCTTGGGAGGGCACGGGTCCAAAGGTGATCCGAATTTGGAGACAGAAAGAACTTTGGTGACTTGCTCGTACGTTATCGGCGGAAACTCTGAAAGATATGAAGAGTGGGAGATACAAAGAATATTGTGGTCATATAAATCTGCTCTTTTTGCATCAGAGAGTGCAGACTGGAAGTGGGAGATGCAGGGAATATTGGGGTCATTGTATATATCATGTGGCCTTGGCTAAATTCAATTCTGGCACCAATCAATTATTCAGGGGAGTTGATCCATGAAAATGAGAGCTGCCTCAACACCTTTAACCCCTTCCCTGCGCCACAAATTCCGCCGCGGTGCAGGAGGGGCTAGGGGGTGGGCATGGCGCTCCGGTACTTATGACGGCTCCACGCCATCATGAGTCACGGGCGGCGTGTGCTCATGACGGCGTGGAGCCGTCATGACCCCGCCCACTCATTAATTCGCCCGCACAGGCGGGGAATTAGTCCCGCGTGGGCGGAGCGGCAGCGGCATGACGGCTCCACACCGTCATGAGCACACGTCGCCCGTGACTCATGACGGCATGGAGCCATCATGAGCACGCAACGGGTTAAATTCTGTGCCCGACCCCCAACACAAAACAAGACATCCCTGGTGTCTAGTGGATCCCTGCTCGTACATTGCAGGTAACACTTGATCCACAAGCTAGGATATGTTTCAAAAAGACATCACTGGAGACTCTTTCCAATGATGCCTTTTCAAGTTTTGCATGTGCGTGAAAGGTCCTGGTTAGCACAAAAAGAAAAAACTAAATGGCTGCCAGATTTTTCTTTCTATTCGGGTGATGATTACACCAGGGAAGGGGAAACATAAATATATAATTATATGTTTCTTCAGGATCGACCATGCCTGGGAGGCTGAAGCCCCCAATTCAAAAAACCGAACCCCTGTTGTCCAGTGGATCTATGCTAATGGATCACCGAGAGTCCGTGATCAATGAGCAGGGATCAGTTTGAGAAAGGGGAGACTCTCTATGTTCTAGTGATGCCTCCCTTAAAAACTGAGGGGCAGGCTGATGGGAGAAATCCCTGCTGATGGGAGAAATCCCACCAGACAGGAAGGGCACTCTCCTTACCTGCTCCTTCATGCACTTTCCGGTGGGATCAGGGATATCACCATTATGTGCAGTGCGCTGACCTCACTGATGGGTAAGGGGAGGGGGTCACATCAGCTCCTACAGATGCAGATATGAGGGGAAGCCTCTGGTGGCAGCACTGGAGATTCCACTGTAGCCCCCCCCAGGTAGACGACCCATTGACGTTCTCTGCACTGTGAAGGCAGTACAGAGGATGTCAATATGTCATCACAACATTTAAGGGATTAAAAAATAATCCAAAGAAGCCCAAAGAGAAAAATCAACATTGCCAAACAAGTTTCTATAAAGGTTACTATGGGACATCTTGGTTAGCATGATGTGGCCAGAAATGCAATCACTAAAGAAAGTGTTTGTGTTAACAAATGAATTACATAAAAATATGGATTAATAAAAGACTTGAACTGTCACATTTTAGAGAACACTTCAATTTATTAAGACCTGTAGAGTAAAGTACACAGCTATTAACCTACAACTAGTGACCGGCAGTGAAAAACAGGAATCATTGTTACACAGCTTATGCCTACAACTCTGGGACCAGCAGCAATATACAGGTTTTTTATAAAATAAGAAAAAGTAACATCCCTTACCACCACGCCCCCTCCCTCCTGCTCCTCTGCACAAAACTCCCATGAACAGCAGAAATGTTATCTGGGTTCACCTGATAGGAAAAAAGGAAGAGTGAATGACAGGTAGAGACTTAGTCTGCAACTGGTGTATCTTGGGGGATCAATCTGAGCAACCGTAAGTAAGAAGAGCATGTCAGCTCTCAGAATTCAGAGCAGAGGATCCTGATAAAAGGGACCTACACATCCAGATGAGAAGTATCCTGGGAATTGACAGTCAAGGACAACCATTCTATTCCCAATATAAACATCAACTTGTGTAACCAGAAGACATAGTCAGGGGGTTTCTCTGTCCCCCAAAGTAACAGGATTACTTGCCTTGCCACCCCTAATGCCAAAGCCGTCTGTCTACCACGTTGGCAGCATAAGGGAAAAGTCAGAGGGTTTGGTAGCCATAGGATCTTGTACGCAGGAAATCTGGGGATAGAGGTGTTGAAAGCGGTGTCAATATCATTAAGAACTTGGTCTCAAAATCAGGAGAGCTTGGGAGAGTGCCCCAAAAAATGGAGCAGGTACCCCGTTTGCTCGCAGCCACGCCAACACTCCTTATAACACCCCGGATTCCAGCCATCAAGATGCGCTGGTGTTACATACCATTTTTTTTTAAACAAAGTGGTCTTGCACTCTAAAAGCAACGAATAAGTAGATAGTAACGGATATGTGTCCAAAGTTCATACACAAACATAGAGTTCGATCTTCCCAAACAACAGAAAAGTAGTCGATGTGATTTGATTGTAGGCAACAATTCCTTTTATTCTTTCATTCCTTGACAAATTTCGTAAAACCACATCACGCTATGGACAAGACTGCTGACGAGTTTCGTCCCCCTTGGGACTTCTTCAGGGCTAAAATATATACAAACAAGAGACTATTTACAACATGAATGATGATTAAAAACAAAAATCACAAAATCAAATGAACCAGACAAAATATTGTACACATAACCAGAAAGGAGTCACATGCCTAATATATAATACCCAATAATGAGCATGGGAAGATCATCAACTTGCAACTGTGTGTGATCGCACAGAAAGCAAGGAACACTTATCAACCGTTCTCAAAGAGAGGAAGACATTAATCTCAATTCTAATAGGTTTGTAAGCACAAATAGCTAAGATATACACAGTCATCCTTTTAATCTATGGAAAGCATACAGTGTTCTTGTTCGACAAACAAAAGGTTCCATTAAAAGAGTAAAGAACAACTCATATTAGGAAACATATCAGAAAATCTGTTTTTCGTCACAACTTGAAAGTGCAGACTTCATTTATGTTTGGAAAAAGAAAGAACAGCCCAGAACAAGTTAAAGATGTATCTACTACACAATGGTAAATTGCCTGATAAGTAAAACACATCTAGCAAATATTATTTACACTGTCAATAATTTAAGTAAATCTGTGAGAAAATGAAACACAAATTAACACTTCAGTAATGTACCTTATCACGTTGAACATTCACAAGTGATGTATAAATATTATGTAATGCATATATGTACACATTTATTAGTCAACTCGTCTACATTATAAATATCCCGAAACCACTGTCATTCTATATGTGGAGATAATACGTGATCTATAAATGTGAATACAATTTATAATGGCAGCACACTATTTTAGATTGCTAGTAGTAGTCCTTCCTAAACTTTATTGCATTGTACATGTTGAACGGTTCCAAAATGATTTTGAACATTAATTGTGCAGCGCAAGCCCAGAATACAAGCGGGCAATTCAAAAGATAGTCTTTCCTCAAGCAGACTGATCAAGTCTGACGTTAAACCGAGGAGATACATAGAACAGACAATTGGTGGCAGTGTTTAGCCGGACAGAGGGATACATGTCACCATGAATTTATGGCAGAGTCCGATTCCTAAAACCAAACGAACCAAGTGGTGCCAAAACTAAATGTACTTAACAATTCTAATGCGCGCTGATTGTAGAGACTTTAAAAATCCGCGCATAGGGTCATAAGTATTTTGCATGAACAAGATGTATATAAAACGCGCCATCTTGGAGTGTTGCGATCGGGATATAAATATGCATATTTACGGCTAGACTAATGTAACCAGTAGTTATCAAATATTAACAAACATCAAAAATAATAATAACACAACAATGAGGCAATAGTTACAAAGGCAGAGTAAAGAACTAATTATAATTGTTCTGATTGCAAAGCACAAGGGCTAGTTAGCAATACTATGATCACGAGGCACGATAACCTATTTCGTGGTACTTACGGGATCGGTGTCTCCCTAGAATTTGCAAGTAGCGTCCAGTTCAAAAAACGAAAGGAACCAAGCACCATCAGAACCCAGCTTATAAACCCTTTCTAAATGCACACACCTGTGAAAAAGTGAAAGATGCGCGTTTCAGATCGGAACAAAGTCACGTGACACTGATGTGTATGAATCGCGCCATCTTGAAGCATAGATGGCAGTTGAAAGCAGATAGGGCAGCACTGGAGAAGCACAAGATAACATCACTTAAGAAGAAGAGTTTTATCTAAATTTGTGAACATATTTAAAAATACTAAGCAGTTTTTTACTTCTGTCCCAAATAAGAAAAGAAAAAAATTGCATAGTGAGCAATATACTTGCATTGTTATTCTCAGAACAGGCGCCATGTTTAAAAGAAGGTGCAGTGTCACCAAATATTCTCAATAAAAAATCATAAGCTTTAATAAAAAATCATAAGCTTATGTAAGAGAGATTAAGACGAGCGTCATATTAGACGTAACTCGTATTGGCAAACATTGCTGCCTTCCTGAGTAAAAAAGGAGAAGAGTATCGTATAATGAGAAACAGAATGGAATTATGGTTCTCAAACGGGCGCAAAGTTGAGAAGGTGTGACATCACCAGGTGCTCATAATGAATTGTCATTGGTATAGATATCACAAAAAAAAGGAGAATAATCTACACGCAAAAAATGGTTTAGCACAAACAAACATCATATTAAAATAGTATCGATATTCTGATCTAATGTCCAAATCGGAAGGATTTTTTCACTAGGGCAAGATATCATGCTCCAGTGCACTACCATAAAGTAAGATGAGAAATGTCAGAATTCAGCAACTTAAAGCCAAAGGGTATACTCAAGAAAAACATAGTGATCAAGTAAACTCATTACAGAATCGACCCAAACCTAGCTCTGCACACAATATGAGTAAGGGATCATGAATACAAGGTGTCGTTTTGTCTTTTTATTGTAACAATCACCTTTGTATATATATGTGATGTTAGTTATAATAGAGATCCATTATGTGTGATAATGAGGATATTATTGATCATATAGCTTAAATATGATCATTCGCAATGCATAATCCTCAAAGGCCATCTCTCACATATGTAAGTGCCCAAGGATTGCATTTCAAAGTATGCTCACATGTTAGAGTTACAGTCGCTCTGATAGTACATATCCATACAAAACTGTTATGAACCAAAGTTGCTATCCATAGATGCATATCGCAGTAATGGTATCAAGAATGCTGTCACACATTCGAGTTGCAGTAACTACAATAGTGCCTAAACATAGGCAGCTACTAGAAAATTTATATGGACAAAAATTGCTTTCACGATTACATACCGTGAGAAAAACTCATAGGTGGAATTACACACAGAGTCGAACAAACAAGGTAGACAAGTTCCTATATTTTGAAAAACCCAAAAACACAGAGCTATCTGGAACTCAAGAGCCAAGATCCAAATGCATTTTATAAAAAATGATGAAATTCATTATTAACAACCAGGCCACAGATCACAGCTCTTAGGTGACATATCAAACGCGCCTCTGTCTGTCTCAGGCGATTAACCCTATCACCACCTCTGTCATTGCTCTTTACATGATCTAAGGCATGAAATGTAATTTTAGTATTGTCAGGATGGGAAGTATGTATGTGCAGTGCGACAGGATATCTTTCATCTCTGTTCCTGATGCTTCTTACATGTTCTTGTATACGTGTCTTTAGACTCCGTGTACTACTTCTGACGTATATTTTGTCACATGTACATTTAATCAGATAAACAACAAAGGTCATATTGCAGTTTATGAAGTATGTAATCTTAAATTCTCTCGAACCATTATATTGGAAACTCATGAGTTTGTTGACTCCTAAACTGCAAATGCAACAATTACCACAAACATAAAAACCCTGTGGTTTTTCGAGCAACCAAGTACGTGAAACGATCTTAGGTTCTCTAACATGGCTTGGGCATAACATGTCTTTAATAGTTTTGCCTTTCCGATAAGTTACTTTGGGTTTTTGAGGAACTATATCTGCAGGTAAGGTGTTAGACTTGAGTAAGTGCCAGTTCTTTCTCAGTATATTAAAAATATGTCCACTATAAATGTTATACTCAGTTATAAAAGCCACTTGGGTCTGGTTTGCTTTATCCGTGTCATGGACCCTAGGAATAAGAGTATCTTTCCTATCTAGTCTCTTTATTTTCTGTTCAGCTTTTTTTAGGCATTTTGTGTTGTATCCTCTCTCGCTGAAAACTCTCTTGATCTTACTTATATTTCTTTCAAAATTATGGTCTTGGCTGCAATTGTGGCATGCTCTAACCATTTCCCCGTATGGTATTGCCGAGATGGTAGATTTCGGATGCCAACTAGTGACGTGAAGCACACTATTGCAAGACGTGGTTTTTCTGAAAATGTCACTCTGTATAGTGTCCCCAACGACATATTATCTGAGATCCAAAAATGCAATTTCATATTTGGAGCTATTAATCGTGAGTTTGACATTAAATTTATTGTTGTTGAGGTAGTTAAAATATTGATTCAAGCCCTCATCACTGCCCTTCCAGATAAGAAAGACATCATCAATGTATCTGACATAAAAGAGGATATTGTCAATCCAGTCACTAGCCCCAGAGCCCCAGGCAGGCTCCATCTCATACAACCCCATGAAAAGGTTAGCATAAGAAGGAGCAAACCTGGAGCCCATGGCAGTCCCTTGTCTCTGCAGAAACCAAGCCTCACCATGCATGAAAGCGTTCTGTGTAAGGATAATTTCTGACATTTCTAGGAGCATGCGTGTGTGCTCCAAGTGACATGCATTGCGTTTGTATAAAAAATGTGTTAGTCCTGTAAGTCCTTGGCTCATTTCTATACACATATATAAACTCTCCGCGTCCATGGCGACAAATGCGAAGACCTCCCGCTCCCACTTAAAGTCTTCCAGTTAACACAGTAGTTCTTTACTATCCTTCAAGTAGGAGGGAAGGTTTTGAACAAAAGGCTGGAGAAAAGCATCAACGTACTCCACTAGATGTTCTGTGGGGCCCCCATTGCCAGATATAATTGGCCCCCTGGGGGAAAGGGGCCCCCCCTTATGTATTTTAGGGAGCACGTATATACAAGGATGTCTTGAATTGTGTGCTAAGAGATACTTAAATTCTAGGTCAGTGATGAGTCAAGACTCATGCCATTCTGTTAACCTGGCATTGATGTTTCTCTCAATCGTTGATGTAGGATTTGAGCTCAGTTTTTCATAACATTTTACCTGGCTAAGTTGCCGATCAATTTCAGCCATATAATCTGTAAGATCCATTAAAACAATATTTCCTCCTTTGTCCGCTTCGCGGATAACTAGGTTGGGGTCATCTCTGATAGATTGAAGAAAGGCCCTATCCTCTTTACTTATATTGGATTGATGTAAACACTTTTTATTTTTGGCATGGCTGTCCTCTAAATGATACAGATCTCTAGGTACCCTAGAAGCAAATTCATCAATTGCAGAGTTCGTGTGACTAGGGGAATACATTTAGAACTATTACGTAGACCACTATCTACAGACATATTTTCTATTATATTCAAATCACGTGCAAACTCAATCAAGTCTCCTGAGTCATCTTCATCGGGCAAGGTGGTAATCAAGTGCGTAACATGTAAATCTGATATGGTAGACTTGGAATTTTGCACATTGTTAACAATAGAGTGACAACCAGAAGGATGTTCCGCAAAAACTTTTTTAAATTTTAACTTGCGCACAAATTTGAATAGATCTAAGTGTACATTCTCCAAAAATGGTCTCTCTGAAGGACAAAAATTTAGACCTTTACTAAATACAGAGATTTCATGGTCATTTATTACTCTAGAGGACAGATTTATAACATTCAATTCATTTGTATCAGTCAAGTGATTACTGCTGTCCACCTGGTGGTTCACAATCTCAGTTATTTTTTGCTCTGTATGTTCTCCATTCTTGCTTTTGTGCCTGCCCTTGTATTTTTTGCTACCCCTCCTTGTTCGTCGCTGAGATTTTTGTTGCCCAAGCGATAGCGTTGAACCTCCCATAAAAAAACAGAGGGTGGATTAAAGTTAATGGTGGCTGAACTAGGGCCCTCGCCTGGATCACTTTCTACAGATGAAATAGAAGTACTGCTGGAAGATATACTGGATTCTCTTACTACATTAGAGGGAGTAGGTGTGGGTTTGTTGGTAATGTCATCATATTTCCTCACAAATGTAAATATGCGGCCCCTCTCATAGTCTCCCTGGTGTCTTTGTTTTTTCTGTTGTTTTTTATCTTTAAGATAAATTTGATAGTTAGCTATTTCTTTTTCAGAATCACATAATTTTGTTGAATTACATCAGGTAAGTTTGTGGCATTAATTTCTTTTTCCAAATTTGCTATATCCTCTCTGATCCTCTTGACTTTACGCTCTGAATTCCTTATCAGAATGTCCATCATATTATATGATGCAACATATATGCCTTCCTCCCATTCTCCTAGGTGATCTGGGTCAAGATCCTCATAGTTAGGAAAAATGAGAATACATAAGCCACGTGGGATTCTTTTATTCTCAAGATATTTTATGAGAGTTGCCCCGGCCCACCATTTAGCGAGTTCTTGTTTCTTAAGTCTTTCTAGACGAATACATTTATTTTTTAAACCATCATTGTTGGGTAGTTTCGATGTAGTTTGTACCATGCTGTTGTCACACTTATTAAAAAGATCTCCAATCAATTCCTCCCTGTTATCATCAAAGTCCATTGTACAACAATGAAAAAGCTGATGTCTAAACTGTGCTAATAAGCCCAAATTTACACAAAGACACAAAAGAGAAGGTCAAGGCAACAAAATCCAGCACCAGTTATGATGACGTGTTGAGGCTACAATATTATAGTATGACTTAGGTGCAAAGAACCCAAGACGTGACATTCATACGTCCTGAAAAGGGTGGGTACAACCCATCCAACATAAATTTTAAACAAAGTGGTCTTGCACTCTAAAAGCAACGAATAAGTAGAGAGTAACGTCTATTAGTGTCCAAAGATCAAAACACACATAGAGTTCGATCTTCCCAAACAACAGAACAGTAGTCGATGTGATACGATTGTAGGCAATAATTCCTTTTATTCCTTGACAAATTTCGTAAAAACACATCACGCTATGGACAAGACTGCTGACGCGTTTCATCCCCCTTGGGACTTCTTCAGGGCTAAAATATATACAAACAAGAGACTATTTACAACATGAATGATGATTAAAAACAAAAATCACAAAATCAAATGAACCAGACAAAATGTTGTACACATAACCAGAAAGGAGTCACATGCCTAATATATAATACCCAATAATGAGCATGGGAAGATCATCAACTTGCAACTGTGCGTGATCGCACAGAAAGCAAGGAACACCTATCAACTGTTCTCAAAGAGAGGAAGACATTAATCTCAATTCTAATAGGTTTGTAAGCACAAATAGCTAGGATATACACATTGTCATCCTTTTTATTCTATGGAAAGCATACAGTGTTCTTGTTCGACCAACAAAAGGTTCCATTAAAAGAGTAAAGAACAACTCATATTAGGAAAACATATCAGAACATTTACAAAAGTTTTTTGTCACAACTTGAAAGTGCAGACTTCATTTATGTTTGGAAAAAGAAAGAACAGCCCAGAACAAGTTAAAGATGTATCTACTACACAATGGTAAATTGCCACAACATACCTTGATAAGTAAAGCACATATAGCAAATATTCTTTACAGTGTCAATAATTCAAGTAAATCTGTGAGAAAATTAAACAAAAATTAACACTTCAGTAAAGTACCTTATCACGTTGAACATTCACAAGTGATTCATAAATATTATGTAATGCATATATGTACACATTTATTAGTCAACTCGTCTACATTATAAATATCCCGAAACCACTGTCATTCTATATGTGGAGATAATAAGTGATCTATAAATGAGAATACAATTTATAATGGCAGCACACTATTTTACATTGCTAGTAGTAGTCCTTCCTAAACTTCATTGCATTGTACATGTTGAACGGTTCCAAAATGATTATGAACATTAATTGTGCAGCGCAAGCCTAGAATACAAGCGGGCAATTCAAAAGATAGTTTTTCCTCAAGCAGACCGATCAAGTCTGACTTTAAACTGAGGAGATACATAGAACAGCCAATTGGTGGCAGTGTTTAGCCGGACAGAGGGATACATGTCACCATGAATTTATGGCAGAGTCCGATTCCTGAAACCAAATGAACCAAGTGGTGCCAAAACTAAGTGTACTTAACAATTCTAATGCGCGCTGATTGTAGAGAGTTTAAAAATCCACGCATAGGGTCATAAGAATTTTGCACGAACAAGATGTATATAAAACGCGCCATCGTGGAGTGTTGCGATCGGGATATAAATATGCATATTTACGGCTAGACTAATGTAACCAGTAGCTATCAAATATTAACAAACATCAAAAATAATAATAATACGACAATGAGGCAACAGTTACAAAGATAGAGTAAAGAACTAATTATAATTGTTCTGATTGCAAAGCACAAGGGCTAATTAGCAATACTACGATCACGAGGCACGATAACCTATTTCGTGGTACTTACGGGATCGGTGTCTCCCTAGAATTTGCAAGTAGCGTCCGGTTCAAAAACCGAAAGGAACCGAGCGCCATCAGAGCCCAGCTTATATACCCTTTCTAAATGCACACACCTGTGAAAAAGTAAAAGATGCGCGTTTCAGATCGGAACAAAGTCACGTGACACTGATGTGTATGAATCACGCCATCTTGAAGCATAGATGGCAGTTGAAAGCAGATAGGGCAGCACTGGAGAAGCACAAGATAACATCACTTAAGAAGAAGAGTTTTATCTAAATTTGTGAACATATTTAAAAATACTAAGCAGTTTTTTACATCTGTCCCAAATAAGAAAAAAAAAATCGCATAGTGAGCAATATACTTGCATTGTTATTCTCAGAACAGGGGCCATGTTTAATAGAAGGTGCAGTGTCACCAAATATTCTCAATAAAAAATCATAAGCTTTAATAAAAATCATAAGCTTATCTAAGAGAGATTAAGACGAGCGTCATATTAGACATAACTCGTATTGGCAAACATTGCTGCCTTCCTGAGTAGAAAAGGAGAAGAGTATTGTATAACGAGAAACAGAATGGAATTATGGTTCTCAAACGGGCGCAAAGTTGAGAAGGTGCGACATCACCAGGTGCTCATAATGAATTGTCATTTGTATAGATATCACAAAAAAAGGAGAATAATCTACACGCAAAAAATGTGTTAGCACAAACAAACATCATTTTAAAATAGTATCGATATTCTGATCTAATGTCCAAATCGGAAGGATTTTTTCACTAGGGCAAGATATCATGCTCCAGTGCACTACCATAAAGTAAGATGAGAAATGTCAGAATTCGGCAACTTAAAGCCAAAGGGTATACTCAAGAAAAACATAGTGATCAAGTAATCTCATTACAGAATCGACCCAAACCTAGCTCTGCACACAATATGAGTAAGGGATCATGAATACAAGGTATCGTTTTGTCTTTTTATTGTAACAATCACCTTTGTATATATATGTGATGTTAGTTATAATAGAGATCCATTATGTGTGATAATGAGGATATTATTGATCATATAGCTTAAATATGATCATTCGCAATGCATAATCCTCAAAGGCCATCTCTCACATATGTAAGTGCCCAAGGATTGCATTTCAAAGTATGCTCACATGTTAGAGTTACAGTCGCTCTGATAGTACATATCCATACAAAACTGTTATGAACCAAAGTTGCTATCCATAGTTGCATATCGCAGTAATGGTATCAAGAATGGTGTCACACATTCGAGTTGCAGAAACTACAATAGTGCCTAAACATAGGCAGCTACTAGAAAATTTATATGGACAAAAATTGCTTTCACGATTACATACCGTGAGAAAAAACTCATAGGTGGAATTACACACAGAGTCGAACAAACAAGGTAGACAAGTTCCTATATTTTGAAAAACCCAAAAACACAGAGCTATCTGGAACTCAAGAGCCAAGATCCAAATGCATTTTATAAAAAATGATGAAATTCATTATTAACATTCAGGCCACAGATCACAGCTCTTAGGTGACATATCAAACGCGCCTCTGTCTGTCTCAGGCGATTAACCCTATCACCACCTCTGTCATTGCTCTTTACATGATCTAAGGCATGAAATGTAATTTTAGTATTGTCAGGATGGGAAGTATGTATGTGCAGTGCGACAGGATATCTTTCATCTCTGTTCCTGATGCTTCTTACATGTTCTTGTATACTTGTCTTTAGACTCCGTGTACTACTTCTGACGTATATTTTGTCACATCTACATTTAACCAGATAAACAACAAAGGTCATATTGCAGTTTATGAAGTATGTAATCTTAAATTCTCTCGAACCATTATATTGGAAACTCATGAGTTTGTTGACTCCTAAACTGCAAATGCAACAATTACCACAAACATAAAAACCCTGTGGTTTTTCGAGCAACCAAGTGTGTGAAACGATCTTAGGTTCTCTAACATGGCTTGGGCATAACATGTCTTTAATAGTTTTGCCTTTCCGATAAGTTACTTTGAGTTTTTGAGGAACTATATCTGCTGGTAAGGTGTTAGACTTGAGTAAGTGCCAGTTCTTTCTCAGTATATTAAAAATATGTCCACTATAAATGTTATACTCAGTTATAAAAGCCACTTGGGTCTGGTTTGCTTTATCCGTGTCATGGACCCTAGGAATAAGAGTATCTTTCCTATCTAGTCTCTTTATTTTCTGTTCAGCTTTTTTAGGCATTTTGTGTTGTATCCTCTCTCGCTGAAAACTCTCTTGATCTTACTTATATTTCTTTCAAAATTATGGTCTTGGCTGCAATTGTGGCATGCTCTAACCATTTCCCCGTATGGTATTGCCGAGATGGTAGATTTCGGATGCCAACTAGTGACGTGAAGCACACTATTGCAAGACGTGGTTTTTCTGAAAATGTCACTCTGTATAGTGTCCCCAACGACATATTATCTGAGATCCAAAAATGCAATTTCATATTTGGAGCTTTTAATCGTGAGTTTGACATTAAATTTATTGTTGTTGAGGTAGTTAAAATATTGATTCAAGCCCTCATCACTGCCCTTCCAGATAAGAAAGACATCATCAATGTATCTGACATAAAAGAGGATATTGTCAATCCAGTCACTAGCCCCAGAGCCCCAGGCAGGCTCCATCTCATACAACCCCATGAAAAGGTTAGCATAAGAAGGAGCACACCTGGAGCCCATGGCAGTCCCTTGTCTCTGCAGAAACCAAGCCTCACAATGCATGAAAGCGTTCTGTGTAAGGATAATTTCTGACATTTCTAGGAGCATGCGTGTGTGCTCCAAGTGACATGCATTGCGTTTGTATAAAAAATGTGTTAGTCCTGTAAGTCCTTGGCTCATTTCTATACACATATATAAACTCTCCGCGTCCATGGCGACAAATGCGAAGACCTCCCGCTCCCACTTAAAGTCTTCCAGTTTACACAGTAGTTCTTTACTATCCTTCAAGTAGGAGGGAAGGTTTTGAACAAAAGGCTGGAGAAAAGCATCAACGTACTCCACTAGATGTTCTGTGGGGCCCCCATTGCCAGATATAATTGGCCCCCTGGGGAAAGGGGCACCCCTTATGTATTTTAGGGAGCACGTATATACAAGGATGTCTTGAATTGTGTGCTAAGAGATACTTAAATTCTAGGTCAGTGATGAGTCAAGACTCATGCCATTCTGTTAACCTGGCATTGATGTTTCTCTCAATCGTTGATGTAGGATTTGAGCTCAGTTTTTCATAACATTTTACCTGGCTAAGTTGCCGATCAATTTCAGCCATATAATCTGTAAGATCCATTAAAACAATATTTCCTCCTTTGTCCGCTTCGCGGATAACTAGGTTGGGGTCATCTCTGATAGATTGAAGAAAGGCCCTATCCTCTTTACTTATATTGGATTGATGTAAACACTTTTTATTTTTGGCATGGCTGTCCTCTAAATGATACAGATCTCTAGGTACCCTAGAAGCAAATTCATCAATTGCAGAGTTCGTGTGACTAGGGGGAATACATTTAGAACTATTACATAGACCACTATCTACAGACATATTTTCTATTATATTCAAATCACGTGCAAACTCAATCAAGTCTCCTGAGTCATCTTCATCGGGCAAGGTGGTAATCAAGTGCGTAACATGTAAATCTGATATGGTAGACTTGGAATTTTGCACATTGTTAACAATAGAGTGACAACCAGAAGGATGTTCCGCAAAAACTTTTTTAAATTTTAACTTGCGCACAAATTTGAATAGATCTAAGTGTACATTCTCCAAAAATGGTCTCTCTGAAGGACAAAAATTTAGACCTTTACTAAATACAGAGATTTCATGGTCATTTATTACTCTAGAGGACAGATTTATAACATTCAATTCATTTGTATCAGTCAAGTGATTACTGCTGTCCACCTGGTGGTTCACAATATCAGTTATTTTTTGCTCTGTATGTTCTCCATTCTTGCTTTTGTGCCTGCCCTTGTATTTTTTGCTACCCCTCCTTGTTCGTCGCTGAGATTTTTGTTGCCCAAGCGATAGCGTTGAACCTCCCATAAAAAAACAGAGGGTGGCTTAAAGTTAATGGTGGCTGAACTAGGGCCCTCGCCTGGATCACTTTCTACAGATGAAATAGAAGTACTGCTGGAAGATATACTGGATTCTCTTACTACATTAGAGGGAGTAGGTGTGGGTTTGTTGGTAATGTCATCATATTTCCTCACAAATGTAAATATGCGGCCCCTCTCATAGTCTCCCTGGTGTCTTTGTTTTTTCTGTTGTTTTTTATCTTTAAGATAAATTTGATAGTTAGCTATTTCTTTTTCAGAATCACATAATTTTGTTGAATTACATCAGGTAAGTTTGTGGCATTAATTTCTTTTTCCAAATTTGCTATATCCTCTCTGATCCTCTTGACTTTACGCTCTGAATTCCTTATCAGAATGTCCATCATATTATATGATGCAACATATATGCCTTCCTCCCATTCTCCTAGGTGATCTGGGTCAAGATCCTCATAGTTAGGAAAAATGAGAATACATAAGCCACGTGGGATTCTTTTTATTCTCAAGATATTTTATGAGAGTTGCCCCGTCCCACCATTTAGCGAGTTCTTGTTTCTTAAGTCTTTCTAGACGAATACATTTATTTTTTAAACCATCATTGTTGGGTAGTTTCGATGTAGTTTGTACCATGCTGTTGTCACACTTATTAAAAAGATCTCCAATCAATTCCTCCCTGTTATCATCAAAGTCCATTGTACAACAATGAAAAAGCTGATGTCTAAACTGTGCTAATAAGCCCAAATTTACACAAAGACACAAAAGAGAAGGTCAAGGCAACAAAATCCAGCACCAGTTATGATGACGTGTTGTAGCTACAATATTATAGTATGACTTAGGTGCAAAGAACCCAAGACGTGACATTCATACGTCCTGAAAAGGGTGGGTACAACCCATCCAACATAAATTTTAAACAAAGTGGTCTTGCACTCTAAAAGCAACGAATAAGTAGAGAGTAACGTCTATTAGTGTCCAAAGATCATACACACACATAGAGTTCGATCTTCCCAAACAACAGAACAGTAGTCGATGTGATACGATTGTAGGCAATAATTCCTTTTATTCTTTTATTCCTTGACAAATTTCGTAAAAACACATCACGCTATGGACAAGACTGCTGACGCGTTTCATCCCCCTTGGGACTTCTTCAGGGCTAAAATATATACAAACAAGAGACTATTTACAACATGAATGATGATTAAAAACAAAAATCACAAAATCAAATGAACCAGACAAAATGTTGTACACATAACCAGAAAGGAGTCACATGCCTAATATATAATACCCAATAATGAGCATTAGGAAGATCATCAACTTGCAACTGTGCGTGATCGCACAGAAAGCAAGGAACACCTATCAACCGTTCTCAAAGAGAGGAAGACATTAATCTCAATTCTAATAGGTTTGTAAGCACAAATAGCTAGGATATACACAGAGTCATCCTTTTTATTCTATGGAAAGCATACAGTGTTCTTGTTCGACCAACAAAAGGTTCCATTAAAAGAGTAAAGAACAACTCATATTAGGAAAACATATCAGAAAATTTACAAAAGTTTTTTGTCACAACTTGAAAGTGCAGACTTCATTTATGTTTGGAAAAAGAAAGAACAGCCCAGAACAAGTTAAAGATGTACCTACTACACAATGGTAAATTGCCACAACATACCTTGATAAGTAAAGCACATATAGCAAATATTCTTTACAGTGTAAATAATTCAAGTAAATCTGTGAGAAAATTAAACAAAAAGTAACACTTCAGTAATGTACCTTATCACGTTGAACATTCACAAGTGATTCATAAATATTATGTAATGCATATATGTACACATTTATTAGTCAACTCGTCTACATTATAAATATCCCGAAACCACTGTCATTCTATATGTGGAGATAATAAGTGATCTATAAATGAGAATACATTTTATAATGGCAGCACACTATTTTACATTGCTAGTAGTAGTCCTTCCCAAACTTCATTGCATTGTACATGTTGAACGGTTCCAAAATGATTTTGAACATTAATTGTGCAGCGCAAGCCCAGAATACAAGCGGGCAATTCAAAAGATAGTTTTTCCTCAAGCAGACCGATCAAGTCTGACTTTAAACTGAGGAGATACATAGAACAGCCAATTGGTGGCAGTGTTTAGCCGGACAGAGGGATACATGTCACCATGAATTTATGGCAGAGTCCGATTCCTGAAACCAAATGAACCAAGTGGTGCCAAAACTAAGTGTACTTAACAATTCTAATGCGCGCTGATTGTAGAGAGTTTAAAAATCCACGCATAGGGTCATAAGTATTTTGCACGAACAAGATGTATATAAAACGCGCCATCGTGGAGTGTTGCGATCGGGATATAAATATGCATATTTACGGCTAGACTAATGTAACCAGTAGCTATCAAATATTAACAAACATCAAAAATAATAATAATACGACAATGAGGCAACAGTTACAAAGATAGAGTAAAGAACTAATTATAATTGTTCTGATTGCAAAGCACAAGGGCTAATTAGCAATACTACGATCACGAGGCACGATAACCTATTTCGTGGTACTTACGGGATCGGTGTCTCCCTAGAATTTGCAAGTAGCGTCCGGTTCAAAAACCGAAAGGAACCGAGCGCTATCAGAGCCCAGCTTATATACCCTTTCTAAATGCACACACCTGTGAAAAAGTAAAAGATGCGCGTTTCAGATCGGAACAAAGTCACGTGACACTGATGTGTATGAATCACGCCATCTTGAAGCATAGATGGCAGTTGAAAGCAGATAGGGCAGCACTGGAGAAGCACAAGATAACATCACTTAAGAAGAAGAGTTTTATCTAAATTTGTGAACATATTTAAAAATACTAAGCAGTTTTTTACTTCTGTCCCAAATAAGAAAAAAAAAAATCGCATAGTGAGCAATATACTTGCATTGTTATTCTCAGAACAGGGGCCATGTTTAAAAGAAGGTGCAGTGTCACCAAATATTCTCAATAAAAAATCATAAGCTTTAATAAAAATCATAAGCTTATCTAAGAGAGATTAAGACGAGCGTCATATTAGACATAACTCGTATTGGCAAACATTGCTGCCTTCCTGAGTAGAAAAGGAGAAGAGTATTGTATAATGAGAAACAGAAAGGAATTATGGTTCTCAAACGGGCGCAAAGTTGAGAAGGTGCGACATCACCAGGTGCTCATAATGAATTGTCATTTGTATAGATATCACAAAAAAGGAGAATAATCTACACGCAAAAATGTGTTAGCACAAACAAACATCATTTTAAAATAGTATCGATATTCTGATCTAATGTCCAAATCGGAAGGATTTTTTCACTAGGGCAAGATATCATGCTCCAGTGCACTACCATAAAGTAAGATGAGAAATGTCAGAATTCGGCAACTTAAAGCCAAAGGGTATACTCAAGAAAAACATAGTGATCAAGTAATCTCATTACAGAATCGACCCAAACCTAGCTCTGCACACAATATGAGTAAGGGATCATGAATACAAGGTGTCGTTTTGTCTTTTTATTGTAACAATCACCTTTGTATATATATGTGATGTTAGTTATAATAGAGATCCATTATGTGTGATAATGAGGATATTATTGATCATATAGCTTAAATATGATCATTCGCAATGCATAATCTTCAAAGGCCATCTCTCACATATGTAAGTGCCCAAGGATTGCATTTCAAAGTATGCTCACATGTTAGAGTTACAGTCGCTCTGATAGTACATATCCATACAAAACTGTTATGAACCAAAGTTGCTATCCATAGTTGCATATCGCAGTAATGGTATCAAGAATGCTGTCACACATTCGAGTTGCAGAAACTACAATAGTGCCTAAACATAGGCAGCTACTAGAAAATTTATATGGACAAAAATTGCTTTCACGATTACATACCGTGAGAAAAAACTCATAGGTGGAATTACACACAGAGTCGAACAAACAAGGTAGACAAGTTCCTATATTTTGAAAAACCCAAAAACACAGAGCTATCTGGAACTCAAGAGCCAAGATCCAAATGCATTTTATAAAAATTATGAAAATCATTATTAACATTCAGGCCACAGATCACAGCTCTTAGGTGACATATCAAACGTGCCTCTGTCTGTCTCAGGCGATTAACCCTATCACCACCTCTGTCATTGCTCTTTACATGATCTAAGGCATGAAATGTAATTTTAGTATTGTCAGGATGGGAAGTATGTATGTGCAGTGCGACAGGATATCTTTCATCTCTGTTCCTGATGCTTCTTACATGTTCTTGTATACGTGTCTTTAGACTCCGTGTACTACTTCTGACGTATATTTTGTCACATGTACATTTAACCAGATAAACAACAAAGGTCATATTGCAGTTTATGAAGTATGTAATCTTAAATTCTCTCGAACCATTATATTGGAAACTCATGAGTTTGTTGACTCCTAAACTGCAAATGCAACAATTACCACAAACATAAAAACCCTGTGGTTTTTCGAGCAACCAAGTACGTGAAACGATCTTAGGTTCTCTAACATGGCTTGGGCATAACATGTCTTTAATAGTTTTGCCTTTCCGATAAGTTACTTTGGGTTTTTGAGGAACTATATCTGCTGGTAAGGTGTTAGACTTGAGTAAGTGCCAGTTCTTTCTCAGTATATTAAAAATATGTCCACTATAAATGTTATACTCAGTTATAAAAGCCACTTGGGTCTGGTTTGCTTTATCCGTGTCATGGACCCTAGGAATAAGAGTATCTTTCCTATCTAGTCTCTTTATTTTCTGTTCAGCTTTTTTAGGCATTTTGTGTTGTATCCTCTCTCGCTGAAAACTCTCTTGATCTTACTTATATTTCTTTCAAAATTATGGTCTTGGCTGCAATTGTGGCATGCTCTAACCATTTCCCCGTATGGTATTGCCGAGATGGTAGATTTCGGATGCCAACTAGTGACGTGAAGCACACTATTGCAAGACGTGGTTTTTCTGAAAATGTCACTCTGTATAGTGTCCCCAACGACATATTATCTGAGATCCAAAAATGCAATTTCATATTTGGAGCTATTAATCGTGAGTTTGACATTAAATTTATTGTTGTTGAGGTAGTTAAAATATTGATTCAAGCCCTCATCACTGCCCTTCCAGATAAGAAAGACATCATCAATGTATCTGACATAAAAGAGGATATTGTCAATCCAGTCACTAGCCCCAGAGCCCCAGGCAGGCTCCATCTCATACAACCCCATGAAAAGGTTAGCATAAGAAGGAGCAAACCTGGAGCCCATGGCAGTCCCTTGTCTCTGCAGAAACCAAGCCTCACCATGCATGAAAGCGTTCTGTGTAAGGATAATTTCTGACATTTCTAGGAGCATGCGTGTGTGCTCCAAGTGACATGCATTGCGTTTGTATAAAAATGTGTTAGTCCTGTAAGTCCTTGGCTCATTTCTATACACATATATAAACTCTCCGCGTCCATGGCGACAAATGCGAAGACCTCCCGCTCCCACTTAAAGTCTTCCAGTTTACACAGTAGTTCTTTACTATCCTTCAAGTAGGAGGGAAGGTTTTGAACAAAAGGCTGGAGAAAAGCATCAACGTACTCCACTAGATGTTCTGTGGGGCCTCCATTGCCAGATATAATTGGCCCCCTGGGGAAAGGGGCCCCCTTATGTATTTTAGGGAGCACGTATATACAAGGATGTCTTGAATTGTGTGCTAAGAGATACTTAAATTCTAGGTCAGTGATGAGTCAAGACTCATGCCATTCTGTTAACCTGGCATTGATGTTTCTCTCAATCGTTGATGTAGGATTTGAGCTCAGTTTTTCATAACATTTTACCTGGCTAAGTTGCCGATCAATTTCAGCCATATAATCTGTAAGATCCATTAAAACAATATTTCCTCCTTTGTCCGCTTCATGGATAACTAGGTTGGGGTCATCTCTGATAGATTGAAGAAAGGCCCTATCCTCTTTACTTATATTGGATTGATGTAAACACTTTTTATTTTTGGCATGGCTGTCCTCTAAATGATACAGATCTCTAGGTACCCTAGAAGCAAATTCATCAATTGCAGAGTTCGTGTGACTAGGGGAATACATTTAGAACTATTACATAGACCACTATCTACAGACATATTTTCTATTATATTCAAATCACGTGCAAACTCAATCAAGTCTCCTGAGTCATCTTCATCGGGCAAGGTGGTAATCAAGGGCGTAACATGTAAATCTGATATGGTAGACTTGGAATTTTGCACATTGTTAACAATAGAGTGACAACCAGAAGGATGTTCCATAAAAACTTTTTAAATTTTAACTTGCGCACAAATTTGAATAGATCTAAGTGTACATTCTCCAAAAATGGTCTCTCTGAAGGACAAAAATTTAGACCTTTACTAAATACAGAGATTTCATGGTCATTTATTACTCTAGAGGACAGATTTATAACATTCAATTCATTTGTATCAGTCAAGTGATTACTGCTGTCCACCTGGTGGTTCACAATCTCAGTTATTTTTTGCTCTGTATGTTCTCCATTCTTGCTTTTGTGCCTGCCCTTGTATTTTTGCTACCCCTCCTTGTTCGTCGCTGAGATTTTTGTTGCCCAAGCGATAGCGTTGAACCTCCCATAAAAAAACAGAGGGTGGATTAAAGTTAATGGTGGCTGAACTAGGGCCCTCGCCTGGATCACTTTCTACAGATGAAATAGAAGTACTGCTGGAAGATATACTGGATTCTCTTACTACATTAGAGGGAGTAGGTGTGGGTTTGTTGGTAATGTCATCATATTTCCTCACAAAAGTAAATATGCGGCCCCTCTCATAGTCTCCCTGGTGTCTTTGTTTTTTCTGTTGTTTTTTATCTTTAAGATAAATTTGATAGTTAGCTATTTCTTTTTCAGAATCACATAATTTTGTTGAATTACATCAGGTAAGTTTGTGGCATTAATTTCTTTTTCCAAATTTGCTATATCCTCTCTGATCCTCTTGACTTTACGCTCTGAATTCCTTATCAGAATGTCCATCATATTATATGATGCAACATATATGCCTTCCTCCCATTCTCCTAGGTGATCTGGGTCAAGATCCTCATAGTTAGGAAAAATGAGAATACATAAGCCACGTGGGATTCTTTTATTCTCAAGATATTTTATGAGAGTTGCCCCGTCCCACCATTTAGCGAGTTCTTGTTTCTTAAGTCTTTCTAGACGAATACATTTATTTTTAAACCATCATTGTTGGGTAGTTTCGATGTAGTTTGTACCATGCTGTTGTCACACTTATTAAAAAGATCTCCAATCAATTCCTCCCTGTTATCATCAAAGTCCATTGTACAACAATGAAAAAGCTGATGTCTAAACTGTGCTAATAAGCCCAAATTTACACAAAGACACAAAAGAGAAGGTCAAGGCAACAAAATCCAGCACCAGTTATGATGACGTGTTGTAGCTACAATATTATAGTATGACTTAGGTGCAAAGAACCCAAGACGTGACATTCATACGTCCTGAAAAGGGTGGGTACAACCCATCCAACATAAATTTTAAACAAAGTGGTCTTGCACTCTAAAAGCAACGAATAAGTAGAGAGTAACGTCTATTAGTGTCCAAAGATCATACACACACATAGAGTTCGATCTTCCCAAACAACAGAACAGTAGTCGATGTGATACGATTGTAGGCAATAATTCCTTTTATTCTTTTATTCTTTGACAAATTTCGTAAAAACACATCACGCTATGGACAAGACTGCTGACGCATTTCATCCCCCTAGGGACTTCTTCAGGGCTAAAATATATACAAACAAGAGACTATTTACAACATGAATGATGATTAAAAACAAAAATCACAAAATCAAATGAACCAGACAAAATGTTGTACACATAACCAGAAAGGAGTCACATGCCTAATATATAATACCCAATAATGAGCATGGGAAGATCATCAACTTGCAACTGTGCGTGATCGCACAGAAAGCAAGGAACACCTATCAACCGTTCTCAAAGAGAGGAAGACATTAATCTCAATTCTAATAGGTTTGTAAGCACAAATAGCTAGGATATACACAGAGTCATCCTTTTTATTCTATGGAAAGCATACAGTGTTCTTGTTCAACCAACAAAAGGTTCCATTAAAAGAGTAAAGAACAACTCATATTAGGAAAACATATCAGAAAATTTACAAAAGTTTTTTGTCACAACTTGAAAGTGCAGACTTCATTTATGTTTGGAAAAAGAAAGAACAGGCCAGAAAAAGTTAAAGATGTATCTACTACACAATGGTAAATTGCCACAACATACCTTGATAAGTAAAGCACATATAGCAAATATTCTTTACAGTGTAAATAATTCAAGTAAATCTGTGAGAAAATTAAACAAAAATTAACACTTCAGTAATGTACCTTATCACGTTGAACATTCACAAGTGATTCATAAATATTACGTAATGCATATATGTACACATTTATTAGTCAACTCGTCTACATTATAAATATCCCGAAACCACTGTCATTCTATATGTGGAGATAATAAGTGATCTATAAATGAGAATACAATTTATAATGGCAGCACACTATTTTACATTGCTAGTAGTAGTCCTTCCTAAACTTCATTGCATTGTACATGTTGAACGGTTCCAAAATGATTTTTGTTAGATTTGGGGGTCTCTAGTTGGCAGAGGTATGTACCTTTGTCCAAATAGGGACCCTTGAGTCTAGTCAGGGAAAGTAGGTACACTCCCGAAATAACCCCTGCTCACCCTCTTGGTAGCTTGGCACGAGCAGACAGGCTTAGTTCAGAGGCAGTGTGTAAAGCATTTGTGAACACATACAGTAATCAAGTGACAACACTACAAATGGACACCACACAGGTTATATATTTATAAAAATAGGTATACTTTATATAGATTTATCACAAGACCATAAACGACAAAAATAATCCACAATACTGTTAAGAATACTTAGTTCTGATCAAAAGGCTTAATTCAAGGTTCTGTGCGAGTCGGTAGCCTCCTCCGGCTACGGCGATGTCGAGAACAAACAGAGTCTAACAAATCCAGCTGACCGCGGCGAGACGGGCCAACACAGCGTAGACAGACTCGGTCACAGTACCTTTACTTGAAGCGGCAGGCACGGGCGTGCGAGCCGGATGGCTGTCTGTCGCGGTCGCGATGCAAAAAATGGAAGCGTTGCAGGACGCGTTGTCCCTCGATGCGGTGCAGGCAGCGGCTCGTTGGACGTCGCCGAGACGGAGTCGGTGAGACCAGGGCCGTGCGTTGCAGGGCGAGACGGTGCTTCGATGCGGTGCTGGCAGGTTGCGGTGCGGCGACGGAGCCGGATTCAGGAGCTGGCGTCGATCAGTCCGGACAGCGGTGCGAGTCGGGCGGTGCGTCGCAAAGCGTGCGAGCGGTGCCCAACTCCGGTGCGGTCACAGGACTCGAACTCAGCAGCAGTGACCGTGTCGGTCGGACCAGTTCGATTCGGGCGTAGCGAAGCGTTGCAGGACGCGTTGTCCCTCGATGCGGTGCAGGCAGCGGCTCGTTGACGGAGTCGGTGAGACCAGGGCCGTGCGTTGCAGGGCGAGACGGCGCTTCGAGGCGGTGCTTACAGGACACCGAGTCGGTCGTGAGAGTCGGTCACAGCTCCCTACCTCTGTAGCCACTGAAACAGAGTTTCCAGCAGCAATTCACAAAGGGGTGAAGTCCAATGGTCCTGGGACTTCGGTCAGGGGGCAAGCTCTCTTCCAAGCCCTTGGAGATCCTTCACAAGTTGATGAAAGTCACAGCAAAGCAAAAGTTCCTTTCTCCTCTCTTTGGCAGTCAGGCAAACCACTGCAGGCCAATCCCCCAAGCAGCACTTCAGCTTGGGGATAGTCTCTCCTCAGTTTCTTCTTGGTTCCGCTCCTCAGCAAAGGTTTCTTCTTGTTCCCAAAAGTGATCTAATTTTCCTGGGGTCTGGGTGCCCCTCTTATACCCTGATTCTCTTTGTTCTCTGGAGGCAGAGAGGCCTCTGCCTAGTCCAAAACCAGTTCTGGTCAGTCCTGGAGCACTTTGTTTTTCTGACTCCTTCTTTCCTTTCAGAATGTGGGGCAGAGTGCTCAGCCGCCCGGCAGGAGGTGGAGCCAGCATTGTGGAAGGCAGGCACAGCCCTATTCAGACCCAGGTGCAACTCCTCCCTCCACTCTGGATGCAGATCTTTCTATTCAGCCCTGCGCTGACTCACCCTGTCTCCGGTAGCCACCCCCAGCCCCTGTCACTCAATCTCCAGACAAGGAATACACAACCTAGCAGAGGCAGGCTTGGATAGTTAGGCAAGAAAATACCCACTTTCTAAAAGTGGTATTTTCGAACACAGAATGTTAAAACCAACTTCACTAAAAGATGTATTTTATCATCCTGAGTTCAGGCATACTAAATTCGTTTTTCTACCATGTTCCCTGGGTCAGTTCTGACTATAAGGTGTAATAGTCAGTCTGCCCATTCTGGCCTATGGGGAGCAGGTAGCCTTGCAATAGTGAAAACGAAAATGGCTGTAATTCACTATTAGGACATGCCACACACACCAGGGCATGTCCTACCTTATACTTACAATGCACCCTGCCCTAGGGCCTACTTTAGGGGTGACCAACATGCAGTAAAGGGAAGGTTTTAGGGACTGGTAAGTGGGTGTACTCACCAAGTCGACATGGCAGCCCTAGGCTGCACACAGGCTCTGCGATGGCAGGCCTGAGACACATTTTACCGGCCGCTTCTGTGGGTGGCACAACCAGTGCTGCAAGCCCACCAGCGGCATTGGATTTACAAGCCCTGGGCACACTGAGTGCACTGTACTAGGGACTGACAAGTAAACCAATCATCCAATCATGGAGTCACTAATACATATATCAATTAACGATAGGGAGCACTTGCACTTTGGCACTGATTAGCAGCGGCAAAGTGCCCATGAGCATCTAGTCCAGCAAAAACATATCGGCAACAGTGGAGGCATTACGAAAAATGGAAGGGAGACCCACGCCAAGGATGCCAGGTCTAACACGTGTCCCCTCCAGCTGAAATGTGGGGAGAACTATCCTACCCCTAGGGAGTTCTCATCGCTAAGGCAGGAAAAATCTGGACAGTCCATCAGCATTGGCGTGTTCTGTACCAGGGCGGTGTTCCACCGTAAAGTCCATCCCCTGTAGGGAAATGGACCACCTCAACAGCTTTGGATTCTCACCCCTCATCTGCATCAACCATCTGAGGGGCCTGTGGTCTGTCTGAACCCGGAAGTGAGTCCCAAACAGGTATGGTCTCAGCTTCTTCAGTGCCCAGACCACAGCAAATGCCTCACGCTCGATAGCACTCCATCTCTGTTCCCGGGGAAGTAACCTCCTACTGATGAAGGCTACAGGTTGGTCTAGGCCCTCCTCATTGATCTGTGATAGAACAGCCCCTACACCATGCTCTGAAGCGTCGGTTTGAACAATGAACTCATTGGAGAAGTTGGGTGCCTGGAGCACAGGCGCCGTGCACATGGCAGTCTTCAAGGTGTCAAAAGCTTTTTGACAGGCGTCAGTCCAAATCACTTTCCTGGGCTGCTTCTTGGAAGTCAGCTCGGTCAAGGGGGCAACAATGCTGCCATACCCCTTGACGAATCTCCGGTAATACCCGGTGAGTCCTAGGAAGGCTCTCACCTCTGTCTGGGTCTTGGGGGCTCCCAAGCCAGAATGGTATCAATTTTCGGTTGGAGGGGCGCCACCTGGCCGCTCCCAACCTGGTGTCCCAAGTACACCACAGAACCCTGCCCAATCTGGCACTTACTCGCCTTGATTGTGAGGCCTGCCCTCCGCAGCGCCATCAACACTTCCCAGAGGTGGCGCAGATGCTCTTCCCAACGGTCACTGAACACTGCGATGTCATCCAGGTAGGCGGCACTGAAATCCTCCAGTCCAACCAACACCTGGTTGACCAACCTCTGAAAGGTGGCAGGGGCATTCTTCATCCCAAAGGGCATCACCCGGAACTGGTAGTGCCCATCTGGTGTGGAGAATGCTGACCTCTCTTTTGCCCCATCAGTCAAGGCGATCTGCCAGTATCCAGACGTTAAGTCAAACGTGCTGAGGTACCGCGCAGCCCCTAACCGATCTATGAGCTCATCAGCTCTGGGGATGGGGTGGGCGTCAGTCCTGGTGACGGAATTGAGTCCCCTGTAGTCCACACAGAACCGGAGTTCTGGTGTGGCACCAGGCGCGGCAGCTTTGGAACCAAGACCACGGGGCTGGCCCAAGGGCTGTTAGAGGACTCAATCACCCCTAGCGCAAACATCTTGGAGACCTCCTCCTTGATGCAGGCTCTGACCCTGTCAGTCACCCTGTAAGCCTTGTGCTTCACAGGAAGACTGTCCCCAGTGTCCACATCATGGACGCACCAATGAGTGACACTGGGAACCAGGGAGAACAGGTCAGGGAACTGTCCCAACAAGTGGCGACAGTCACCCTGCTGCTCAGGTGTCAGGGAGGTAGAGAGGTTTACTCCCTCCACTGATCCATCTTGCTCTCGGGCTGACAGGAGGTCAGGAAGAGGCTCGGTCTCCTCCTCCATTCCATCATCTGTCGCTAAGAGCATGCCCACTTGGGACCTCTCCAAGTGGGGCTTCAGGCGGTTCACATGCAGGACCCGCAAGGGGTTCCTGGGAGACTGCAAGTCCACCAAATAGGTAACTGGACTCTTGCGCTCCACCACCGTAAAAGGGCCGGTCCACCTGTCCTGGAGCGCACAGGGCTCCACAGGGGCCATGACCCACACTTTCTGACCAGGCTGAAGCTCTACCAGAGTGGCATTCTGGTCGTACCACCGCTTCATCTCCTCCTGGCTGGCTTCCAGATTTGCCTCAGCGAGTTCTCTGAAACGCCTAGTCTGGTTCCTGAAGGCCAGCATGTAACTGTATACATCCTGGGGAGGTTTCCTGGGAGATTGCTCCCAGCCTTCCTTGACCAAACTCAGAGGTCCTCGCACCGGGTGTCCATAGAGGAGCTCAAAGGGACTGAACCCTAGAGACTTCTGTGGCACCTCCCGGTATGCAAACAACAGGCATGGTAAGAGGACGTCCCATTTACGCCTCATGGGTTCTTCCAGACCCATAATCATGCCCTTGAGGGTCCGGTTGAATCTCTCAACCAGCCCATTTCCTTGAGGGTGGTAAGGAGTGGTGAACTTGTAAGTTACACCGCACTCCTGCCACAGGGACTTCATGTACTTGGACACGAAGTTGGTACCTCTGTCAGACACCACCTCTTGAGGGAATCCCACACGTGAGAAAATTCCCATCAGTGCCCGTCCCACCACGGGGGCCGTCACTGTCCTCAGAGGGATGGCTTCAGGGTACCGGGTGGCATGGTCCACCAAGACCAGGATAAACCTGTTGCCCATGGCTGTCTTGGGGTCCAGTGGCCCCACAATGTCAATACCCACCCGTTCAAAGGGGGTGCTGACCACAGGGAATGGCTGGAGAGGAGCCTTGTGCTTCCTCCCACTCTTTCCACTTGCCTGGCAAGTCTGGCATGTTCTGCAGTGAGTGGCGGCACTCCTGCGCATCTGGGGCCAATAGAAATGGGTAACAAGCCTGTCAAAGGTCTTGTCCTGCCCCAGATGTCCCGCTAACGGTACATCATGAGCCAACCCCAGTAGGAAGGCTCTGAAGCGCTGGGGTACCACCAGCACACGGGCTGACCCAGGCTCAGCAACCTTAGGCTCTGAATACAGGAGACCATTCTCCCAGTAAACCCAATGTGATCCAGACTGATCACCTGCTGCCTGGTCTGTGGCCTGTTGCCTCAGACCCACGAGAGAAGGGCATCTGTTCTGCTCCTTGCAGAACTCTTCCCTGGAGGGTCCTCCTTCTTGCTGCCAATGGGTCAGCTCAGGTAGGTCCCCCAGTTCAGCTACCTGTTCCCCTGTAGGCTCCAGGGCATCCCCCTCAGGGTCTGCCTCCTCCTGGACCGTGGGAACCTCGGGGCCGGTTTCCCGCGCCCCCTGCCTCCTCTCTCTCCGGCAGGCACCTGGGCCTCCCTCTCAGGCTCCAGGTCCTCTTGAAAACCTTTAGCTGCCATTGACCGGGTGGTCACACATGCCCAATCAGGCAAGCCCAACATTTCTAAATGCGCACTCCGCTCCACCTTAGCCCAAGGTGAGCTCTCCAAATCGTTCCCTAACAAACAGTCAACAGGCATGGCTGGCCTCACAGCTACTTGAAGAGTACCCGAGACCCCCCCACTCAAAGGGAACCTGAGCCACCTTGCAGTGACTCTCTGTGTTGTCAGCGGCAACAACCGGATAGAATGCATCAGGGATAACCTGCTCTTTAGACACCAGGTGACACTTGACAGCTGTCACACTGGCTCCTGTGTCTCTCAGAGCCTCCACCCTATGGCCATTGATGGTCACCCACTGCCTGTATTTCTTAGTGTTCTCAGGCAGCGGGGTCCTAGGGACCATCTCAGAGTCTCCTAATGAGACAAGGGAAAACACTGTGGGATCCCCCCACCTTGGGCACCCAACTCCTCCCCCAGGGCTACACTAGCCAACTGCCGGGGGACTGCACTGGTGGGTGCTGGTTTTCCATGCAAAGGGCAACGCGGATCGTTTGCCTTGTGGCCAGGGGCGCCACACTTGTAACACACCAGTGGTCCCTGGTGAACAGGGGGCCTGTCAGGGCCACTGGCTTCTTCTCAGGGGGAGGCTGGGAACCTTTCCCTTGGTTCCCTTGGGGTCTACTTTGGGGCCCTTTATGGAACTCCTTCTGTTTACCCTTGTCCCCCCACTCTTCTGCTGGGGACCCTGCCCACTCTTGGCGGAGTCTCCCACGTGACCCTTGTGGACCCGGGTACTCACCCAGCGGTCCGCCTCCTCAGCAAGCTGCCTAGGGTTAGTCAGCTTACTATCAATCAGGTGCTGGCGTAGCTCAGGAAAACAATTACCGGACAAGTGCTCCCAGGCAATTAAATCAAAGAGCGCCTGAAAATCAGTCGCTTTGCTACCCTTTACCCAACCATCCAAGGCTCTGCAAAAGAAGGTCACATATTCAACCCAGGTACTGCTTTCAATCTTACTACAGTTCCTGAACCTTTGCCTATAAAGCTCAGGGGTCAAACCATATCTAGTCATTAAGGCATCCTTCATGTGGCTGTACGAATTATAGACTTCAGAGGGCAAATCCAACAAGGTATCCCGCCCTTCACTGAGGAACCGTCCCCACAACCCCGCTCCCCAATCCTTCTCAGGGACCCGGTGGGAAGACATGGCTACCTCATAGGCTTTGAACCACTGCCCTATGTCGTCATTTTTAAAAAACTCCTTCACCACATCTTTGGGAATATACACCCTAGCTTCAACAGGCACAGGCGGTACACTGCCACCAGAGGGAGTAATCTCTAAGCTCTTGGCCTTCAATTCCAACTCCCTCAAAACTTTCTCATGTTCAAACTGCATTTTCTTTTCCTCTAGGGCTAATTTCCTTGTTTGCATTTCGAATTCTAACTGCTTATTCAGCTTGAGTTTGGTCAGCTCCATTTCGTGCATCCTACTCTCTTTCCTGTCCTCCAACTCCTCTGGAGACAGTCCTCTGGCAGAAACACTGCTACCTACTGGGGAAGGTGGTCTTCTAGCCCCTAGACCCAATAGCCCCTCCAGCTGCCCTTCTGCATTCTCAGCCCCTCCACAGGGGCACTCCTTGATTCGACCCAGGCCCTCAGCGCCTTTTGGAGGTCCTCCTTCCTGGAGATCCCGGTCATGGACACTTTAAACTTTTTGCAGAATTGCTTGAGCTGCTTAAGGGTGTAGCATTCTAGCCTCTCTTCTTCCCAATCACATTCAACAGAGGCTACTGATGCTGGTTTCTCCATAGTGACTGAACTTGGCATTTGCAAAAATAGGAAATCCCAGAAAAAATGCTATTAAAGTATGTGGTTGCGTTTTGGTCTGCACTCACTAAGTAGTGTTCACCAATCACTGTACATGAGTCACAAATGCAAGTCCAGAATCCTCACCGCTGACCACCAATGTTAGATTTGGGGGTCTCTAGTTGGCAGAGGTATGTACCTTTGTCCAAATAGGGACCCTTGAGTCTAGTCAGGGAAAGTAGGTACACTCCCGAAATAACCCCTGCTCACCCTCTTGGTAGCTTGGCACGAGCAGACAGGCTTAGTTCAGAGGCAGTGTGTAAAGCATTTGTGAACACATACAGTAATCAAGTGACAACACTACAAATGGACACCACACAGGTTATATATTTATAAAAATAGGTATACTTTATATAGATTTATCACAAGACCATAAACGACAAAAATAATCCACAATACTGTTAAGAATACTTAGTTCTGATCAAAAGGCTTAATTCAAGGTTCTGTGCGAGTCGGTAGCCTCCTCCGGCTACGGCGATGTCGAGAACAAACAGAGTCTAACAAATCCAGCTGACCGCGGCGAGACGGGCCAACACAGCGTAGACAGACTCGGTCACAGTACCTTTACTTGAAGCGGCAGGCACGGGCGTGCGAGCCGGATGGCTGTTCGTCGCGGTCGCGATGCAAAAATGGAAGCGTTGCAGGACGCGTTGTCCCTCGATGCGGTGCAGGCAGCGGCTCGTTGACGCTCGTCGAGACGGAGTCGGTGAGACCAGGGCCGTGCGATGCAGGGCGAGACGGTGCTTCGATGCGGTGCTGGCAGGTTGCGGTGCGGCGACGGAGCCGGATTCAGGAGCTGGCGTCGATCAGTCCGGACAGCGGTGCGAGTCGGGCGGTGCGTCGCAAAGCGTGCGAGCGGTGCCCAACTCCGGTGCGGTCACAGGACTCGAACTCAGCAGCAGTGACCGTGTCGGTCGGACCAGTCTCGATTCGGGCGTAGCGAGCGTTGCAGGACGCGTTGTCCCTCGATGCGGTGCAGGCAGCGGCTCGTTGACGGAGTCGGTGAGACCAGGGCCGTGCGTTGCAGGGCGAGACGGCGCTTCGAGGCGGTGCTTACAGGACACCGAGTCGGTCGTGAGAGTCGGTCACAGCTCCCTACCTCTGTAGCCACTGAAACAGAGTTTCCAGCAGCAATTCACAAAGGGGGTGAAGTCCAATGGTCCTGGGACTTCGGTCAGGGGGCAAGCTCTCTTCCAAGCCCTTGGAGATCCTTCACAAGTTGATGAAAGTCACAGCAAAGCAAAAGTTCCTTTCTCCTCTCTTTGGCAGTCAGGCAAACCACTGCAGGCCAATCCCCAAGCAGCACTTCAGCTTGGGGATAGTCTCTCCTCAGTTTCTTCTTGGTTCCGCTCCTCAGCAAAGGTTTCTTCTTGTTCCCAAAAGTGATCTAATTTTCCTGGGGTCTGGGTGCCCCTCTTATACCCTGATTCTCTTTGTTCTCTGGAGGCAGAGAGGCCTCTGCCTAGTCCAAAACCAGTTCTGGTCAGTCCTGGAGCACTTTGTTTTTCTGACTCCTTCTTTCCTTTCAGAATGTGGGGCAGAGTGCTCAGCCGCCCGGCAGGAGGTGGAGCCAGCATTGTGGAAGGCAGGCACAGCCCTATTCAGACCCAGGTGCAACTCCTCCCTCCACTCTGGATGCAGATCTTTCTATTCAGCCCTGCGCTGACTCACCCTGTCTCCGGTAGCCACCCCCAGCCCCTGTCACTCAATCTCCAGACAAGGAATACACAACCTAGCAGAGGCAGGCTTGGATAGTTAGGCAAGAAAATACCCACTTTCTAAAAGTGGTATTTTCGAACACAGAATGTTAAAACCAACTTCACTAAAAGATGTATTTTATCATCCTGAGTTCAGGCATACTAAATTCGTTTTTCTACCATGTTCCCTGGGTCAGTTCTGACTATAAGGTGTAATAGTCAGTCTGCCCATTCTGGCCTATGGGGAGCAGGTAGCCTTGCAATAGTGAAAACGAAAATGGCTGTAATTCACTATTAGGACATGCCACACACACCAGGGCATGTCCTACCTTATACTTACAATGCACCCTGCCCTAGGGCCTACTTTAGGGGTGACCAACATGCAGTAAAGGGAAGGTTTTAGGGACTGGTAAGTGGGTGTACTCACCAAGTCGACATGGCAGCCCTAGGCTACACACAGGCTCTGCGATGGCAGGCCTGAGACACATTTTACCGGCCGCTTCTGTGGGTGGCACAACCAGTGCTGCAAGCCCACCAGCGGCATTGGATTTACAAGCCCTGGGCACACTGAGTGCACTGTACTAGGGACTGACAAGTAAACCAATCATCCAATCATGGAGTCACTAATACATATATCAATTAACGATAGGGAGCACTTGCACTTTGGCACTGATTAGCAGCGGCAAAGTGCCCATGAGCATCTAGTCCAGCAAAAACATATCGGCAACAGTGGAGGCATTACGAAAAAATGGAAGGGAGACCCACGCCAAGGATGCCAGGTCTAACAATTTTGAACATTAATTGTGCAGCGCAAGCCCAGAATACAAGCGGGCAATTCAAAAGATAGTTTTTCCTCAAGCAGACCGATCAAGTCTGACTTTAAACTGAGGAGATACATAGAACAGCCAATTGGTGGCAGTGTTTAGCCGGACAGAGGGATACATGTCACCATGAATTTATGGCAGAGTCCGATTCCTGAAACCAAATGAACCAAGTGGTGCCAAAACTAAGTGTACTTAACAATTCTAATGCGCGCCGATTGTAGAGAGTTTAAAAATCCACGCATAGGGTCATAAGTATTTTGCACGAACAAGATGTATATAAAACGCGCCATCGTGGAGTGTTGCGATCGGGATATAAATATGCATATTTACGGCTAGACTAATGTAACCAGTAGCTATCAAATATTAACAAACGTCAAAAATAATAATAATATGACAATGAGGCAACAGTTACAAAGATAGAGTAAAGAACTAATTATAATTGTTCTGATTGCAAAGCACAAGGGCTAATTAGCAATACTACGATCACGAGGCACGATAACCTATTTCGTGGTACTTACGGGATCGGTGTCTCCCTAGAATTTGCAAGTAGCGTCCGGTTCAAAAACCGAAAGGAACCGAGCGCCATCAGAGCCCAGCTTATATACCCTTTCTAAATGCACACACCTGTGAAAAAGTAAAAGATGCGCGTTTCAGATCGGAACAAAGTCACGTGACACTGATGTGTATGAATCACGCCATCTTGAAGCATAGATGGCAGTTGAAAGCAGATAGGGCAGCACTGGAGAAGCACAAGATAACATCACTTAAGAAGAAGAGTTTTATCTAAATGTGTGAACATATTTAAAAATACTAAGCAGTTTTTACTTCTGTCCCAAATAAGAAAAAAATAAAATCGCATAGTGAGCAATATACTTGCATTGTTATTCTCAGAACAGGGGCCATGTTTAAAAGAAGGTGCAGTGTCACCAAATATTCGCAATAAAAAATCATAAGCTTTAATAAAAAATCATAAGCTTATCTAAGAGAGATTAAGACGAGCGTCATATTAGACATAACTCGTATTGGCAAACATTGCTGCCTTCCTGAGTAGAAAAGGAGAAGAGTATTGTATAATGAGAAACAGAATGGAATTATGGTTCTCAAACGGGCAGCAAAGTTGAGAAGGTGCGACATCACCAGGTGCTCATAATGAATTGTCATTTGTATAGATATCACAAAAAGGAGAATAATCTACACGCAAAAAATGTGTTAGCACAAACAAACATCATATTAAAATAGTATCGATATTCTGATCTAATGTCCAAATCGGAAGGTTTTTTTCACTAGGGCAAGATATCATGCTCCAGTGCACTACCATAAAGTAAGATGAGAAATGTCAGAATTCGGCAACTTAAAGCCAAAGGGTATACTCAAGAAAAACATAGTGATCAAGTAATCTCATTACAGAATCGACCCAAACCTAGCTCTGCACAAAATATGAGTAAGGGATCATGAATACAAGGTGTCGTTTTGTCTTTTTATTGTAACAATCACCTTTGTATATATATGTGATGTTAGTTATAATAGAGATCCATTATGTGTGATAATGAGGATATTATTGATCATATAGCTTAAATATGATCATTCGCAATGCATAATCCTCAAAGGCCATCTCTCACATATGTAAGTGCCCAAGGATTGCATTTCAAAGTATGCTCACATGTTAGAGTTACAGTCGCTCTGATAGTACATATCCATACAAAACTGTTATGAACCAAAGTTGCTATCCATAGTTGCATATCGCAGTAATGGTATCAAGAATGCTGTCACACATTCGAGTTGCAGAAACTACAATAGTGCCTAAACATAGGCAGCTACTAGAAAATTTATATGGACAAAAATTGCTTTCACGATTACATACCGTGAGAAAAAACTCATAGGTGGAATTACACACAGAGTCGAACAAACAAGGTAGACAAGTTCCTATATTTTGAAAAACCCAAAAACACAGAGCTATCTGGAACTCAAGAGCCAAGATCCAAATGCATTTTATAAAAAATGATGAAATTTATTATTAACATTCAGGCCACAGATCACAGCTCTTAGGTGACATATCAAACGCGCCTCTGTCTGTCTCAGGCAATTAACCCTATCACCACCTCTGTCATTGCTCTTTACATGATCTAAGGCATGAAATGTAATTTTAGTATTGTCAGGATGGGAAGTATGAATGTGCAGTGCGACAGGATATCTTTCATCTCTGTTCCTGATGCTTCTTACATGTTCTTGTATACGTGTCTTTAGACTCCGTGTACTACTTCTGACGTATATTTTGTCACATGTACATTTAATCAGATAAACAACAAAGGTCATATTGCAGTTTATGAAGTATGTAATCTTAAATTCTCTCGAACCATTATATTGGAAACTCATGAGTTTGTTGACTCCTAAACTGCAAATGCAACAATTACCACAAACATAAAAACCCTGTGGTTTTTCGAGCAACCAAGTACGTGAAACGATCTTAGGTTCTCTAACATGGCTTGGGCATAACATGTCTTTAATAGTTTTGCCTTTCCGATAAGTTACTTTGGGTTTTTGAGGAACTATATCTGCAGGTAAGATGTTAGACTTGAGTAAGTGCCAGTTCTTTCTCAGTATATTAAAAATATGTCCACTATAAATGTTATACTCAGTTATAAAAGCCACTTGGGTCTGGTTTGCTTTATCCGTGTCATGGACCCTAGGAATAAGAGTATCTTTCCTATCTAGTCTCTTTATTTTCTGTTCAGCTTTTTTTAGGCATTTGGTGTTGTATCCTCTCTCGCTGAAAACTCTCTTGATCTTACTTATATTTCTTTCAAAATTATGGTCTTGGCTGCAATTGTGGCATGCTCTAACCATTTCCCTTTATGGTATTGCCGAGATGGTAGATTTCGGATGGCAACTAGTGACGTGAAGCACACTATTGCAAGACGTGGTTTTTCTGAAAATGTCACTCTGTATAGTGTCCCCAACGACATATTATCTGAGATCCAAAAATGCAATTTCATATTTGGAGCTATTAATCGTGAGTTTGACATTAAATTTATTGTTGTTGAGGTAGTTAAAATATTGATTCAAGCCCTCATCACTGCCCTTACAGATAAGAAAGACATCATCAATGTATCTGACATAAAAGAGGATATTGTCAATCCAGTCACTAGCCCCAGAGCCCCAGGCAGGCTCCATCTCATACAACCCCATGAAAAGGTTAGCATAAGAAGGAGCAAACCTGGAGCCCATGGCAGTCCCTTGTCTCTGCAGAAACCAAGCCTCACCATGCATGAAAGCGTTCTGTGTAAGGATAATTTCTGACATTTCTAGGAGCATGCGTGTGTGCTCCAAGTGACATGCATTGCGTTTGTATAAAAAATGTGTTAGTCCTGTAAGTCCTTGGCTCATTTCTATACACATATATAAACTCTCCGCGTCCATGGCGACAAATGCGAAGACCTCCCGCTCCCACTTAAAGTCTTCCAGTTTACACAGTAGTTCTTTACTATCCTTCAAGTAGGAGGGAAGGTTTTGAACAAAAGGCTGGAGAAAAGCATCAACGTACTCCACTAGATGTTCTGTGGGGCCCCCATTGCCAGATATAATTGGCCCCCTGGGGGAAAGGGGCCCCCCCTTATGTATTTTAGGGAGCACGTATATACAAGGATGTCTTGAATTGTGTGCTAAGAGATACTTAAATTCTAGGTCAGTGATGAGTCAAGACTCATGCCATTCTGTTAACCTGGCATTGATGTTTCTCTCAATCGTTGATGTAGGATTTGAGCTCAGTTTTTCATAACATTTTACCTGGCTAAGTTGCCGATCAATTTCAGCCATATAATCTGTAAGATCCATTAAAACAATATTTCCTCCTTTGTTCGCTTCATGGATAACTAGGTTGGGGTCATCTCTGATAGATTGAAGAAAGGCCCTATCCTCTTTACTTATATTGGATTGATGTAAACACTTTTTATTGTTGGCATGGCTGTCCTCTAAATGATACAGATCTCTAGGTACCCTAGAAGCAAATTCATCAATTGCAGAGTTCGTGTGACTAGGGGAATACATTTAGAACTATTACATAGACCACTATCTACAGACATATTTTCTATTATATTCAAATCACGTGCAAACTCAATCAAGTCTCCTGAGTCATCTTCATCGGGCAAGGTGGTAATCAAGTGCGTAACATGTAAATCTGATATGGTAGACTTGGAATTTTGCACATTGTTAACAATAGAGTGACAACCAGAAGGATGTTCCGTAAAAACTTTTTTAAATTTTAACTTGCGCACAAATTTGAATAGATCTAAGTGTACATTCTCCAAAAATGGTCTCTCTGAAGGACAAAAATTTAGACCTTTACTAAATACAGAGATTTCATGGTCATTTATTACTCTAGAGGACAGATTTATAACATTCAATTCATTTGTATCAGTCAAGTGATTACTGCTGTCCACCTGGTGGTTCACAATCTCAGTTATTTTTTGCTCTGTATGTTCTCCATTCTTGCTTTTGTGCCTGCCCTTGTATTTTTTGCTACTCCTCCTTGTTCGTCGCTGACATTTTTGTTGCCCAAGCGATACCGTTGAACCTCCCATAAAAAAACAGAGGGTAGATTAAAGTTAATGGTGGCTGAACTAGGGCCCTCGCCTGGATCACTTTCTACAGATGAAATAGAAGTACTGCTGGAAGATATACTGAATTCTCTTACTACATTAGAGGGAGTAGGTGTGGGTTTGTTGGTAATGTCATCATATTTCCTCACAAATGTAAATATGCAGCCCCTCTCATAGTCTCCCTGGTGTCTTTGTTTTTTCTGTTGTTTTTTACCTTTAAGATAAATTTGATAGTTAGCTATTTCTTTTTTCAGAATCACATAATTTTGTTGAATTACATCAGGTAAGTTTGTGGCATTAATTTCTTTTTCCAAATTTGCTATATCCTCTCTGATCCTCTTGACTTTACGCTCTGAATTCCTTATCAGAATGTCCATCATATTATATGATGCAACATATATGCCTTCCTCCCATTCTCCTAGGTGATCTGGGTCAAGATCCTCATAGTTAGGAAAAATGAGAATACATAAGCCACGTGGGATTCTTTTATTCTCAAGATATTTTATGAGAGTTGCCCCGTCCCACCATTTAGCGAGTTCTTGTTTCTTAAGTCTTTCTAGACGAATACATTTATTTTTTAAACCATCATTGCTGGGTAGTTTCGATGTAGTTTGTACCATGCTGTTGTCACACTTATTAAAAAGATCTCCAATCAATTCCTCCCTGTTATCATCAAAGTCCATTGTACAACAATGAAAAAGCTGATGTCTAAACTGTGCTAATAAGTCCAAATTTACACAAAGACACAAAAGAGAAGGTCAAGGCAACAAAATCCAGCACCAGTTATGATGACGTGTTGTAGCTACAATATTATAGTATGACTTAGGTGCAAAGAACCCAAGACGTGACATTCATACGTCCTGAAAGGGTGGGTACAACCCATCCAACATAAATTTTAAACAAAGTGGTCTTGCACTCTAAAAGCAACGAATAAGTAGAGAGTAACGTCTATTAGTGTCCAAAGATCATACACACACATAGAGTTCGATCTTCCCAAACAACAGAACAGTAGTCGATGTGATACGATTGTAGGCAATAATTCCTTTTATTCTTTTATTCCTTGACAAATTTCGTAAAAACACATCACGCTATGGACAAGACTGCTGACGCGTTTCATCCCCCTTGGGACTTCTTCAGGGCTAAAATATATACAAACAAGAGACTATTTACAACATGAATGATGATTAAAAACAAAAATCACAAAATCAAATGAACAAGACAAAATGTTGTACACATAACCAGAAAGGAGTCACATGCCTAATATATAATACCCAATAATGAGCATGGGAAGGTCATCAACTTGCAACTGTGCGTGATCGCACAGAAAGCAAGGAACACCTATCAACCGTTCTCAAAGAGAGGAAGACATTAATCTCAATTCTAATAGGTTTGTAAGCACAAATAGCTAGGATATACACAGAGTCATCCTTTTTATTCTATGGAAAGCACACAGTGTTCTTGTTCGACCAACAAAAGGTTCCATTAAAAGAGTAAAGAACAACTCATATTAGGAAAACATATCAGAAAATTTACAAAAGTTTTTTGTCACAACTTGAAAGTGCAGACTTCATTTATGTTTGGAAAAATAAAGAACAGCCCAGAACAAGTTAAAGATGTATCTACTACACAATGGTAAATTGCCACAACATACCTTGATAAGTAAAGCACATATAGCAAATATTCTTTACAGTGTCAATAATTCAAGTAAATCTGTGAGAAAATTAAACAAAAATTAACACTTCAGTAATGTACCTTATCACGTTGAACATTCACAAGTGATTCATAAATATTATGTAATGCATATATGTACACATTTATTAGTCAACTTGTCTACATTATAAATATCCCGAAACCACTGTCATTCTATATGTGGAGATAATAAGTGATCTATAAATGAGAATACAATTTATAATGGCAGCACACTATTTTACATTGCTAGTAGTAGTCCTTCCTAAACTTCATTGCATTGTACATGTTGAACGGTTCCAAAATGATTTTGAACATTAATTGTGCAGCGCAAGCCCAGAATACAACGGGCAATTCAAAAGATAGTTTTTCCTCAAGCAGACCGATCAAGTCTGACTTTAAACTGAGGAGATACATAGAACAGCCAATTGGTGGCAGTGTTTAGCCGGACAGAGGGATACATGTCACCATGAATTTATGGCAGAGTCCGATTCCTGAAACCAAATGAACCAAGTGGTGCCAAAACTAAGTGTACTTAACAATTCTAATGCGCGCTGATTGTAGAGAGTTTAAAAATCCACGCATAGGGTCATAAGTATTTTGCATGAACAAGATGTATATAAAACGCGCCATCGTGGAGTGTTGCGATCGGGATATAAATATGCATATTTACGGCTAGACTAATGTAACCAGTAGCTATCAAATATTAACAAACGTCAAAAATAATAATAATACGACAATGAGGCAACAGTTACAAAGATAGAGTAAAGAACTAATTATAATTGTTCTGATTGCAAAGCACAAGGGCTAATTAGCAATACTACGATCACGAGGCACGATAACCTATTTCGTGGTACTTACGGGATCGGTGTCTCCCTAGAATTTGCAAGTAGCGTCCGGTTCAAAAACCGAAAGGAACCGAGCGACATAAGAGCCCAGCTTATATACCCTTTCTAAATGCACACACCTGTGAAAAAGTAAAAGATGCGCGTTTCAGATCGGAACAAAGTCACGTGACACTGATGTGTAAGAATCACGCCATCTTGAAGCATAGATGGCAGTTGAAAGCAGATAGGGCAGCACTGGAGAAGCACAAGATAACATCACTTAAGAAGAAGAGTTTTATCTAAATTTGTGAACATATTTAAAAATACTAAGCAGTTTTTTACTTCTGTCCCAAATAAGAAAAAAAAAATCGCATAGTGAGCAATATACTTGCATTGTTATTCTCAGAACAGGGGCCATGTTTAAAAGAAGGTGCAGTGTCACCAAATATTCTCAATAAAAATCATAAGCTTTAATAAAAATCATAAGCTTATCTAAGAGAGATTAAGACGAGAGTCATATTAGACATAACTCGTATTGGCAAACATTGCTGCCTTCCTGAGTAGAAAAGGAGAAGAGTATTGTATAATGAGAAACAGAATGGAATTATGGTTCTCAAACGGGCGCAAAGTTGAGAAGGTGCGACATCACCAGGTGCTCATAATGAATTGTCATTTGTATAGATATCACAAAAAAGGAGAATAATCTACACGCAAAAACTGTGTTAGCACAAACAAACATCATATTAAAATAGTATCGATATTCTGATCTAATGTCCAAATCGGAAGGATTTTTCACTAGGGCAAGATATCATGCTCCAGTGCACTACCATAAAGTAAGATGAGAAATGTCAGAATTCGGCAACTTAAAGCCAAAGGGTATACTCAAGAAAAACATAGTGATCAAGTAATCTCATTACAGAATCGACCCAAACCTAGCTCTGCACACAATATGAGTAAGGGATCATGAATACAAGGTGTCGTTTTGTATTTTTATTGTAACGATCACCTTTGTATATATATGTGATGTTAGTTATAATAGAGATCCATTATGTGTGATAATGAGGATATTATTGATCATATAGCTTAAATATGATCATTCGCAATGCATAATCCTCAAAGGCCGTCTCTCACATATGTAAGTGCCCAAGGATTGTATCTCAAAGTATGCTCACATGTTAGAGTTACAGTGGCTCTGATAGTACATATCCATACAAAACTGTTATGAACCAAAGTTGCTATCCATAATTGCATACCGCAGTAATGGTATCAAGAATGCGCTCACACATTCGAGTTGCAGTAACTACAATAGTGCCTAAACATAGGCAGCTACTAGAAAGTTTATATGGACAAAAAGTGCTTTCACAATTACATACCGTGAGAAAAAACTCATAGGTGGAATTACACACAGAGTCGAACAAACAAGGTAGACAAGTTCCTATATTTTGAAAAACCCAAAAACACAGAGCTATCTGGAACTCAAGAGCCAAGATCCAAATGCATTTTATAAAAAATGATGAAATTCATTATTAACATTCAGGCAACAGGTCAAAGCTCTAAGGCGACATATCCAACGCGCCTCTGTCTGTCTCAGGTGATTAACCCTATCACCACCTCTGTCATTCCTCTTTACATGATCTAAGGCATGAAATGTAATTTTAGTATTGTCAGGATGGGAAGTATGTATGTGCAGTGCGACAGGGTATCTTTCGTCTCTGTTCCTGATGCTTCTTACATGCTCTTGTATACGTGTCTTTAGACTCCGTGTACTACTTCCGACGTATATTTTGTCACATGTACATTTAATCAGATAAACAACAAAGGTCGTATTGCAGTTTATGAAGGATGTAATCTTAAAGTCTCTCGAACCATTATATTGGAAACTCATGAGTTTGTTGACTCCTAAACTGCAAATGCAACAATTACCACAAACATAAAAACCCTGTGGTTTTTTGGGCAACCAAGTACCTGAAACGATCTCAGGTTCTCTAACATGGCTTGGGCATAACATGTTTTAATAGTTTTGCCTTTCCGATAAGTTACTTTGGGTTTTTGAGGAACTATATCTGCAGGTAAGGTGTTAGACTTGAGTAAGTGCCAGTTCTTTCTCAGTATATTAAAAATATGTCCACTATAAATGTTGTACTCAGTTATAAAAGCCACTTGGGTCTGGTTTGCTTTATCTGTGTCATGGACCCTAGGAATAAGAGTATCTTTCCTATCTAGTCTCTTTATTTTCTGTTCAGCTTTTTTTAGGCATTTTGTGTTGTATCCTCTCTTGCTGAAATCTCTCTTGATCTTACTTATATTTCTTTCAAAATTATGGTCTTGGCTGCAATTGCGGCGTGCTCTAACCATTTCCCCATATGGTATTGCCGAGATGGAAGATTTCTGATGGCAACTAGTAGCGTGAAGCACACTATTACAAGTCGTGGTTTTTCTGAAAATGTCACTCTGTATAGTGTCCCCAACGACATCTAATCTGAGATCCAAAAATGCAATTTCATATTTGGAGCTATTAATCGTGAGTTTGACATTAAATTTATTGTTGTTGAGGTAGTTAAAATATTGATTCAAGTCCTCATCACTGCCCTTCCAGATAAGAAAGACATCATCAAATGTATCTGACATAAAAGAGGATATTGTCAATCCAGTCACTAGCCCCAGAGCCCCAGGCATGCTCCTTCTCATACAACCCCATAAAGAGGTTAGCATAAGAAGGAGCAAACCTGGAGCCCATGGCGGGCCCTTGTCTCTGTGGAAACCAAGCCTCACCATGCTTGAAAGCGTTCTGTGTAAGGAACATTTCTGACATTTCTAGAAGCATACATGTGTGCTCCAAGTGACATGCATTGCCATTGTATAAAAAATGTGTTAGTCCTCTAAGTCCTTGGCTCATTTCTATACATGTATATAAACTCTCCACGTCCATGGTGACAAATGTGAAGACCTCCCGCTCCCACTTAAAGTCTTCCAGTTTACACAGTAGTTCTTTACTATCCATCAAGTAGGAGGGAAGGTTTTGAACAAAAGGCTGGAGAAAAGTATCGACGTACTCCGCTAGATGTTCTGTGGGGCCCCCATTGCCAGATATAATTGGCCTCCCTTGGGGGGAAGTGGCCCCCCATGTGTATTTTAGGGAGCACGTAGATACAAGGATGTCTTGAATTGTGTGCTAAGAGATACTTAAATTCTAGGTTAGTGATGAGGCAAGTCTCATGCCATTCTGTTAACCTGGTATTGATGTTTCTCTCAATGGTTGATGTAGGATTTGAGCTCAGTTTTTCATAACATTTTACCTGGCTAAGTTGCCGATCAATTTCAGCCATATAATCTGTAGGATCCGTTAAAACAATATTTCCTCCTTTGTCTGCTTCGCGGATAACTAGGTTGGGGTCATCTCTGATAGATTGAAGAAAGGCCCTATCCCCTTTACTTATATTAGATTGATGTAAACACTTTTTATTTTTGGCATGGCTGTCCTCTAAATGATACAGATCTCTAGTTACCCTAGAAGCAAATTCATCAATTACAGAGTTCGTGTGACTAGGGGGAATAAATTTAGAAGTATTACGTAGATCACTATCTACAGGCATATTTTCTATTATATTCAAATCACGTGCAAACTCAATAAAGTCTCCTGAGTCATCTTCATCGTGCAAGGTGGTAATCAAGTGCGTAACATGTAAATCTGATATGGTAAACTCGGAATTTTGCACATTGTTAACAATAGAGTGACAACCAGAAGGATGTTCCGCAATTTTTTTTTATTATTTTAACTTGCGCACAAATTTGAATAGAGCTGTGTACATTCTCAAAAAACGGTCTCTATGAAGGACAAAATTTTAGACCTTTACTAAATACAGAGATTTCATGGTCATTCAATACTCTAGAGGACAGATTTATAACATTCAATTAATTTGCATCAGTCAAGTGATTACTGCTGTCCACCTGCTGGTTCACAATCTCAGTTATTTTTTGCTCTGTATGTTCTCCATTCTTGCTTTTGTGCCTGCCCTTGTATTTTTTGCCACCCCTCCTTGTTCATCGCTGAGAGTTTTCTTTTTGTTGCCCAAGCGATAGCGTTGAACCTCCCGTAAAAAAACAGAGGGTGGATTAGAGTTAATGGTGGCTGAACTAGGGCCCTCGCCTGGATCGCTTTCTACAGATGAAATAGAAGTACTGCTGGAAGATATACTGGATTCTCTTACTACATTAGAGGGAGTAGGTGTGGGTTTGTTGGTAATATCATCATATTTCCTCGCAAATGTAAATATGCGGCCCCTCTCATAGTCTCCCTGGTCTCTTTGTATTTTCTGTTGTTTTTTATCTTTAAGATAAATTTGATAGTTAGCTATTTCTTTCGTTGCTTTTAGAGTGCAAGACCACTTTGTTTAAAATTTATGTTGGATGGGTTGTACCCACCCTTTTCAGGACTTATGAAGGTCACGTCTTGGGTTCTGTGCACCTAAGTTACTATAATATTGTAGCTACAACACGTCATCATAACTGGTTCTGGATTTTGTTGCCTTGAGCTTCTCTTTTGTGTCTTGGTGTTACATACCAGTAGGAGACTGTGCTGTGTGGTGAGTTCTATAAAAAATATCCTCCCACCCTTGTAGGTTACCATCAACCTTAACTCCTACCAAAGCAGCCTCTTGGTTTTTGCCAAGGATCCCTCTTTAGATAGGAAAGTGTAAAGTTCAGAGATAAGATGGGAATCATCAGACTTAAAAAGCAGCCTTTTCTCAATGGCGGTCAAGGGTTATAAAGCTCCTTGCCTATATCCGGTCGACGTCACCCAGTGCTGTAATTGTAGATATGAGATATAATCTGCTTGGAGAAGAGCAAAATCCGATTTTAGTTGCTTAAACGGGATATACCCACCCCGATCAAAGAGGGACCCTACGTGTTTGCAGCCTCTGACCTGCCAGCATTTAAATACCACTGGGTCGTGGCCCGGGGGGAAGTCAGGGTTATTTTTGATCGGCGTCAGCGGAGAGGGAAACGTTGTCAAACCAAACCAGAAGGCCACTGAGTCCCAAACTTTGAATGGCAAGCTCGTCACTGGCAAGGAATATAGACCCCATGACTGTGCTTACACGGCAACCAAGTTTCCCTCCAGATATTGGAACCAGCCTCTGCCTGGTCCATGAAGGACCAATATTTTTCAGAATAGGGGCAATTTCAATGTACAAGAAAGCGAAGCTGAGAGGCTTAGTTATAGCGAATTAATGAGGGGAGGCCCTCTTCACCTTCACCCTTCCATCGATATAAAATCTTATGATTAAGGCGGGGTTTCTTGCCGTCTCAGATGAATTTGTTGATAGCCAACTGTAGTGAGCGAATAGCCTTGGAAATGGGAAATAGAGGGAGAGTTTGAAAAATGTAAAGTATGCATTTCAGAATAGTAATTTTGACAGCTGTTATACGGCCAGTCCAAGAAAGATGGAGCCGGCTCCAAGAAGACAGAGACCAATTCATCTGAGAGAGAAGAGCTGAGTAACTTAATGCCACTGTCCTGGGAACAGTCTTAGCCACCTGGATAGCAAGGTATGAAATAGCATGGTCTGCCCAATCGAAAGGGAACTGAGAGCACAGAGTGGATTCATGAGGGGACCTTAAAGCCAGAAACAGCACTAAAAAGTTGGAGTTCTCCGACCAATGCAGGCAACGAGGACAACGGATTGGCTAATGATAAAAGGACATAATCCGCACAAAGGCTGATAAGATGGTGGTCCCCACTAAATGGAATCCCCAAGATATCTGGATTATTCCTCAGGCTCTCAGCAAGAGGCTCCATATAAAGAGTGAAAAGCAGAGGGGAGAGAGGGCATCCCTGATACATTCCACAGAGTATAGGGAAAGTAGAAGAGGACAGGCCATTGACCCAGACAGAGGCTCGGGGAGCACTGTAAATGCAGCCAACCCACCGAATAATTTTGTCGCTGATGCCAAACTGTCGAAGGGTTGCAAAGTGGTAAGGCCAATGGATACGGTCAAATGCTGTTTCTGCGTCGGTAGAGGGAAGGAGAGATTCCTTCTGCGACTGATTAATTTTGTCCAGGAGATGCATAAGTCAATTAGGGCCAGATGTACGACCCTTTCATTTAGCACATCGCAATTTGCGACAAATTGCGAGTCGCAAATTGCGGCGCGCTAAATGAAATGTACAACAGTGTGTTTACACTGTTTTGCCCTTCCCAATGGGGTTGCAAATTGCGAGGCTCATTTATATTAATGAGCCTCTCGCAATTTGCGAGCCCATTGTGAATGCCAGCCCTCCCAGGGATGTGGCCTGCTGAGCTCAGCAGACCACCATGTCTGGGACTGCTTTTTAATAAAGTAGCTTTTTTTTAAAAATGCAGCCCGTTTTCCTTAAAGGAAAACGGGATGCATTTAAAAAAAAACTAAAAATGAAACGTTTTCGTTTCCTTTTTTAAGGGCAGGCAGTGGTCCCTAGGACCACTGCCTGCACTTAATAATTTATTTTGCATGCATTTGCAAAGGGAAAGGGTCCCCTTCCCCTTTGCAAGTGCATTACCACCTACTTGAAGTAGGTAGTAATTGCAAGTGTTTTGAGACCGCAATTGCGGTCACAAAACATTAGTACATTGTTTTGAGATTCGCAATTTGGAAGGGAACGCCCCTTCCAAATAGAGAGTTGCAAAACATATTTAGCGAGTCGCAAAAAAATTGCAACTCGCTAAATGGGCTATGTACAAGGCCCAATATGTTTTTGCATGCGCAAACGGGTTCGCAAACCCGTTTGCGCATGCAAAAACAGGTCATACATATGGCCCTTAGTATTGTCCCCACATTGCCTTGCTGGAATGAATCCTGCTTGGTCCGGGTCAACCAAACCCGGTATACGAAGATTCAAGCATTGTATAGTGAAAAGCTTGGCATCTATATTTATTAGGGAAATAGGTCTGTAAGAACTGCAAAGTGCGGAGTCCTTGCCCGGCTTGGGGATCACGAAAATAGATGCTTCTGACATAGAATTGGTCAGGGAGCCAGAATCAAGGAACGAGATGTAGAGCTGTGTCAATAAGGGTGCAAGCTTGTGACAGAAAGTTTTATAGAATAGGGCGGGGAAGCTGTCAGGGCCCGGAGGTTTGGAGGTCTTAAGGTGAGCAATTGTTGAGATCACCTCATCTAGATGTATAGGTAGGTCGAGTGAAGCCACTTCTGCTGGCAGCAATGAAGTCAAAACTACGCCATCTAGGAACTGGACGGGATCCTGGTAGGGCTATCAGAGGAAGAGTAGAGGGTGCTGGAGAAAGCTTGAAAGGCAGAGGCAATCAGAGTGAACTTCTGTCAAGCAGTCAGTGTGGATTTTTTTCGCCTGAACCGAAGCAAGCATTGGTGCTAAGGCAGTGGACTAACATTCGCCAACATCAATTACTACTGAGATAAAATTGATGTTTTCAAGTGCATCAAGGTGTATTCTGCTCTATTAAGGTCGAGGCGTTTAAGGAAAAGCCTTGTTTTTTTCTAGTTCCCGCCAAATTCTAGGGGCCCCACTATGTTTGTAATTAGCTTTGAGTTCTGCAACTGCCCGTTCCAAGGACTGGCACTTATCTCTATGTTTGCGATTTCTCAGCGGCCGATATAGCCATAAATTCTCCATTCAATCAATCAATCAATCAATCAGGCGAATTGTAGGCGTGCTACTCACCCGTGAGGGTCTCAAGGCGCTGGGGGAGGGAGGATAAGCAGCTCCGTTCAGTCGAAGAGCCAGGTTTTGAGTGTCTTCTTGAATATGTTCAGGGTGTCTGATGTTGATCAGGAGCTCGTTCCAGGTCTTGGCTGCAATGTAGGAGAGGCTCTTCCACCTGTTCTGGCTCTGCAGATAGGTGGGGTTTCAGCAAGGGCGAGGTCGGCAGATCAGAGGTTTCTCTTGGGTGCGTAGAAAGAGATTCTCTTGTTGAGATATTGGGGTCCAGTGTTGTGGAGGCACGTGTAGGTGTGGGTGAGTATCTTGAAAGTAACTCTCTTCTCAACGGGGAGCCAGTGGAGGGTACGCAGGTGTTGGTTGATGTGTTCGTGTCGAGGGATGCCGAGGACGAGTCTGGCTGCGGTGTTCTGTATGGGTTGAAGTTTGTGGAGCAGAGACTTGTTGATCCCAGCATAGAGGGCGTTTCCGTAGTCCAGCCTGCTGGTCTTCCTTGATTTGGGGTGATCCATTTGAAGGTCTTTCGGAGGATGCAGCGGGTTTTGAAGCAGCTGGAGGTGACAGGGTTGACCTGTCGGGTCATGGAGAGGGAGGAGTCGAGTAAGATGCTGAGGTTTTGGGCGTGGTCCGTGGGAGGACTGCCGAGGGCGGTGGGTCCCCAGGTGTTGTCCCATGCAGAGGGGGAGGATCCGAGGACGAGGACCTCTGTCTTCTCCGAGTTGAGCTTCAGGCAGCTGCTGATCATCCAGGATGCGATGTCCTTCATTCCTTCCTGAAAGTTGAGTCTGGTGGTGACGGGGTCCTTGGTGAGGGAGAGGATGAGCTGGGTGTCGTCGGCATAGGATACTATGCTGAGTCTGTGCTGTCTGACGATGGTGGCAAGGGGGGCCATGTAGACGGAGAGGAAAGGTGGCCATCTATTTCTTTGGGTTCTGCCGGTGAGGAAGGAGTGGATCCAGTTGAGGGCGGTTCCCTGTATGCCGGCATCATGGAATCTGGCAGTGAGTGTGCAGTGGGAGACGGTGTCGAACGCTGCGGAGAGGTTGAGTATGATCAGGGCCCCGGTGTGTCCTTGTTCGAGGAGGGTGTGGATGTCGTCTGTGGTGGCGAGTAGAGCGGTCTCGGTGCTGTAATTGCTGCGGAATCCAGATTGAGAGGGGACGAGGGTGGAGTTTTCTTCAATGAACTTTGTTAGATGGGCATTGACGATCTTCTCGGTGACTTTATCCACGAAGGGGAGGAGGGAGATGGGTCGGTAGTTCTTGAGGTCCATGGGGTCTGATGAGGGCTTCTTGAGCAGGGGTCTGACTTCCATTCGTTTCCAGTTGCTGGGAAAGATGCCGGTCTTGAAGGTGGTGTTGATGGTGCGTTGTAGTTCTGGAGCGATGGCGGTGGCAGCTCTGTGGTAGATGTGCGGCGGGCAGGGGTCCATGGGGGCCCCTGAGTGGGTGCCTTTCATGGTCGAAGTGGTGTCTTCGGTGGTGACTGGGGTCCAGGAGGAGATGGTAGGCTAGCTGGCGTTGCTGGCTTCGGAGTCAGGTGTCTGGTCGTTGAAGTGGTCGTAGAGGCCCTTGATTTTCAGATGGAAGTAGGATCCGAGATTGTTGCAAAGGTCCTGGGAGGGGGTGATGTCCGTGGTTTCGCTGGGGTCTTGGTGAATTCCTGGATGACACCGAAGAGTTCCTTGGAGTTGCTGGAGTTGGCGAGGATATTGTTTTGGATGAAGGTCCTTTTGGTGGATCTGATGCGTTGGTGGTATTCCGTCATGGCGTTCTTGTAGGTGGTGCGATCTTCTGATGTTTTGCTGTTTCTCCAGTTCTTCTCGAGAAGTCTACAGGTGCGTCTGGAATCTTGGAAGGTCGGTGGTCTTCCTGGGGCGCTGTCTTTCAGAATTATGTAGGGGTGCGAGCTTGTCTGCGCAGTTGGAGATCCATCTGTGGAGTTCTTTGGCTGCAAGGTTGGCGTCGGTCGAGGTGGTGGGGGCGTCATGGTTGAGGGTGGAGTTGAGCTGCTCCTCAGTGATTTTGCTCCAGTTCCTTCGTGAAGGGCGTGGTTCAGGTTTGGAGGCAGTGGGTTTGTCGACGTTGAAGTGTACGCAGTGGTGGTCCGTCCTGGGGGGTTGCATGGTGTGGCTGAAGTGGATGCTGTTACCTCCTGCGAAGATGGGGTCGAGGGTGTGTCCTGCCTTGTGTGTGGGCGTGATGACAAGCTGTTTCAGGCCGATGTTGGTGAGGTTGTCTAGGAGGGTGGTGGAGTTGTGGTCGCTGGGGTTGTTCAGGTTGAAGTTCAGGTCTCCGATGCGTATGTAGTCCATGGAGGTGATGGCGTGGGGTGCAATGAGGTCGGCGATGGTCGTGGTGAACGAGGGGTGAGGTCTGGGGGGTCTGTAAGCGAGGGCGCCGTGAAATGTGGTTCTAGGGGTGGTCTGGATCTGGAAGTGAAGGTGTTCGGTGGTGGAGAGGGAGTCATTCATGGTGGAGGTGGAGAGTCTGAGGGAGCTCTTGTGTGCGATGGCAAGTCCTCCTCCTGGGCGGTTGGGGCAGTCTTTCCTTTGGATCTTGTATCCATCGGGGATGGCGGTGGCGATATGGGGGGCGGAGGAGGCGTTGGTCCAGGTTTCTGTAAATAAGGCGACGTCTGGTGAGAGGGTGTCGAGGAGGTCCCAGATCTCAACGGCGTGCCTGTGCAGGGAGCGCACATTGAGGAGGATGCACCTCAGGGTTTTGGAGATGTTGGCGTTCGGTGCGGGGGTGGTGGCCGTAGGGGTGCTGATGGTGTTGAAGGTCTGGTGGCAGTGACGGCAGGAGTACTGTCTGTGGGTGGTGCTTGGTGTGGACAGCTGGCAGTTGCTGTTCCTCCCGGGGTTGAGTGCGAGGAGGGTAGCTGAGTCGTAGCGGTGGATGGTTGGAGATCCAGGGTCCCTGGAGCTGGTCGTGGTTGGGTAGTGGACGGATGCTCACGAGCTTGCCTTTGGCACGCCCTGGGTGCGCCAGTGGCGTGGCGTGCAGCAACCACCATTAAATAGGGGAGGAGGGAGGGAAAGCTCAGCTGGGAGGTGGGAGCGTGAGAGCAGGGGCCGTGGGCGAGCAGCGGCGGGAAATAGGTAACGCACAGAACCAGTGACAACAATAACAGTGACCACAATAACAATTGACAGGATTAGACAAAAACAAAAACAATACTTACACACCTACAATACAACAGGAAAAAAAAAAGGGCACAATGAGGCAGGAGGCAGCAGAGGCAGGCTCGAACCCTACCAGTTTGCTGTCAGCGGCAGCGGCAGAACGGAGGCGCTACTGGGGGAGAGAGCAGGTGCCTGACCCGAGGTCAGAGGTCTTGCTCGCTCATCCCAGCAGTGGCTGCCATTAAATAGGGAGGAGGGATGGAAAGCTCAGCTGGGAGGCGGGAGCATGAGGGACAGGGGGGAGGGGCTGCGGGGGAGCAGCGGTGAGAAACAAGTAACACGCAGAACCAGTGACAACAATAACAGTGACCACAATAACAATTGACAGGATTAGACAAAAACAAAAACAATACCTACACACCTACAATACAACAGGAAAAAAAATGGGCACAACGAGGCAGGAGGCAGCAGAGGCAGGCTCGAACCCTACCAGTTCCCTGTCAGCGGCAGAACAGAGGAGCTACTGGGAGAGAGAGCAGGTCATCACCAATTTCACAGCCTCCTAGACTGACGCAAGGGGAACCTCCCCAGAATCGTTGGTATAAAGTGTGTGTCAAGATTTTCTGTAAGGACTTGACTGTATCGGGGTACTGCAAAAGAGAGTCCCTGAGTCTCCAATGTGTCAGCTGGTGCTGGGTGACATTTGAGCAGGAGAGTCAAAGTAGGAGGAATATGATCTGAGAGTGATCTGGGCGTAAAGGCCGCTGCTGTAATATAGTCTACTAGAGATAGAGACACTAAAAAATGGTCGACACAGGCATACGTTTTTTGGGCAGCAGAATAGAAGGTATAAGCCCTATTGGAGGGGTGGAGGTGGCACCAGAAGTCTTGCAACCCAAAGTCCACCAACCACTGGAGACCAGCTGAGGAGACAGCATCTGTCTTGTTGAAACATTGGCCATATCGATCCATACAAGAGTCCATCTCTAAGTTCAAGTCCCCTGCAATTAGAATAGCTGCATCAGGTGTATCCAGGGTGGATGACAGAGAGTTAACAATAAAGAATTCTTGATGCTAATTAGGGGCGTATATGTTCACCACAGTAAAGCAAAAGGTGCTCAATTTAAGACGAACTGCAAGCAGGCATCCCTTAATCTCTGTGACAGTAGATAGAACCTCAGCCAGGAACCTCTAAGAAAGGACAATAGCTACTCCATTCTTCTTAGAGGAATCTGAAGGTCAAAGCTGACGAGGAAACCAATGTGATTGCATTCTGGGTATATATTTAGTAAGTAAGTAGGTTTCCTGAGGGAGAATTATGTTACAGCCAGATTGGTCTCACAGTGAAAGCACTGCTGCTCGCTTAACAGGATTATTCACGCTCAGGACATTATGACTTACCACCTGAAGGTCCTGAAATAGATAATCCAAGTAGAAAAAGGTATATACTGATTCAGGATCCTAAGAAAGGCAGCAGCATCACATATGAGCAGCGATGGGGCAGAAGTCTTATTGATTCCGAAGTGTTATCTTTGATAAATCTTGGTATAGGACTGATGTGTGACCTCTGAAGTGAATCAGGTGGGATTCCCATGTCTTGTGAAGAATTTTCTCCTTTACTTGGAAATCATTAACACAGGTCAGCTTGTTTGCTGGAGGGGCGTTATCTTGTTTTGGTGGGCTCACTCGATGAGCATGATCAGGTTTTATGTCTATATCTTCACAAGATCCTAAGATATGTTGAAAAAGGACCACCACATATTCTCTGAGATGATTTCTCTCGTCGTGAGTTGGGACACCTTTGATGCGTACATTATTCCGTCGGAAGCGATTCTCCAAAACTTCAGCGTGGGCCTGTAAGTCGACGTGCTGTTCCTTTCGAAGAAGGACTTCTTGTTGCAACATTTCGATCTCTTCATCACGCCCAGTTTCAATTCCTTCCATGGCGGATACACTATCACCAATTTACTCCAGATCACAGCGAACTTCCTACAGATCTGCAGAGAGTTCTGTCTTCGTCGCTCACAAATTCTCGCAAAGAGATGTGAAGATTTCTTGTAAGAATGTTTTTGTCACTGGCCCTTGTAATTCTTCTGATTCTGACAGATGATCGGTGTCAAGCGTGGGTGATTTTGTACCACGTGCAGCCCCAGCAGATTTTGCTAGCATGTCTTCAAGTGAGTGATCTTTTTTGGACCTAAATGCAGAAATAATGAGGGTCCGGTGGAAACTTAGGCCAAAGAGAGGACGATCATCTATCTACTCAGCGCTAATCAGGAGTGCACTCTAGCAAGGTGCCAGACTAGGTCAAAGATATGATCAGAGGTTCCCAGGGTCAGTGTGTGACAGGGCCATCAAGAAGGAGCTGGTCTCCTATGGCAGAGTGTTTAAAGCCAATTATTAAGCACCTCTGTAAGATATGGATTCCAGGCCGATAGCTGTAAAGAAGCAGGAGTGGACCAATCTGGGGAGGACGCAGCAATTCAAATCTGCGCCCCCACGTAAAGAGCCCAATCCTCGACCAATGTTCCACAATGAACGGCCCGAGCCCTGGTATAGCAAGCTTTGTTCATAGAGTTCAGGGGCCAGGAGCAAAAAAGTCCTACCTGACAGCAATGGGGTCACAGAACTTGAAGGTAGTCTTGTTAGCTCCCATCAAAGCAGCCGTAGGTGGGTGAGAGCTACTCTCAACTAGACTCTAAGCAGGTAATGGGGGAGAGCAGTCAGCACTCCCTCCCAGGCAGCGCAGGAGGAAGAGAGCTCTGATCATGCACATGCCGGAGTTTGTAGGCCTACCCCGACCACTCCACCAGACTCGGGCCTCCAGTAAGTATCCCAGTGGAAGAGAGGCTGCCAGCCGTGTCACTCCTTAGGTGGGGGACCAGGAGCAGGAAAGGACCCCCACCAGGGCCGAGGTGAATGGAGCACTGTGTGAGGCCCAAGTCTATAGCATCATAGGGCTACCTCCTTACCCTGCACAACTTGTTCGCTCCCCGGGAGATTAGCAGAGAGATTCTGTTTAGCCGTCCCTGAATGTAGAAGCCTCCTAGGGCCCAGCCCGACCCCAGGCTAGGCCCACAATGAGGGTGGATGAGAAGGGGGTCACCAACGTTTGCAGTCCCCCCCGGAAAGCCACGAATGCCCCAAGTGCCGCCCTTCACTCGCGGCTACAGTCGTCCACCCCGTTGGGCCCTCAGGTCGTGCCGCTTACCGCCTATGGGGCCATAGAGGGGTAGTGTTGGCCACGAGCTCCACTGCAAGGACATGAGGTATGTTCTCTGTCCAGGCAGGGAGCTGTGCAGGGGCCCCGTGCTGATGGTGTCACTAGGCGGACCGGGGTAGGCAGGGTCAGAGCTCACCGCCTCTCCTCACTGGCTTCCATCTTATCCACTGGAGCAGCTGCACGGTAAACAGGCCGCAAACTTCCACACTGAGATGGGGCTCCAATTAGGGTCATCAGGCACAGGGGTTATAATGGGTGCCCCCAGGCAGTCGAAAGCGCCCAATAAAGGCTGGCAGGGAGGGCGCTAAGTGTTGCTTAAGATCGGCGGGGATGGAGAGATGTTTCACCCATCCGCCATCTTGGCCAGAGACGGTTAAAATGGAAAACAGTCAATAAAGGGCCAATATTTCCTAATTCACTTAACTACACACAGGCGGAATAGAAAAAAAATACAAAACCATAATATATTGGCTTTTTTGTAGACAAATGCTTCAGTCATTAATGTATCAGGTGAATAGAAATAATAGAACATTCGGCACCAAGAAATGAGTTTGCAATTAGATACACCTGATAGGGAACAGCTGTGCACCAAATATATTCACTATAGAGCATTGCCATGAGAGCGGCAGTGAGCATGATATTAAATAAGTAAACATATTTGATGTGTGATTTGTATCTAAGGTGATTGTTCAGTTTGTATGGAATATGTATTTTTTCAGAAGTGGCAGATTTTCATAACGTTTTCAAAGGATATCCATAATTGGAACAGAGTCCACAAAGGTCCGTCCAGCACATCATTTAATTATTATTCCTCCTCGGGGTAAAGGCCACCTGTGGTTCACAACCTTCTTAATTTTCTAGAGTGCAAGTCTTCATAAAATAAGGCCAAACCAGGACGCATCATTCTTAGGCAGTGTTCCTCATACTTGCAATTACATGGAAATCCTTTCAATTAGTCAACAGCTCACTCTGAAAAAATTACATTCTTATTCGAAGCACTCGAGCCTTCATGGGGAAAGGTTCTTCCAGAGGTCAGACATCTGCCATAGTAATGTTGGTTAAAATCCTCCCTTCAAGCAAGTCATGAAACTCTCTCTATATGTTCTTAGAATCAGTTCATAGGCTAAAAGATTAAGGCATAGAAGCTATGTTTCCATTGTTCCTGTCATTGGTATGCAGGAATTTATTTCTGGAGCACAAGCATCTGCCACTTTTGTTTTCCACCTTGTTTTGGTTTGAGGTTGATTCTTAAGTATCAGAGGGCAAAGGTTTTTTTATAAGGCAATCATGTCATTTGCAGACTATAGAATCAAAACCTTACTAACATTCGAACAATCCACCCTACTAACATTTACTACATGTAATGCAGGTGTTGTTTTTAGAAAGTACTAAGTAGTACTTAATTCCTCCAAGATAGCTTTCCAGGTAGAATTTTAGCATGTCTGAACACAGACTTGCGGATTATATTATCATTGTATTCCTTCTAATCGACCTTCCCCTAACTGAATCATATGAGTTCACTTAAAAAGCATTCAGTCATATTATACTGGCCCCAATTAATATGTATCCAGAGCGGACCGTTTTTTTTTAAATATTGAGTTGATAGCAGAGCTGTTGACTATGAAATGTTAAGTCAGCTAACCTGAAACAGCCCGAATCACCTTTCTGGGATCTTTTGTGTGTTCCTCTTGAAGCTCTAGATTAGCAATAGAGGCTGGCAAAGGTAAAATCTCCATGCACAAATGTGAGTGAATCTAGAACTACTTCATAAAGGTGAGGTTTCACTGCCTGCATCATGCAACCGTAAGCTGTTTTCCAGTAACCAGATGTCCCACCCACTGAGAGCAATATATCCAGTGACTCGAAACCCCACTCTGAATTGTTAATGGAGAACCAAGTTATTACCAGTAGCTGTGATTAACGGCACAAATAATTATCAGTGGCTGAGATTAATGCAAGCATTCTAGGGTCCACCTTTCTGTTTCCAATGAGTGTTGATCCAGGCATTAATTTCCCTCAAGGATGGAATAGATCAGGCTCTGTGCAAGGTCTGAAACATATAGAATACTATACTTGCCTGTTTATAAGTTTGAAAAGGAATACTCAAGAAACCTAATTAACTTGCATGTTCTGCCCCAAAATACTAATTTTGAAATTAATGATACTGCTTGTGAGATTTGTGAGCACTGGAAATGTATAACAATCCCACTCCAGTATTTATTATGGAGGACAGATATACCTTTAGCATAGTCTAAGTAATATTAGGATCGAGTAATTATTGTGGTTTGCATGGGTCCATGCCAGATAAAACACATGTGACTGCATGGGTATCACTATTGTAAAACTGAGTTTTTTACCATTGTGGTGTCCAGGGGGTGCTCAAGAAACAGATATGGAAACTGCCAACAGCTTAGTGTTATAACATATCATTTGGAATGATAAGGCAGATTACAAACAATGCCAGGGCAGGCAACACTGTGTTCGGAGCATGTCACATTGAACCACTTAACTTTGTTCAATCCAGCACCACAATGGGCCCATGACATGCTATTTTGAGAAGAAAGAGCTATGGCGGGGCTATGGATGGGGATTTCTAACCTGACTGCATAGTCTGTGCATAGTAAAGAATAGAGATTGGTCAAAACGTTTATTCAACTTGGAAAAAGATTTAAAAAATACCTTTTATTTAAAATATTATTATTATTGACACTATTACCTACATTTTGACTTAAATATGAAATAATTATTTACAATATATTTAATTACATTAAACTTATTTTTTTAAAGTTAAATTAAAAATAAATTCCCACCCTATAGTACAAAAATATTTTAATTTTACATTAATAATTATTAAAAGTGATATATAAATTAAATTTAAAAACATGTGATTATCTTTAATAAAATGTATTGTTACATTAACTTTTAAATGAAAAAGGATTACTAAAAATATTCTATAATTACATTAAACATATGTATTATTTAAAACATTTTAACATTATACTATATATATATATGCATATATGTATATATATGTATATATATATATATATATATCTCCACACCAGGTTGCTGCCAGAAACGCCGTTCGCCTGTCAAATGCGCCGGTGCCAGCCGTGGCGGCAGACAGCCACATAAATCAATGATTCAATCCAACAAGATCAGGAAAGAGGCGGCACAACCATCCGTGAATCAGGTAATTTATTCAGCCACAACAACACGTTTCAGCCGAGGACGGCCTTGCCAAAATGGATATATATATATATCCATATCCAACAAAACGTTGCCTGCAGTAAGAGGGCCCACACAGGAAAGTTTATCTTGCCACATCTTTAATGGAGGATGACAGGTTACAACAGCATAGTGCCTCGCACTTTTTTAAGTCCAGCCCAACGCGATTCGTGCTAAAGAGCACTTCCTCATGGGCTCTGGGCTTTCTGCTGAATGAAGGCTACGGCAGTTTCCTCCAGCACTGCTGTTAAATGTCTTTAACCGCCCCAGTGGGCGTGGCCACCCATGAGGCCTGTTGGTCTTTGTAGTGCCTTTGTGTTACTTCAGTGAGTCGCCGTGCTTAAATCCATATTCAAAAATAATAATATCCCAAGTGGGTTGCAATAACGTTTCTGCCCCTAAACTTGCCACTTTCCTCCTCCATTCGCCAAACCTGTCCCTCATGCTGTTACGTCGATTGGCGTCTCAGCAGGACTACACGAAGTGCAGCGGGTCTCCTCTCGTGGCTCAGGCTAGCCGCATCACATCCAACAAAAGGTTGCCTGCAGTAAGAGAGCCCACACAGGAAAGTTTATCTTGCCACATCTTTAATGGAGGATGACAGGTTACAACAGCATAGTGCCTCGCAATTTTTTAAGTCCAGCCCAATGCGTTTCGTGCTAAAGAGCACTTCCCCATGGGCTCTGGGCTTTCTGCTGAATGAAGGCTACGGCAGTTTCCTCCAGCACTGCTGTTAAATGTCTTTAACCGCCACAGTGGGCGTGGCCACCCATGAGGCCTGTTGGTCTTTGTAGTGCCTTTGTGTTACTTCAGTGAGTCGGCGTGCTTAAATCCATATTCAAAAATAATAATATCCCAAGTGGGTTGCGATAACGTTTCTGCCGCTAAACTTGCCACTTTCCTCCTTTATTCGCCAAGACTCTCCCTCATGCTGTTACGTCGATTGGCGTCTCAGGAGGACTACACGAAGTGCAGCGGGGCTCCTCTCATGGCTCAGGCTATGCCGCATCACATCCAACAAAACGTTGCCTGCAGTAAGAGGGCCCACACAGGAAAGTTTATCTTGCCACATCTTTAATGGAGGATGACAGGTTACAACAGCATAGTGCCTTGCAATTTTTTAAGTCCAGCCCAACGCGTTTCGTGCTAAAGAGCACTTCCTCATGGGCTCTGGGCTTTCTGCTGAATGAAGGCTACGGCAGTTTCCTCCAGCACTGCTGTTAAATGTCTTTAACCGCCCCAGTGGGCGTGGCCACCCATGAGGCCTGTTGGTCTTTGTAGTGCCTTTGTGTTACTTCAGTGAGTCGCCGTGCTTAAATCCATATTCAAAAATAATAATATCCCAAGTGGGTTGCGATAACGTTTCTGCCGCTAAACTTGCCACTTTCCTCCTCCATTCGCCAAACCTGTCCCTCATGCTGTTACATCGATTGGTGTCTCAGCAGGACTACACGAAGTGCAGCGGGGCTCCTCTCGCGGCTCAGGCTATGCTGCATCACATCCAACAAAAGAAATGGGCCGCACTCCAAGAGATTGAATAATTCCTCTTTACTGTCCACAATTTTAACAAATTAAGATAAAGCAGTCCATGGAACCACAGGACCAACGCGTTTCGGTCTCACAGACCTTGATCACGGTAACACCAAATATACATTATCAGTAATCACGTCATTTCCTGTTTACACAAGTATGGCATTATGGGAGTTTGAGTTTTCAGAAAAAGTTACTCATAATGACTGACTCGCAAAACCAAAATAAATGAAATGAAATGAAATGAAATAATAAATTTCACATCATAGTTCAATTAATTTAGAAATAAAATTAAAAATTTGAAAATAAATAAAATAAAATAAAGTCAAATACATTTCATAATTTCAGTTACTCCATATTCATAATGCATTTGTGATCAAACTTGTAAGTTCATTAGTATCTGATTCACATGATTAATTAATTCTCATTAATCTCCCTAATTAATTAGTTAATTTCATTCTTAATCCTTCTTTCATTATTCTCATGATCAGAGTATCCTCAATTATATAATTCTCCACATATCCCCTCCAGTGGGCTGTTCAATTAATTGCAAATTAATTTCGATCAGGAGTCCAAAATAGATATACATTCAACATTCACCAAGGAGATAGATGTTCTTCCTTTACCTTCTAGTGAATAATCACATTTATAATGCATATACATCCCCAATATATTCTTGGGCATGAGATCATGTTTTAACTTTGCTTAAGATGTTAAGTATCTGTCCGATCATTTTATAGATACTGTTTTTTTAAAATTATTTACACAAACCGAGAGACAAGCTGAATCAATGGCAAGTTCACAAATGTACATACAATTCTTCGCTTTGATTCAAACCGGAAATCTAATATGTAATGGGATTCTTTCTGTCGTAATCGTCTCTCACGATCTCCGCCTCTCTCTAAGCGGCTCACAGTTTCTATGGAAAACAATCTCAGTTTCTTCCAGTCACTTCCGTGATGCGTTTCCATGTGTTTGGCTACTGCATTCATCCGATCTTTGTTTGTTGTAGCCCTGACGTGTTCCAAGATACGTTTTTTAAGTTCACAAATCGTACTTCCCACATTCTTTAACGAGCACGGGCATTCGATCACATATACCACGTACTGGCTATTGCACGTAATCAACTCCTCAATTTTCCAAGTTCTTCCATTTGCTGGTTGCACTTCTTGAACATTTTTAGCAATTTGGCATACCTTGCAATTCTGGCATTTGATAAATCCCCTTGTTTTCAGCCATTGCGTAGATTTGTTCTTATTCTTTCGAAAGTGGCTATGGACCAGACGGTCCTTTAAATGGGTTGCTCTTCTGTAAGTTATGTTAGGATGTTTTCCCACAATTTTAGCAACTGTTGGGTCCAGTTGGAGAATTTTCCAGTTCTTCTGGAGTATTTCTTTCATTGCCTTTGACTCATTCGAATATGTTGTGATAAATCGAATAGTTTCTGATTTCTCCTCCAGTATTGGTGTTACTTTTGGTTTCAAGAGTGTATCCCTTTCTTTTTGGTCACTTTTGCTCCAACCCTTTGAAATTAATTTTGACAAATAGCCCCTTTTCCTAAATGTTTGTGCCGTGAGATTACTATGTTTTTCCCATTCTGAGTTTTCGGAACATATTCTGCGTATCCGAAGAAACTCACCGTATGGAATGTTTTGGATTGATGATTGTTGGTGAAAGCTATCCGCATGTAATGTCGCATTTGTTGCTGTTGCTTTTCTGTGTAGAGTGGTATAAATCTGATTATTCTGGATATAAATCTCTGTATCTAGGAATGTTACCCTTGTCTGGCTGATGTCATAATAGAATTTGAAGTTTGCTGGTGTGGAGTTCAAAATGTTAAAATATTCAGTAAAGTCCTCATTTGATCCATCCCAGATGATCATCAGATCATGAATGAATCTGAGTCACAATATTATTTTGTTGACGAATCGATCATTGTCTAATCTCCAGGCCCATTTTTGCTCCCACCAGCCCATCGCTAGACAGGCATAGCTAGGACTAAATGAAAGCCCATCGCTGTGCCTTTTACTTGTCTGTAGATTTCTTACGAAAGAGAATCACGTTCTCAGTCAGACACATCCGGATCATTTCAAGTAACATCTCATTATGTTGCGCCTAATGGATGTTTCTGTCCTTCAGAAAGTGCTCACATGCTGTGATTCCCACGTCGTGTTCAATGTTTGTATAGAGTGACACCACGTCCATGGTGATTAATTTGTAAGATATATACACACATTTTTTATTTTCTTCAATAATTTCATTTAATTTAACATTATTTCATCTTTCTTGTTGCAGAACCTGTGGTTGGCTATTCTGGGCTCCCTAATGGCTGTAGTAAGTTTAGAAATGCAGTTTGTGAATAGAAATGGCTTACTCTTTTTGGGGGGTAGACATGCCTTAACCTCTTCTTACTCCTTCCTATTCCCCTCTCATTCAGTTATAAGTATTCTTCATTGTCCAGCCACTTTACTCCATCTCTCCCACATTTACTACTAAAATGTACACTTAAGTGGGCGGAAACTCCTCACTCACGATGGAGATCTCAGCAAAGAATAAGATAGGAGAGGAGGAGGCATGCATTCTGTATGTAGGTTTGTATATAGCATTTTGTAGCATGTATTGTAATACTACAAATCTTTTTACAAAATGCAGTTTGTGAATAGGCTCCAGCATCTGCTCCTGAGTGATAAATCACCTTGATTTGCAGTCAAGGTATGTGTCAGTTTAGTCAACAGTCGTAGGTGAGTCAATGGGTCAAGTCCATCTGTTCTTCTATTTTTTACCCCATTCCCTCCAAAATGTATCTTATTCAACCTATAAAAGTGTTAGCTTGGGGGAGATAACTTTTGATGAGGCCCTCTTCCACAAGGTTAAAAATAATTGGCCTTACACTTAGGAGCTGAATTTATCCATGTATATACATGTTTCAGCATTTATCAGACCTATCAGGTTTTGCACATTCATCAGGACAAATCTATGGGATTTCCTTTGCAATAAATATTATCCCCCTCACATTGAATTTCACTGCCTTTCCTCACCTCACAAAAATACATGGTTAAGAAATTTGAGGTGGTCCCTGTCTGCTGTATGCCCAGATGGTTAGAAGACCTTGTGCATTAAAGGAACTGTAGACTTGCCTATCCTTATGTTTGTATTTATGCATGCTCTCTGTCATATGCGTGTATTCATAAGAACGAACAAAAAGTGGGTTTGTTTGCTAATGTTTCTTTATGAAAGACACTGTAGATGCCAATTTGATATGATCGGTTTCAGTTTTTTCCTTCTTTTCTTGTGTTTCTATCCTTTGTGCTCCCTATTGTTATTACTTGATTATTTTATAAAGTATACCATACCTAAGAATGTTTTCTATTAATCTTATGTATTGTGTCCCCCCTTTATGGTCTGAAGTTGACTTTAAATGACACAAATGAAACATTTTAAATATATATTTTATGTAATAAAATGTTGGATTCTTAGAACACGCTTCCATGATCAGAATCTGATGGCCTTTTCACATAGCAGTAAATAACTCTTTCTAACCTTTCCATTTAGCTAGATTAGATTTGTCATGAAGTAAATTTAGCTGTCTGAATAAGGTTCAGTTGTGAATATCCAATTGTTCAACACTATTTAATTTGCTGACAAAAATCTCTCTACCAGCATAAATTGTTGCCCTTTTACTAAATCTGTCTGGTGGGTATGTTGTTGAAGATAATATTCTTTACTGTTAGTTTTACTCTACTGTTCAAAATTGCATTTATAATGGGGAAGAGCACCATTGTTTAGGGCAGGACGTCAGCTTTTTTTCACCTGCATGGACCCACCATAAAAGTGGCGCCACCATAAAGGTGGTACGGAGTAGGGAACATCCTACACTGCCTCGATGAGGTAAAAAGCTCCAGAATCCTCTTTTTGTGAATGCACTCCTCCTGCTTCAAAGCAAATCAATCAGTCCATAACAAACTTAGCCGGCAATATGGGCAGGTTCAGAGCTTTGCTGAACATGCTTCTGCCGTGCTGCTGAAGACATTTTTTAAAAAATGCTTCTAAATTGGTCAGTCCAGCCACCATAAGACCATGAATGCAGAGCCTCCACTGTCCAGTGGTTTGACAGTCAATTCCCTGTGGTTTAAATTAATCTATAAGTTATGATTTGCGTGCCGTTTATGAATTTGGTAGATGGGGTTTTACTCCATCAGGGCTACATAGTATAGTATTCCGTCACCTTGATGGAGTAGCCTTCTGCCAAATTGTGAGATGCCCACTGGCCCATCAGACATCTCCAGCATTAACAAGAACTGCCTGTTCCTGTCAATGGGTTGTAAGTTTGACAGACTGCTTCATCAACACGACAGCAAATTTATAATCTCTAACTCTATTTTCTGATGGAGCTGGCAGCTCCTCTTGCTCCTAAGGACATGGCAGTGGTGCTACAGTGTCATCTGTGTCAGAGTCAATCTTACGGGGAGGGACAAGGGCTTGGGAGGTCCAGCATACAGGCCCCAATCAATAGTGCAAATCACAGGAGTATGCAGTTCCAGGGGGCGAATAGATAAGGGGGGAAGGGAGATGGGTGTAAAGTCCGGGCGCTAGATAGAGAGTGCGTAGTCGCACTGGGAGTACTCCACTAAGGAGCAAGGGTCCTCACACACCCCGACGGGTGTCATGCTTCATCATAGGGCAGCTCCTCGTTGGGCCAGCGCTGCAATACCCAATGTGCCACGCAGGGGGACTGTTTGCCGAAGTTCTTTTCTGGTTGCTGTCTTGAAGCTAGGTGTTATGAGGGAGCTTGTGTGTGGTGAGTAGAAGTGAACGAAAGTGCTTGTGATCTAAAAATGGCTACAAGAAACTCCGAGGGTAATTTTATTCTCTGGGTTCTTGTGCAATGTGTTAAATATGACTAATGAGTTGTGGACTAAAGGGGGAGAGATTATACCCGCTTTGGTCTAGATTAGTGTGTATGGTGTGTGAATGGTCGACATATTTCTTGCCCTATAGTGTCCCAACGGATCTAGGCAATTTGTCAGGACCTAGGATACATCTACTACTCAAGGGGAAGGCTGTTCCTGGGTATTGTACAAAAGTGACTTCCCATGTAGTCTAGATTCGAAGGTAATCCCAAAAGTGTAAAAGTATGAGAGGTTAAAATTGGTCTACCTTCTTGTGGACATGCACTTGGAGGAGTAAAAACAAACAAACAAATGTTGATTACGTTGACAGGTCTCATAACTTACGAGTCCTTGATGAGGAAAAAGGTAAGAGGAAGGAGGGTAGGGGAGGGGAGGGAGGACGAAAACAGACAGGGGGATGTCAGGTGTGGAAACCTAGACAAAGGGGAAAACAGTTCGGATTCAAAAGGCAAAATTGTTACTCAATTGCACACGGAATTTAAAGCAATGTGCGGTTTTACTCGCTGCCGTTTTTCATGTTGTAGTACTGTATAATGTGGCGTGCCACACAGAGATATTTCATAGATACATCTACTCATTCTGCCATTCAAACCAAAGTATCGTGTGGCGAAGCCACGTGACAGTACACTGGTGGTGAATAGTCTCGCCAAGGGGAGTGATGGTGTTCCCCCTTTGCAATCTATCACTGCATGTGTCCCTCTTTTCCACCCCCCGACAGACTGTTAGAATTAAAACGTAAAAGTGCCATATTACTCGTATTTTACCCAATAGTATGTTAGCATTTATATAGCTAATACATCATTATGCATACTGTATGTATACGCAACTAGTAAATGCAGACATTATGTTTGTTAGGTTAACAATTGTGCCACCATTTTAGCTCTCGAGGACGCCATCTTGTATTATAATCGAAACTGTTACTTGCTCATTTTTTCAAGAGATGGTCCTTGGTAAGTTTCGTTTCTGCAATGTTGAAACTTGCATACCTTTCCCTTAGATAGAAGGTGCCCCCACTATTCCAGCTACAGGCAAGGACTGTATGACCTTGCCAGAGCGATAGTGTGTGCCCCGTCTCAGACTCTTAGCTCATCTCTGTGTGTCCCTTTGTTCTTCTGTGCTCTCTATGGAAAGTTACTGGGTGGGTGTGTCTTGTGCTGATGCTCAAATGTATAATTATTCCCTTTATGCTGGAAACAGGGAGTCCCTTGTCAGCCATTATAGGAGGCTGGTCAGACTGGACTCCACTGCAGTGTAATTTGTTAATAAACTAGTTTGCTTGTATTCTCTACTGCGTCATCGACTCTTCATTGGATGGAAGGCTAGTGGAGGTCTAGAGTGACCCGGGTGGCCCTAAAAGGGTCGCTTCCTTCAGTTGGCGCCCAAACAGGGGCTCCACCAGGTGACCCATCTCGCCCCTAGTCAGGTTGTAGAGGTCGTGGTTGCGTCTGGTCATATGGGCGGATCAGAGTACCCCACACGATTGAGCCTGGTTCTCGCAGCTGCCCCGCCGGTCTGACCGGGCGGCTCCCCGTCTAGTGGTCACCTCGGCTGGGGTCCTGAAAAGGTGAAACCCTTGAAGTCAACCATTTTGGTCTGAAGAGTCGGCAGTGGAGAATAATCTTGTTTGACCTGTTTCACCGGGTGAGTTCTTGGTAAGTGCGGTACCGTCTTGATTTACTTGGTGGTTCTGTGGACCCTTGTGATACAGAGTGTTTGCGAACGCTCTGCCAGGCCACCTGGAAATTTGGTTTGCTCTTGAAAAGGCCTGGGGCTAGAGCCTATCTTGTCTTGGTACAGTCTGAGAACTGTCTTGTCTTGGTGCAGTCTGAGGACTGACTTGTGGTTTCCTTTGTTTGACACGGTCTGAGGATCATCTTTGGAACATGCGCTTGTATTTGTGTGTGAATATGGTGCACCATCAGTTTGTTTTTGGTACGTCTGAGGACTGTCATTTGGGAAAAAGTACTTGTAATTTCTTTTCCAGGCAAAATAATGCATTTGGCCCCTTTCTTAAAAATGCTTGGAATGAGCTTAATTTGTTCTCTTGTTGTCGTTGTTGCTTTGTAGATGCTCATTGGAAGAAAATCAGCTGGCGCCTCCAGGAGGCACTGTTACGTGGGCTTTTTGAGTAATAATATAAAAAAATTATAAAAAAGGGAATGTAGTAATAATATATATATATGTTTGTTTTTGCATAGGATGAATGGTTTGAGATAGGACGAAGGAATGTGTAATGGGGGAGAATGTGAAATAAGACAGTAAAAGAGCATGATGTAATAATTTTAAAAAAAAGAGAAAAGCAGGGATGTGCTGATGGCGCCCAGATTTCACATTTAGCTTCGGACATTGCAAAATGATAACAGCTGTTTTGAGCTACAGACATGAAGTTGCATTTCTAAAAGTGGCATGCAAGTAAAAATGAATGAATGAGCCCTGCTAAGATGTTGATGCTTTTAGCCTGATGAGTAGTGTAAGGAATGCTCAAGTAATTAATTCATGATTGATTTGAGTGAGTGTGTTTAATTTGGGTTTGACCTCGCAATATAACGTGTATTTAATTTGGAAAAGGTGTTTCAAGCATTTCAGGCAGCGTGTATTTATGCTGAATAAATGGCATTTTCAAAGTTGAAATATACAGTTCGTGAATCAGTCTGTTTTGGCAGGCTTACTGCGGCCTTTGGCCTTGAGATAAGGAATGGAATTTTCTCCCTGTTCCTCCCGCCTTGCAGACAGGGACAGAGGTGGGGGCAGCTTCTGAGCACAAGCACAGAGAGGCTGCTGTGATGCAAAGTGCACAATGAGGACAGAAATAGATGCTAGCAGTCTAAGTTTTATGTTTTGACTAACAGGCTTTGTAAAGTTTTAATTTGTCCTATGCATTTATTTCTCTTTATGGGAAATTTTGCAATTATTAATTATTGATTTAGCTATATGCAGAACACACCCATGCATTATATTTCTATGTCTCATTTTTTCCATGAAAAATAGTTTTTTTTCCCTTCCTTTATGGGGTACTTTGTGTACAATATGCTTTGTGAAATAATAGTTGAGCTGTTGTTTCTAGTTCTGCTGTTTCTGCTCCTGCCCTGTTACCCAGGCTGTGTAGGCTATGGTACATTTTGCTTTCCTCTGTCCCCGCCCTTTGTGGCCATTATAACAGTTAGTATCACAATTGCCTCAGTGTCCTTTCGCTAACGCATATACTTGTGGCATGGCCAGCAGTGATGATAATGTCTGTTATTTTTTGCAATAGCAACATGGTTGTAGGCATTTGGAAGTATTTGGTCTACATTGCCTCTTTCTGTTACGTATTTAACATAGCACAGTGTTATGAGTGTTTTGGTGGGTGTTAGATGCATTAGTTGTAGCACATGTTTGCGCCCTCTTGCTCTGATTATTAGTCCTTTTTACTGTGGGTTTTCTGCTTGTGCTCTTGTCTAATTGTGGTGAGATTATGATGGGTTTGGTATCTTGCTGTTATTGCTTTTCGGCAGGTGAATGTCTGATGCTGGGTCTTAATGTAAGTAGTACATAGTGTTTGGCCCCCCCCTTGAGTTCTGCAGATGCGCCATTCACTTTATGGGCAATAGGCGATGCAGAGGTGGGATTGTTGCAGATATCCCAGGTTTTGATCTCAGCTATAGACAATGCTACTTTGCCTTGTATCCCTTATTGTCGGGTACAATGGGCGGGGCAGCGAGCCTTGTTGTGTATGATACAGGATTTGGTTGAGAAAAGTGTTGGTGAGGAGACAACAGTTAAATTGTAATAGCCCCATTATTTTGATTGTGTCTACAATTTTGTGACTGATTGGTGTGAAGCTCATGAAAATGTGGTTTTACAACATCCTGCTGTTCTAGCCATTGCTATGCTTCTGCTAATGGTTCTTTCTGCTGCTCAATATTTTTCTATCACTGATCTAAAATACATTCTTTTGCAGTACTATTTATTTCAATAATAGGTCTTTGTCCGGATTCACATTGACTGGTAGGAGTCATAGGCTCCACTGCGCTTCTTAGGACTATGCAGAAAGACCGAGCATCTATAAAAATGTTTAAAAAAGGGTATTTACTTGCTCATAATTCCAGACACACAGCAAAGTTGTAGGGACAGTGCAGTTAAATAGTGTTAGACCTGGCATCCTTGGCGTGGTTTTCTTTGACTTTTTACCTCTACCTCCTATGTTTTTGATGCTGTGCTGGATTTTGTTTTTGCTGGCTTAGATGCTTTGGGCACTTTGCCACTGCTGATAAGTGTCACAGTGCAAGTGCTCTCTGTGTAAATTGATATTGTGCTTGGTTCTCCCTGATTGGCATATTTGTTTTACCAGTAGATCCTTAGTGAAGTGCACTGAGTGTGCCAGGGCTGGTAAATAAAATGCTACTAGTGGGTTTGCAGCGCTGATTGTGCCACCCACAAGAGTAGCCCGGTAAAGATGTCTCAGGCCTGCCATCGCAGTGCCTGTGCGCAGTTTGTACATAGGACACCCCTATGGTAGGCCCAAGGTACCCCCCCTCCCTGGGCAGGGTGCAGTGTATGTGAAAAGTAGGACGTGTACTGGTGTGAGTAACATGTCCTGATAGTGAAATACTGCCAATTTCGTTTTTCACTATTGAAAGGCTATCTTGCCCATAGGACAGAATGGGGAATGCTTTGTAATATTTTACAAGCATATCTTCCAATAGGGATAAGATAGAAAATTGGAGTCTGGTATCCTTGAACCCAGAATTTGATAACACATCTTTTAGAAAGGATGGTTTTAAACTCTGTGTTTGGAAATAGCACTTTTTAGAAAGTGGCTATTCTCTTGTTCAACTTTTCTGTGTGCCTCTGCCTGTTTGTGGATTGACTGTCTGGTTTCAGTGTGACAGAGAAATGGGATGTGCATTTGGTGTGGTGTCCTTTTGTGGTGTTTTCATTGTATTACTGTGAGTGTTGGTACAAATACTTTACACATTGCCTTTGGGATCAGTCTGCCTGCTTGTGCCAAGCTACCAAGGGGGTGAGTGGGGGTTATCTAAAGCGTGTATTCCCCTTACCCTGACTCGACGGAAGGGTCCCTGTTTGGACAAAGGTATCTACCTCTGCCAACCAGAGACCCTCTTGTTATTGCATTTGGATTTAAATGGCTAGGGAGTATGCCTTCCAAAAGAGGTAAGTATTGTTGACAGGAGGTCACCTGCTTAGGTCACCTACTGTCGAAGGGGGGTAGGAGATTAGCTCCTTGGTGAACTAACACATTAAAGAAGTGCATGAGGTGCATGGGGTGCATGAGCCTTTACCCTGAATTCCTGAAACAGTTTATTGGGCAACTAACACTTGGGCAACTAACAAACTGCGCTTTCTTTGGCTTCTGTGCTTGGTACATATATTGTTGCATGCTTTTTTTATGTGTTGTAAGTACACAAAACGGCTTGTTGTGCGCTTTCTGTCTTTGATGCTACCGCAAGAGCCCTCCCGAGCTGTCTAGGGGGAGGTCATGACAGTGGCCGTCTCCATAAGACAATCGATTGGACTCGTTTTAGCCACTGATCTTACAGTTATGGTACGTCATACTGTGAACATGGCCTTGAATAAACAGAGACACAGCACCTCACCAGTGCACGTCTAACCAGCTATAAATTAGCACTGCTTGCCAAAATTAGCATTGTTCGCAAAAAAATAAAATAATTCATGATTAAAAGTTAAAAGATGTGTCACCTTGAAGTCAGCCATGTTACAGCCCCTCCTTTCTGACAAATGAAGGAATTAAAAAGGAGATGAAAGGACGGGTAGACTAGACGGATGTTCCCTTATCTGATCCTTAAGAAGAATTATATGTCGGTGGCTCTTGTTTAAATTCCCAGGCGGCACCACTACTATTGCTCATGTTACCGCAACACTACATACCGTTGCAGAGACACCACGAGTCCTTTATTAGTTAGCCCAAGTAATTGGGTTGTGAATTGTAAGTAAGTGTAGGGCCCACCGGAAAGGAACTGATGATGTGGGAAGGGATAATGAGTTTGTAGAAAATGATCAAAATGAAATGAAAGAATGTTTGTAGCAGGCCCTGCTGGGTGGGTACCGGAAGTCATGATGTCTAAGTTGAAAGTATGGCATATATGAAGGGACGAGGGATGGTGAATGAATAGGTCAGGAAAGGAAGAAGAATGTTGCCAGACGCATATGTATTTCTTGTGGGAATGATGAGATATTGCTTAACCCGTATGGTGCGCATGACGCACAATTCTGGAAGGGGTATCCAGATGCCCCTGGTAATTTGGCATCACACATTTTTCTCTTTTGAGGTTCTTCAGATGAATAATATAGGAATGGACAGATATAGTAATTCAAAGGATGTTCTGATTGCAAAAAGTATATAAAGTTTTATCCTTGCCAGTTAACTGAAAGTTTGTATTCTATTCACTAATAGGTCCGGGATGCCCTGCAGTCACGTCAGCGGGCCTGGACCCGATGCACAGCCTGGCTGCTCGTTATGGACCATCCATTTAAATAAGATTGAGGTGGAGCTGCAGAGGAAAGAAGGGCTGGATGAGGCAGGACCACCAAAAGAAAGGAAAGAAAGAGGGGTTATCCAGGAGCCCCAGCCTGAGGGCTCGTTTGTTTTCAAGCCTCTGCCCTTTGGTACCTTTGCGCATGACCCCTTTTCCCTTGACAACTCTGTACCTGGAGCGACTAGGTACAAAGTGCACCAAAGGGACAGCTAGGTTAGTAGGGATGGACTGGAGGGATGAAGAATAGGGTGGACGTACCCTTCTTGTGGTACCAACGATAAGTTTAGTGAAAGAGGAGATTGGTGCACTGTCCAATCTTTGAACAGCATAAATTGTGTCCGAAGTTTGAGTGGCGTAAGTTGGGGACGGAGTCACCCCGACCACCGTAGGATCTTTGCAGAAGGAAAGGACTGTGATCGCACAGCTCCACCGAACAGTGCTCAATAGTACCACCGTGGGAGGACAATAGGAGCCTGGCCGCGAGGCTCAGAACGGACGCTGGCATTTCCTTTTTGATCATTCTTTTGTTCCCGGACACCAGTGTTTACATTGCACTTCATATTGCCCTTCTGATCATGATGTATCTGTTTGGTCACCCAATTGATGAGGAAAATAGCCCTTTGCACCTCCGTGTCCAGAGCGGGGTTAGTACACAGAAAGTACAAGTTGCATCCATAGTTGTTAGTGCGCTACTAATTGTGTTAGGGATATCCTACTCCCTGAATGAGAAGTAACCTGTGCACTTCCTAGTTTATACAGCACCTGTTTCTCCTGTGAACATGTTTGTTACTTTGGCTCCTCGCACAGGGGAGCACCGGAAGACATAAACTGATAATACAAGTGTTCAGATTGGTGTACCTTCAATTCTGTTCTCTTGTCCCAGATATGACATTTATTGATTTCCACACTGCAGATGAATATGTACATTGGGCAGATGCCTGTAATGGTAGTTAATATGGCAGTTCGTTTTTTTATCCAGGGGCGAGGGAGACTAAGGTGGGTAAGAACACATGTGACTTCATTTATAGACTGCTTGACAAAAAAAAGTCTGCTTCGGATCTTATTTCATAATGTTTACTCTACATATGGATCACAAATTCATGTTTGGCCTGATGAGGGAATATGCTTGTTGCCTTGTCTATGTACCATACATTCTATTAGCTACAACGTGAAAGTATGTTTCTGTCCTGAGTCAAAAGGGTTGCTGACACGAAGAATATGTCCTTGTATACACTGTCTCCCAGCCAGTTGTGCCTGCTGTGTATCAATGCTGATGCCACGCGTGTTTAGCCTCATAGAGTATTTAGTTCTGACGGATAGTTCATAAGTTAGCAACAGGAACTTGTGATTGAACAGTTTTTCTATCTTTAGAATTGTAAAGAACCTTACCTGATAGCAAGAATAAAGATGCATGTTTTAGCTATATCATGCTAAAAGGAGGGTCTGTTAGAATTAAAATGTAAAAGGGCCATATTACTCATATTTTACCCAATAGTATGTTAGCATTTATATAGCTAATACATCATTATGCATACTGTATGTATACTGTAGTATCCTGCATTCGTTAATGTAATGTAATTTGCACTTCCTGCTCTGCCAGTATTTGTGCTGTGTGCTCAATACAATGTTGGAGTCATGATGTGCCTCGGAATGTTGGGAGACTGAGAGGTGAAGTGACAGTTGAGCATGGGCTGCGGAGCTGGCAGGCTGCTTCTGGTAGGGCTCCCCTTCACAACTCAACTACCTGTTGTCTGTAACTATTCAACATGTTACATGCTTGAATAAATCATCTTTAATTACATCCTACCTGCGTGGACCGCCTTACTACATTTATTTGGCGACGAGCTGGCGAAAAACCTACGTGTTACATCTGCACTTCAGAGACCTGCCAAACAAAAGAGGACCTGAAGACTACAGAACCACAGCCTACAAACGACGGCAACTAAAAGTACACGAGGAGGTATCCACTGGAAATGTAAAGCTGCCAACATGAAACATGCATGTTCTTCACTCAACATGAAAGACGACAACAAGCGAGAAACAAGCCTCACAAAGAAAAGAAGAGAAAAAGACACATGAAAAGATGAAGCACTACGCCGCTCAGCCCCACCAGTGTCCTCTCCATCGGACAGCCCTAGCCCAGGCGTGCTGTGCTCATCTACACTACAAAATGTGGACATTGGATTTGCCACTACAGTCTGTATTACGCCGTCTCCAACTTTTTGTCAGCTGTTTATTTCACCATTATCTCAAAACAGAGATAAGAGGATGTGGTCGTGAGTGGTTTGTCTCCATTCAACATTGAGCATTAGGGGAGTTTCCAGTGTCTGACTTGGAACAGTGTGGCTGACGCTGTTGGATTGCGCTCCCTCCATTGTGTGATCCTGTGCACATTTCTGCTGACTTTCGTTAGGGGTTGCTAGTGTTGGTTGCTGTGTTTGTTCACGTCGTATTGCTGAGGTGGCAACATCTAAGATGTAAAGATTTCAACCTTCACCACATACATCGCGCTGGCCTCAACCTTCACCTACAGTGTTCCTGTCTTGGGAGATGCAAATCTGCTGCATACTTAGTGAGGGTTCACGTTTTAGGTAATTGACACTTTGGACACATTTCATGCCGTTTTCAGAAGAGGATTGCCTACATGTCATCTCGCTGACCTGAACTTGTCCTCCCTCCTAGGTAAACTATTGCTGACTGTTTGCCTTTCGCTCCAGGTATTTGATGTGCTTTTTGGATACATTCCTCCTTTTCCTCTTTTGACACTTCCCTTCACATTGCCACCATGGTGAGTTTTCTATCTACTTGTATTCTCCTCAGAATTCAACGTCAAGCATGCTGCTTGGCCGTTGAATCCGTTATTTTGCCGTTTGACTTTGCGCGCGCCGCTTACCTCCCTCGTCATTGCCGCGCGGATCCAGTTCACAAGAGCCCTCTGTGACGACACACCTGGTCTTTCTGAGGGACATTGTTTGGCGCTCTAGCGTGCTGTGAGCCCCCCGGCGCTGCGCATCTTACGTGCCGCCATGTTGTGATTGTAAGCAGCACGCAAGCTCCTGGGCTACTGCGCGTCGCGGGATCATAGTGCTCTGTTGCTCTGTATCTCACTTCGGAGGAAACTATTAAAGGTTTTGGCAACACTACCGCTCACGGTGGACTTCTTATTCAAAAAGTAAGAGTTTGACTGTAGATTTGCTTTCAGTTTTGGGCAATGCTCGTCAGCTCTGGAACTCTGGCACATCTTAGGACCAAGAAAATGCTACTTACACGGTCGAGTGCTGAAGTCTGTATGTACATTTTGTCCATGGTTTTCGAGCCCACATGCCCTTTTGGAACTCTTATTTCAGCTGGCAGTGCACGAGGGTGACAACGACACATTGCGCTCTATCTGCCAGTTCACGAGGGTGCTACCAGACATTGTCAGCTCATGGCTATCTCTGCAAAGCATCTTGCTCACAAATGCTGGTGTGTGTCACAGCATTACAGTGACACGCACACACTAAACTTTAACTGTCTCCTTACAGGTTTGCGTATCAGTATTGATGCCAAGTTTTTTTGGAGCACCACATCTAGGAACTGTTTTTTCACCTGCCTCACTCTACGGGTTTGCCTGGTGGGATCTGTGCACATAATATGTTAAGCTCCGGACATGTTATACACACTTTACATTTAACTGTTCCCTACATTAGGGACGGCATTGGGTGTTAGCCCAATTTGCTCATACATTTGCCTACATGGGCTACTTATGGTTTTTACCCTTACACAGGGCACCGTTTCATGGGTCACAGTCCCATTTACATTTACACTGGTACCCTCACACAGGGCGCCTTATGGTTTATAGTCCCATCACTACATGACACTACTGTTTACCTCCACATGGGGGTTGTCCTTACACGGGCTGCCATGTCATGGGCCTTTGTCCCATTCACAGTGCTCCTCACCCTTTTGCCTTGGGGTAGAGGATGGTCATGGGTTTCAGTCCCATTGGCTGTCATTTTCTCTCAATGTTATTTCTATGATGTTACATTGCTGTTTTCTATATGCATTGTTACACCCATTGAATTGTCTATTTGAAAATGGGGTGGAGGATAAGTGATACTGTTTGTGTCTCTTCGCTTCCTCTCTGTTTTCTCCAGTTCAGCTTTCCTTTTGATGTTCACATTCTTTTCATCATTGGAATCTGGACCATACCATTCGCTGTTATTCTTCCTTGGTCTTCAGTCTTTCCTTTTCTGCAGTGTTCTTCTTGCTCTTCCTTGTTCAGGAGGAGTTCTTTCCCTCTCTTCTTCGTGTGTTTGGGTGTATTCTTCTGTTCAGTTCCTGTCGTGCCTTATCCTTCATTCCTTTCTTGCCTGCCTGCCTGCCCAGTGGGTGCGTTCGGGTGTAGTCTTTGGTGCGTCTACTTCTTTCTGCTAACTTGTTGTTTCTTTCTGCTTTCTGCTCTTTTGTATTCGTTGTTGGAGAGTATGGGTTTTTTCCACTTTTGTATTCTTTCCCATTGTTTCCTCCTCGTCTTCTCCCACCTATCTCTTCGCTCTGCCTTGCTTGCTCTTTTCCTTGACGTTTATTCTGTTTCATCGTTGTTCTTCCTATGTGTTCTTTTCTTGGTTTACTCTTGTTACATTTTATTCATATATAGGACTTGTGCTTCTGTTGTAAGGAAAGGGGATATGTAGTATCCTGCATTCGTTAATGTAATGTAATTTGCACTTCCTGCTCTGCCAGTGTTTGTGCTGTGTGCTCAATAGAATGTTGGAGTCATGATGTGCCTCGGAATGTTGGGAGACTGAGAGGTGAAGTGACAGTTGAGCATGGGCTGAGGAGCTGGCAGGCTGCTCCTGTTGGGGCCCCTTCACAACTCAACTACCTGTTGTCTGTAACTATTCAACATGTTACCTGCTTGAATAAATCATCTTTAATTACATCTTACCTGCGTGGACCCCCTTCACTACATATACGCAACTAGTAAATGCAGATATTATGTTTGTTAGGTTAACAATTGTGCCACCATTTTAGCTCTCGAGGACGCCATCTTGTATTATAATCGAAACTGTTACTTGCTCATTTTTTCAAGAAATGGTCCTTGGTAAGTTTGGTTTCTCCAATGTTGAAACTTGCATACCTTTCCCTTTGATAGAGGGTGCTCCCACTATTCCAGCTACAGTCAAGGACTGTATGACCTTGCCAGAGAGGTAGTGTGTGCCCGGTCTCAGACTCTTATCTCATCTCTGTGTGTCCCTTTGTTCTTCTGTGCTCTCTGTGGAAAGTTACTGGGTGGGTGTGTCTTGTGCTGATGCTCAAATGTATAATTATTCCCTTTATGCTGGAAACAGGCAGTCCCTCGTCAGCCATCATAGCAGGCTGGTCAGACTGGACTCCACTGCAGTGTAATCTGTTAATAAACTAGTTTGCTTGTATTCTTTACTGCGTCATCGACTCTTCATTGGATGGAAGGCTAGTGGAGGCCTAGAGTGACCTGGGTAACCCTAAAAGGGTCACTTCCTTCAAGACAAGCTCACCTCATTTGAGGAATGAGACTGCCCCAACCATGGAAGGCCAGGATAATCGCTGATTAAGCGAAGGAGGAAACCTATGGAAGTAAAATTACATGGCTGTGGGGTTAGAGTTGGCTGTGGCACCATAATTGGTTATAGGGTGGTGGCAGCACGGGAGTCTTAAAGCTAGTATGCCCATTTGTGATGGTCAGTGGGGATGGGCGGGCACTGTTGCCCTGTATCCCGGGTACCTGGGGCCTGGGGGGTGCTGCTCACAATAGTCAGGCCACCAACATTATTGGACTACGCATGCTGATGCTATAATAGTAACCAACACTAAGGGGTAACCCCAAGGATGTAGGCAGTGGTAGGCTGCGAGGCCATACCGGTGCCTGACCAGTGCGTGTATTCCTTGTGGTCTGCGTAGAATGTGTAAGTGCCTGTGTAGAATATAGCTGGTGGCCAAGGTTACTAGAATAGAGCCTGGTGGTTATCAGCCACTCAGATGGGTGACTGTGGCGCAGCCGACTGGGGTGGTAGCCAAGGTAGCTGGGAAATAACCTGGTGGGTACTAGCAAATCGGGTCGCCGAGGCGCGGCTAAGATGGGTGGTGAGAGGGAGGCCATGTCACCCAGCATCACGCATAGTGCGGACGCATGTTGGAGGTGGACCCTATGCATTAACGGATGTAGTGGACCCTCCTAAAAGGGCGGTCCTCCTGGGTGCTACACCGTGGTTGTACGGTGTTTAGTAGGTTGAGGTGCCCAAACTCGCTGCGGATGTGCCTCAGTGACTCCCAGCTATGGAGTCGTTGGTTTTGCGACTGTCTTCGGCGGGGGAGAAAAGGGGATGCTGGTGTTAAATTAAGCGGAGTGCATCAGCGGGGTTGTTGGAGGGGGCTCGGGGGCCTGTGCGAAGCGCAGGTAATATCGGGGTGGGGGCAGCGGGGATTCTACTTACTTGACTGAAGATCCTCACTGTACGGGACCTACCCACACCTGACTCGCTCGGGACGAGCTTGTGAAGGACTGCCTCATTTTAAGTACACATGTGTAAACCAAACCTGGGCCGCTGACTAGTATCTCTACGAAGGTAGATATGGCGGCCATATTGGGTTACCAGGGATCAGCCTCGATGTGGGATTGCCTGGTTGAGGGAACGCTGCTCCAGTCGTGGGTGGAGCTCAATGGCGGCCATCTTGGTAGACTATTGAGTAATTCTAGGCTGCCGTCAGCAGTTACGGGTGGGGAAATCGGCATCACGTGTAGTGAGGTACTGATAGAAAGGCTAGTTCCCAGGTAGTGGACCAGTGTTGATGGGTCTGGAGGTCCTGCTAGCCTCGCCATGGACTGGTGGGATTGCAGGATGGTGGAAGGCTACTACTCTAAACAAGCATTTGCAATGCAATAGGTCTCGCATTTGCGAGAGTTTGAGCTATTTTTATTGTAAATGACATTGCCTTTTATTTATGTTTTGGTTTTTGAAACATAAATAAAAGCCATTGTCATTTACAATGCCAATAGGTCAAACTCGCGTAAATGCGAGACCTATTGCATTGCAAATGCTTGTTGTTACCGAAAGCCCTTTCCACAGCGCATACTGGCTCCTTTAACGTTACTCACAAAAACAAACAAGTACAGGTAAAGCACGAGATGGCTTCGTGTTACCAAAAGCACAATGCTCCAGCACTGGAATTTTAATCAACATAGTGGTAGAACTTAAATCCCAATGGCAGGAGTCAGGAGGCCTCACAAGGAACATATTAACCTGTAATAATGTGCTAGAATCTGTTGGAGGAATATGGTTAAAGACCAGTGTGCACACTGATGAGAGGCATGTGAGTCCAGGACAGTGTCTATTATGAATGAGCAGTGCGGACCCTGAGTAACAGTCTCTTAATCATGCAGTTTTGCCATCTGCACTAGTCCTGTTATCATCAGCGCTATTCTTATTGTTGTCATCGGCACTAGTCTCGTTGTCACCGGCACTAGTCTTGTTGTCATTGGCACTAGTCTCATTGTTGTCATCAGCGCTATTCTCACTGTTCTCGTTAGCACTAGTCCCACTGTTATCATCAGAGCTATAGTCATTGTTTATCATCAGTGCTATTCTCATTGTTGTCATGAGCACTAGTCCCATTGTTATCATCAGAGCTATTTTCATTGTTATCATCACCACTAATCCCGTGGTTATCAGGGCCATTCTCACTGTTGTCATGGGCACTAGTCCCATGGTTGACAGTGCTATTCTCATTGCAGTCATGAGCAATAGTCCCATTGTTATCATCAGTGCTATTCTCATTCTTGGCATCGGCACTAATCTCATTGTTATCATCAGTGCTATTCTCATTGTTGGCATCGGCACTAGTCCCATTGTTATCACCAGTGCTATTCTCATTGTTGGCATCGGCACTAGTCTCATTGTTATCATCAGTGCTATTCTCATTGTTGGCATCGGCACTAGTTCCATTGTTATCATCAGTGCTATTCTCATTGTTCGCATCGGCACTAGTACCATTGTTATCATCAGTGCTATTCTCATTGTTGGCATCAGCACTAGTCCCATTGTTATCATCAGTGCTATTCTCATTGTTGTCAGGAGCACTAGTCCCATTGATATCATCAGCACTAAACTCATTGTTGTCATGGGCACTAGTCCCATGGTTATCAGTGCTATTCTCATTGTTGTCATGGGCACTAGTCCCATTGTTATCATCAGTGCTATTCTCATTGTTGGCATCGGCACTAGTCCCATTGTTATCATCAGTGCTACTCTCATTGTTGGCATCACACTAGTTCCATTGTTATCATCAGTGCTATTCTCATTGGCACTAGTCCCATTGTTATCATCAGTGCTATTCTCATTGTTGGCATCGGCACTAGTCCCATTGTTATCATCAGTGCTATTCTCATTGTTGTCATGGGCACTAGTCCCATGGTTGACAGTGCTATTCTCATTGCAGTCATGAGCAATAGTCCCATTGTTATCATCAGTGCTATTCTCATTCTTGGCATCGGCACTAATCTCATTGTTATCATCAGTGCTATTCTCATTGTTGGCATCGGCACTAGTCCCATTGTTATCACCAGTGCTATTCTCATTGTTGGCATCAGCACTAGTCTCATTGTTATCATCAGTGCTATTCTCATTGTTGGCATCGGCACTAGTTCCATTGTTATCATCAGTGCTATTCTCATTGTTCGCATCGGCACTAGTACCATTGTTATCATCAGTGCTATTCTCATTGTTGGCATCGGCACTAGTCCCATTGTTATCATCAGTGCTATTCTCATTGTTGTCAGGAGCACTAGTCCCATTGGTATCATCAGCGCTATTCTCATTGTTGTCATGGGCACTAGTCCCATGGTTATCAGTGCTATTCTCATTGTTGTCATGGGCACTAGTCCCATTGTTATCATCAGTGCTATTCTCATTCTTGGCATCGGCACTAGTCCCATTGTTATCATCAGTGCTATTCTCATTCTTGGCATCGGCACTAGTCCCATTGTTATCATCAGTGCTACTCTCATTGTTGGCATCGCACTAGTTCCATTGTTATCATCAGTGCTATTCTCATTGGCACTAGTCCCATTGTTATCATCAGTGCTATTCTCATTGTTGGCATCGCACTAGTTCCATTGTTATCATCAGTGCTATTCTCATTGGCACTAGTCCCATTGTTATCATCAGTGCTATTCTCATTATTGGCATCGGCACTAGTCCCATTGTTATCATCAGTGCTATTCTCATTGTTGTCAGGAGCACTAGTCCCATTGGTATCATCAACGCTATTCTCATTGTTGTCAAGGGCACTAGTCCCATGGTTATCAGTGCTATTCTCATTGTTGTCATGGGCACTAGTCCCATTGTTATCATCAGTGCTATTCTCATTGTTGGCATCGGCACTAGTTCCATTGTTATCATCAGTGCTATTCTCATTGTTGGCATTGGTACTACTCCCATTGTTATCATCAGTGCTATTCTCATTGTTGGCATCGGCACTAGTTCCATTGTTATCATCAATGCTATTCTCATTGTTTGCATCAGCACTAGTCCCATTGTTATCATCAGTGCTATTCTCATTGTTGGCATCAGCACTAGTCCCATTGGTATCATCAGTGCTATTCTCATTGTTGTCATGGGCACTAGTCCCATTGGTATCATCAGCTCTATTCTCATTGTTGTCATGGGCACTCGTCCCATGGTTATCAGTGCTATTCTCATTGTTGGCATGGGCACTAATCCCATTGGTATCATCAGTGCTACTCTCATTGTTGGCATCGGCACTAGTCCCATTGGTATCACCAGTGCTATTCTCATTGTTGTCATGGGCACTAGTCCCATGGTAATCAGTGCGATTCTCATTGCTGTCATGAGCAATAGTCCCATTGGTATCATCAGTGCTATTCTCATTGTTGGCATTGGCACTAGTCCCATTGTTATCATCAGTGCTATTCTCATTGTTGGCATCGGCACTAGTCCCATTGTTATCATCAGTGCTATTCTCATTGTTGTCAGGAGCACTAGTCCCATTGGTATCATCAGCGCTATTCTCATTGTTGTCATGGGCACTAGTCCCATGGTTATCAGTGCTATTCTCATTGTTGTCATGGGCACTAGTCCCATTGTTATCATCAGTGCTATTCTCATTCTTGGCATCGGCACTAGTCCCATTGTTATCATCAGTGCTATTCTCATTCTTGGCATCGGCACTAGTCCCATTGTTATCATCAGTGCTACTCTCATTGTTGGCATCGCACTAGTTCCATTGTTATCATCAGTGCTATTCTCATTGGCACTAGTCCCATTGTTATCATCAGTGCTATTCTCATTGTTGGCATCGCACTAGTTCCATTGTTATCATCAGTGCTATTCTCATTGGCACTAGTCCCATTGTTATCATCAGTGCTATTCTCATTATTGGCATCGGCACTAGTCCCATTGTTATCATCAGTGCTATTCTCATTGTTGTCAGGAGCACTAGTCCCATTGGTATCATCAACGCTATTCTCATTGTTGTCAAGGGCACTAGTCCCATGGTTATCAGTGCTATTCTCATTGTTGTCATGGGCACTAGTCCCATTGTTATCATCAGTGCTATTCTCATTGTTGGCATCGGCACTAGTTCCATTGTTATCATCAGTGCTATTCTCATTGTTGGCATTGGTACTACTCCCATTGTTATCATCAGTGCTATTCTCATTGTTGGCATCGGCACTAGTTCCATTGTTATCATCAATGCTATTCTCATTGTTTGCATCAGCACTAGTCCCATTGTTATCATCAGTGCTATTCTCATTGTTGGCATCAGCACTAGTCCCATTGGTATCATCAGTGCTATTCTCATTGTTGTCATGGGCACTAGTCCCATTGGTATCATCAGCTCTATTCTCATTGTTGTCATGGGCACTCGTCCCATGGTTATCAGTGCTATTCTCATTGTTGGCATGGGCACTAATCCCATTGGTATCATCAGTGCTACTCTCATTGTTGGCATCGGCACTAGTCCCATTGGTATCACCAGTGCTATTCTCATTGTTGTCATGGGCACTAGTCCCATGGTAATCAGTGCGATTCTCATTGCTGTCATGAGCAATAGTCCCATTGGTATCATCAGTGCTATTCTCATTGTTGGCATTGGCACTAGTCCCATTGTTATCATCAGTGCTATTCTCATTGTTGGCATCGGCACTAGTCCCATTGTTATCATCAGTGCTATTCTCATTGTTGGCATCGGCACTAGTCCCATTGTTATCATCAGTGCTATTCTCATTGTTGTCATGGGCACTAGTCCCATGGTTATCAGTGCTATTCTCATTGTTGTCATGGGCACTAGTCCCATTGTTATCATCAGTGCTATTCTCATTGTTGTCATGGGCACTAGTCCCATGGTCATCAGTGCTATTCTCATTGTTGGCATCGGCAATAGTCCCATTGTTATCATCAGTGCTATTCTCATTGTTGTCAGGAGCACTAGTCCCATTGGTATCATCAGCGCTATTCTCATTGTTGTCATGGGCACTAGTCCCATGGTTATCAGTGCTATTCTCATTGTTGTCATGGGCACTAGTCCCATTGTTATCATCAGTGCTATTCTCATTGTTGGCATTGGCACTAGTCCCATTGGTATCATCAGTGCTATTCTCATTGTTGGCATTGGCACTAGTCCCATTGGTATCATCGCGCTATTCTCATTGTTGTCATGGGCACTAGTCCCATTGGTATCATCAGTGCTATTCTCATTGTTGGCATCGGCACTAGTCCCATTGGTATCATCAGTGCTATTCTCATTGTTGGCATCAGCACTAGTCCCATTGGTATCATCAGCTATTCTCATTGTTGTCATGGGCACTAGTCCAATGGTTATCAGTGCTATTCTCATTGTTGGCATCGGCACTAGTTCCATTGTTATCATCAGTGCTATTCTCATTGTTTTCATCGGCACTAGTCCCATTGGTATCATCAGTGCTATTCTCATTGTTGGCATCGGCACTAGTCCCACTGGTATCATCAGTGCTATTCTCATTGTTGGCATCGGAACTAGTCCCATTGGTATCATCAGCGCTATTCTCATTGTTGTCATGTGCACTAGTCCAATGGTTATCAGTGCTATTCTCATTGTTGGCATCGGCACTAGTCCCATTGTTATCATCAGTGCTATTCTCATTGTTGGCCTCGGCACTAGTCCCATTGTTATCATCAGTGCTATTCTCATTGTTGGCATCAGCACTAGTCCCATTTTTATCATCAGTGCTATTCTCATTGTTGGCATCGGCACTAGTCCCATTGTTATCATCAGTGCTATTCTCATTGTTGTCAGGAGCACTAGTCCCATTGGTATCATCAACGCTATTCTCATTGTTGTCATGGGCACTAGTCCCATGGTTATCAGTGCTATTCTCATTGTTGTCATGGGCACTAGTCCCATTGGTATCATCAGCTCTATTCTCATTGTTGTCATGGGCACTCGTCCCATGGTTATCAATGCTATTCTCATTGTTGGCATGGGCACTAATCCCATTGGTATCATCAGTGCTATTCTCATTGTTGGCATCGGCACTAGACCCATTGGTATCACCAGCGCTATTCTCATTGTTGTCGTGGGCACTAGTTCCATTGGTATCATCAGTGCTATTCTCATTGTTGTCATGGGCACTAGTCCCATGGTAATCAGTGCTATTCTCATTGCTGTCATGAGCAATAGTCCCATTGGTATCATCAGTGCTATTCTCATTGTTGGCATTGGCACTAGTCCCATTGTTATCATCAGTGCTATTCTCATTGTTGGCATCGGCACTAGTCCCATTGTTATCATCAGTGCTATTCTCATTGTTGGCATCGGCACTAGTCCCATTGTTATCATCAGTGCTATTCTCATTGTTGTCATGGGCACTAGTCCCATGGTTATCAGTGCTATTCTCATTGTTGTCATGGGCACTAGTCCCATTGTTATCATCAGTGCTATTCTCATTGTTGTCATGGGCACTAGTCCCATGGTCATCAGTGCTGTTCTCATTGTTGGCATCGGCAATAGTCCCATTGTTATCATCAGGGCTATTCTCATTGTTGGCATCGGCACTAGTCCCATTGTTATCATCAGTGCTATTCTCATTGTTGGCATCGGCACTAGTCCCATTGTTATCATCAGTGCTATTCTCATTGTTGTCAGGAGCACTAGTCCCATTGGTATCATCAGCGCTATTCTCATTGTTGTCATGGGCACTAGTCCCATGGTTATCAGTGCTATTCTCATTGTTGTCATGGGCACTAGTCCCATTGTTATCATCAGTGCTATTCTCATTGTTGGCATTGGCACTAGTCCCATTGTTATCATCAATGCCATTCTCATTGTTGGCATCAGCACTAGTCCCATTGTTATCATCAGTGCTATTCTCATTGTTGGCATCGGCACTAGTTCCATTGTTATCATCAGTGCTATTCTCATTGTTTGCATCGGCACAAGTCCCATTGGTATCATCAGTGCTATTCTCATTGTTGTCATGGGCACTAGTCCCATTGGTATCATCAGCGCTATTCTCATTGTTGTCATGGGCACTAGTCCCATGGTTATCAGTGCTATTCTCATTGTTGGCATTGGCACTAGTCCCATTGGTATCATCAGTGCTATTCTCATTGTTGGCATTGGCACTAGTCCCATTGGTATCATCGCGCTATTCTCATTGTTGTCATGGGCACTAGTCCCATTGGTATCATCAGTGCTATTCTCATTGTTGGCATCGGCACTAGTCCCATTGGTATCATCAGTGCTATTCTCATTGTTGGCATCAGCACTAGTCCCATTGGTATCATCAGCTATTCTCATTGTTGTCATGGGCACTAGTCCAATGGTTATCAGTGCTATTCTCATTGTTGGCATCGGCACTAGTTCCATTGTTATCATCAGTGCTATTCTCATTGTTTTCATCGGCACTAGTCCCATTGGTATCATCAGTGCTATTCTCATTGTTGGCATCGGCACTAGTCCCACTGGTATCATCAGTGCTATTCTCATTGTTGGCATCGGCACTAGTCCCATTGGTATCATCAGCGCTATTCTCATTGTTGTCATGGGCACTAGTCCAATGGTTATCAGTGCTATTCTCATTGTTGGCATCGGCACTAGTCCCATTGTTATCATCAGAGCTATTCTCATTGTTGGCATCGGCACTAGTCCCATTGTTATCATCAGTGCTATTCTAATGGTTGTCATGGGCACTAGTCCCATGGTTTCAGTGCTATTCTCATTGCGGTCATGAGCAATAGTCCCATTGTTATCATCAGTGCTATTTTCATTGTTGGCATCGGCACTAGTCCCATTGTTATCATCAGTGCTATTCTCATTGTTGGCATCGGCACTATTCCCATTGTTATCATCAGTGCTATTCTCATTGTTGGCATCGGCACTAGTCCCATTGTTATCATCAGTGCTATTCTCATTGTTGGCCTCGGCACTAGTCCCATTGTTATCATCAGTGCTATTCTCATTGTTGGCATCAGCACTAGTCCCATTTTTATCATCAGTGCTATTCTCATTGTTGGCATCGGCACTAGTCCCATTGTTATCATCAGTGCTATCCTCATTGTTGTCAGGAGCACTAGTCCCATTGGTATCATCAGCGCAATTCTCATTGTTGTCATGGGCACTAGTCCCATGGTTATCAGTGCTATTCTCATTGTTGTCATGGGTACTAGTCCCATTGTTATCATCAGTGCTATTCTCATTGTTGGCATTGACACTAGTCCCATTGTTATCATCAGTGCTATTCTCATTGTTGGCATCAGCACTAGTCCCATTGTTATCATCAGTGCTATTCTCATTTTTGTCAGGAGCACTAGTCCCATTGGTATCATCAGCGCTATTCTCATTGTTGTCATGGGCATAGTCCCATGGTTATCAGTACTATTTTCATTGTTGGCATGGGCACTAGTCCCATTGTTATCATCAGTGCTATTCTCATTGTTGGCATCAGCACTAATCCCATTGTTATCAGTGCTATTCTCATTGTTGGCATCGGCACTAGTCCCATTGTTATCATCAGTGCTATTCTCATTGTTGGCATCGGCACTAGTTCCATTGTTATCATCAGTGCTATTGTCATTGTTTGCATCGGCACTAATCCCATTGTTATCAGTGCTACTCTCATTGTTGGCATTGGTACTAGTCCCATTGGTATCATCAGTGCTATTCTCATTGTTGGCATCGGCACTAGTCCCATTGGTATCATCAGTGCTATTCTCATTGTTGTCATGGGCACTAGTCCCATTGGTATCATCAGTGCTATTCTCATTGTTGGCATCGGCACTGGTCCCATTGGTATCATCAGTGCTATTCTCATTGTTGGCATCATCACTATTCCCATTGTTATCATCAGTGCTTTTTTTTTTTGCTATTCTCATTGTTGGCATCGGCACTAGTCCCATTGTTATCATCAGTGCTATTCTCATTGTTGGCATCAGCACTAGTCCCATTGTTATCATCAGTGCTATTCTCATTGTTGTCAGGAGCACTAGTCCCATTGGTATCATCAGCGCTATTCTCATTGTTGTCATGGGCACTAGTCCCATGGTTATCAGTGCTATTCTCATTGTTGTCATGGGCACTAGTCCCATTGTTATCATCAGTGCTATTCTCCTTGTTGGCATCAGCACTAGTCCCATTGTTATCATCAGTGCTATTCTCATTGTTGGCATCGGCACTAGTCCCATTGTTATAATCAGTGCTATTCTCATTGTTGTCAGGAGCACTAGTCCCATTGTTATCATCAGCGCTATTCTCATTGTTGTCATGGGCACTTGTCCCATGGTTATCAGTACTATTCTCATTGTTGGCATGGGCACTAGTCCCATTGTTATCATCAGTGCTATTCTCATTGTTGGCATCAGCACTAGTCCCATTGTTATCAGTGCTATTCTCATTGTTGGCATCGGCACTAGTCCCATTGTTATCATCAGTGCTATTCTCATTGTTGGCATCGGCACTAGTTCCATTGTTATCATCAGTGCTATTGTCATTGTTTGCATCGGCACTAATCCCATTGTTATCAGTGCTATTCTCATTGTTGGCATCGGCACTAGTCCCATTGGTATCATCAGTGCTATTCTCATTGTTGGCATCAGCACTAGTCCCATTGGTATCATCAGTGCTATTCTCATTGTTGTCATGGGCACTAGTCCCATTGGTATCATCAGCGCTATTCTCATTGTTGTCATGGGCACTAGTCCCATGGTTATCAGTGCTATTCTCATTGTTGGCTTCGGCACTAGTCCCATTGGTATCATCAGTGCTATTCTCATTGTTGGCATCGGCACTAGTCCCATTGGTATCATCAGCGCTATTCTCATTGTTGTCATGGGCACTTGTCCCATGGTTATCAGTACTATTCTCATTGTTGGCATGGGCACTAGTCCCATTGTTATCATCAGTGCTATTCTCATTGTTGGCATCAGCACTAGTCCCATTGTTATCAGTGCTATTCTCATTGTTGGCATCGGCACTAGTCCCATTGTTATCATCAGTGCTATTCTCATTGTTGGCATCGGCACTAGTTCCATTGTTATCATCAGTGCTATTGTCATTGTTTGCATCGGCACTAATCCCATTGTTATCAGTGCTATTCTCATTGTTGGCATCGGCACTAGTCCCATTGGTATCATCAGTGCTATTCTCATTGTTGGCATCAGCACTAGTCCCATTGGTATCATCAGTGCTATTCTCATTGTTGTCATGGGCACTAGTCCCATTGGTATCATCAGCGCTATTCTCATTGTTGTCATGGGCACTAGTCCCATGGTTATCAGTGCTATTCTCATTGTTGGCTTCGGCACTAGTCCCATTGGTATCATCAGTGCTATTCTCATTGTTGGCATCGGCACTAGTCCCATTGGTATCATCAGCGCTATTCTCATTGTTGTCATGGGCACTAGTCCCATTGGTATCATCAGTGCTATTCTCATTGTTGGCATCGGCACTAGTCCCATTGTTATCATCAGTGCTATTCTCATTGTTGGCATCGGCACTAGTCCCATTGTTATCATCAGTGCTATTCTCATTGTTGGCATCGGCACTAGTCTCATTGTTATCAGTGCTATTCTCATTGTTGTCAGGACCACTAGTCCCATTGTTATCATCAGTGCTATTCTCATTGTTGGCATCAGCACTAGTCTCATTGTTATCATCAGTGCTATTCTCATTGTTGGCATCGGCACTAGTCCCATTGGTATCATCAGTGCTATTCTCATTGTTGGCATCGGCACTAGTCCCATTGGTATCATCAGCGCATTCTCATTGTTGTCATGGGCACTAGTCCCATGGTTATCAGTGCTATTCTCATTGTTGGCATCGGCACTAGTCCCATTGGGATCATCAGTGCTATTCTCATTGTTGGCATCGGCACTAGTCCCATTGGGATCATCAGTGCTATTCTCATTGTTGGCTTCGCACTGTTCCTCAGTGAAAAATCTAAGAAAGTTTCAAAAGAGCAACCTGTGCCCGACAGGCACTTCAAACTTAGCAGTCTGTCAGGAAGTACATCGAAGAGCAGAGCCCTCCACCGCTGCAAGTAGCTGAACTGAATGCCCAAAGGAACATTTTGCGTGCGTGGTGTACATTTATCTGGAGTTCGCCACCAAACCTGTTACACTGTAATCAAACATTCCTCCGTACATCCACGCCAAAGACAGTCAGCAGAAAACATGGGAGTTCTGCCTCACAGAAGTCCGAGGAGCGGCCTAAAGATGGGGCAGACATTTTTATACTGTGTGAACATAGTGAACATAGTGCAATGCATAATACTTCAATACTTCAACACTTTTAAAAGCAGCTGCAAAACTTATTTCAGATACTATCTGGAAACAAGGCAGCGGTGTAAAAAGCACATGCGGCTGAAACTGCCTCCTTGAAACGAAAACTAGACAAGCGGCAGTGAAAGCGATCGCGAAAGCGATCGCTATTGTTAAAAAAAAAAAAAAAACGCCTACGAGTGGTGCGCGCGCGCCACAGCGAGCCATCTGGTTTCCATTATCGCGCCCGTGTCTGGGCACGATAATTGAAACCACATGGCATCGGTGCGCGTAATAGACACCGATAGGCCATGGGTGGAGCAATGTGACCGCCTTTTGCCAATTGCGTTCTGTCTTTTATACAAAGACGCACGCAAAGGCCAATAGCGTGGTTCAAAAGGAATCGCACACGCACGAGCGTGTGCGATTCCTAGACCCGTTTTCAAACCCCCCTACAAAAGGACTCGCGCTGTGCAAGCAGGGCTGTGCCCTGCACCGCTAGGCGCGAGACCTAAAAAGGGTGGAACTACAAGGCAACCATCTTCGGTGGACCAATGTTTAGATACGTAGTAGCCATGGGCTGTTACAATCCTGAATCCCTGAAACGTTTATAGTTAGTAGTCTATCGGACAACTGAACTCAGAGAGACAAGGTTGTTTCTCCCATAATAAGTACCCCAAGGTGGAGTGTTCTACATTCATTCCCATGGGGATGTGGGTCTAGGAAACGTGTGTTGTGTATATGATGGACATAGTCCCTCCCCAGTGTGATATAGGTGCCACAGGGGGATCAATGCCAGCAAGAGGGGGGTGGTTTGATGCTGGTATTGGAAGGGGATGCAGAAAGAGAGTTTGTGGTGCTCTCAGCTATCGGGTATTTTGCTCCGCCCTTGGTAAGGTATAGGTCTGCGAGTGGTAGAGGGCGGGCGACACATGAGGGTGTGTAGCTTGATGAAACATCATAGTGGTGAGAGACCCGAGCAGTCATGCTTGTTTCTGGTATCTCAGGATTCTCACGTAGGTGTTAGCGGGTCAGTTCGCCCCATGGAATATCATCGTTAAGGCCCGTTTGATGGGTTATGAGGCGGAAAACCCACATTTGTTCTATCAAAAGGAGAGCTTGTGGGCTATGTTGGTGTGGGATTCTAGGATGGTCTAGGCCATATCTTCGTGTGTGTGTCCCAACTCCTTATAATGAGTGAGCATGTTTATCATTGTTTTTTTACATCTAATGTTACTGCGATGTTCCATAATCCTTAATTTCACTGCTCGTGTCGTCATGCCCAAACACCTTTTCTTGCATGGGCACGTGATCATGTACACACAGTTTTTGGTGTTGCAGTTCGTGTGTACCCTCTGGACCCAGATGTCAGTGGGGCTCAGGTCAATCTGTGTGGAAGCGCCCATGAGGGGGCATACACCACATGTGCCACATGGATGGTGTCGCCTCACGGAGGAGGCCCCATAATTGTAGTTGTCATGTCGTCTTTTGGGGAGGAGGTGGCCTAGTGTATTATCTGATCCTTTATGTTTGCTGTTCATTTGAAGGCGAATCGGGGGTGCCTAGTGTCCTAATACCTGCCTGCAAAATAGACCAGTGTTTCTTGATGATTTTTTGTATGTGGTTAGATTGTGGGGTGAAGGATGTCACACATGTAATAGCTGCATTATCTTCCCAGACACTGGGTTCTAGGAGTGCCTCCCTATTATTGTTCCGGGCGTGGTCACCGAGGGAAAATGGGCGCGTAGCTAAGAGGCTCCGTCCAACTGAGCCCGCTCAAGACGAAATCCGTCCACTAACCCGCAGTAACCGTCACTGAAACTTTCTACAATTGCTTCGGAACCTCCATGGAACGACCCGGTCGTGGAACGAAAGAAATCGGCGAAGGAGAGCGGAGATCGGCCCGACCCTGTACTGTGCAGATCCAACAACGCCGCAGCTGAAGAGGAGGAGGGGTGCTGCGAGGGCCAAGGTAGCGGGGAACGTCTGAAGGCCGCGACTGCTGGGACGGACCTCCTGAAATCTAGCCCACTTGATATCTGCACCGGGATCCAAAGACGCGTCTGAGGACTGCCTCGGTCCTGCTAAGAGGTACGGAGAGGGCGAGTGCGGTCTGGACGTGACGCCTGATCCTAAGATGGACAACATTCGATGAGGCTGACTAGCAAGGGGGGCACGGAGCGGTTGAATAGGGGTCCTTCCTATACGACTGGGGTATGAGGGAGACAAGCTGAATCTCTACCCTTTAATATGCACACAAAGGTTGCGAAGCAGTAACTAATCGGGTGATTGCATTTGCCTGACTCTAAGATGGCGTCTGGGAAGCAATAATTAGTCCCAGTGGGGGCCCAGATTTTTAGTTAAGAGACACAGCAACTTACTGGGAAAATTGTGAAAGCAATGATCATATACGGTCCGTAACTTGGACGCTAGCCTCTGGCTAGGGCTAGGGGCTCTGCCCCTGTGGAAACCGGCTTTCACTGCATGAAAGGCTGTAGGGAACGCCCGAGCCTGCCTGACCCTAAAATGGCACCTGGTGCAGTTTGAACTCAAGCCCAACAAATCGATGAGGCCGTACCCCGAGGGAGAGTACTCGGTCTCAGGTCAGCAGGAGAAATGAGTAGTGGTGGGCACCGGCCACGCCGCACAGATGGTATGATTACGACATCACCTATAGTGGACACCGACCAGACCTCGCTCATTTCCCCCACCCGCCACCCCCACCCGGCTCACCCATCATAACATTGAACCTGTGAATCTTGCCACCGACCGTAGAGACTTAGCATTTTGGCCGTTGCCCGGTGGAGCTACCTTGATAGCTATAGAGGAGATGAGCTGTGGACTTCCCCCTCAGCTGTCACCTACCCAGCTGGACATTGGGCAGACTTTCCTTCGTCTCTCCGCCGTATCTCCCTCCTCGTTACCCTTTTACTTTACCCCCTTACCCTTCTACACGCCACAAACCAACTGATGTAACTTGTAACTGATGTAACTTTCCTCATGTAAAGCGCTCTGATACCTCCGGGTATAGCCAGCGCTACATAAAACTCAAATAAATAAAATAAAATAAAAAAATTGTTCCCTGCCCTTTTTCAAGATTTATTAACCATATCATTGGGTAGCTCCTTGCAGCCAGGTCTGTACAAAGCGACTCCGCCTGTTGTTTAAAGTCTGCGATGTCGCTACAATTTCGTCGTAGGCGCAGGAACTGTCCAAAGGGTAAATTGTCTCGTAGGTGTTTAGGGTGGTGGCTGTCATACCTTAATAGCCTATTGGAGTCAGTAGGTTTTTTGTATGTTTTTTTGGACAGTCTACCTTCGCTTAGTGTGATTGATAGATCAAGGAAGGGTATATGCCTGTCTGAGACCTTTTTGCTGAATTTCAGGAATTGGTCTAAGGTGTTGATCCAGTTGAGGAATTCAGTGCAAGTATCGGCGGTTCCCTGCCATCGGATCAGTATATCATCGATATACTGTCGCCATGTTTGTATGTTAGTTTTGTATGGGTTGTTTGTGTTTTCAATGTATTTTTTCTCGAATTTGGGCATATAAAGGCAGGCCAGGCTGGGGGCGAAAGTGCTCCCCATTGAAGTGCCATGGGTCTGGTGGTATAGTTGGTCTTTGAACTTGAAATAGTTCTCCTTTAACGCTAGGGTTGCACACTCCATGATGAAGCTTACTGGGGTGGGGGAGGTTCATTCCTCATCCCTTAGGATGGCCTCTACAACCTCCAGTGTAGCATCCTAGGGTATGTTTGTGTACAATGCCTCTACGTCTAGAGTGATGTGGAGGTCAACGGGGGAGTCCTCACCCATTGATCCCTGCAGGTTGAGGGCTGCAGTGAGGTCTTTTAGAAATGACGGAGTCTTAGTTACTAATGGTTGCAGGAAATGGTCGCAGAATTGTGACAGGGGTTCAAGTATAGATCCTATGCATGAAACAATAGGTCTCCCTGGTGGTGGTCTGGTCACCTTATGGATTTTGGGGAGGGTGTAGTAGTACGGTATTCTGGGTTAATCATTCACCAGGAATGCCGCCTCCTTCTTGCTAATCCAACCCTGTGTTTCCACCCCAAAAACCATAGAGGTGATTTGTGTATTCAGGTGTCTGGTGGGGTCCTCCCTGATGGGGGTGTAGTGAATAGAATTGGATAGTTGGCGTCTGCACTCTCGAGTGTAATCCTCTGTGGACTGGATGACTATGGCCCCTCCCTTGTCTGCAGATTTGATTGTGATGTCTGTGCCCAGGGTTCGCATGGCTATGATCTCTGCTTTGGACATATAGTGAAATGGATTTCTTTTAGGTGTTTGTTTCACCTCTTTCAACACTGCTTGTTCGAAGGTGAGCACCTCTGGTGAGACCATGCCCACTGCAGGGGTAAATGTTGAGGGGTTGGAAAGACCCGAGTCCTAATGGTCCATGGGTGGTTTGTCCTAGAAGAAAGCATGGAGTCGGATCTTCCTGAAAAAGCAATGGAGTTCTTGGGCTGTTCTGAAGTTGTTCTCTCGCGGTGTGGGTACAAAGCCTAAGCCCTTTTATAGAATGTTTGTCTCAATGTCGGTAAGTATTGTAGAGGAGAGATTAACAATCCGGTCCTCTTGCTCGCAGTTTGGTTTCTCCTTTGCCTGGATGTTTCCGCTTGTGGTTCCTGTCACTGTATGTGTTTCTGGTGTGTGTTTCTTCTTCTTCCTCTCCCTCTGCCCCATCCTCTGTCTAAAAAAGGGGGTGCTGGTAAAAGGGTTGAGGGAAGGCCTGTGGTTGTCCTGGTGGATACATTTGGTACGGAGCCCATCCTCCTGGGTGGCCCGGGTAGGGTGGGATCCCGAAGCCCATCAATGGTGGTGGTTGCTGTGGTCTTCTGTAGCCTTCGTTGCGTGCTCTTCTGTTGCTCGAATTGCTGCTCCTTGAAGAGTTGCGTGTGCGTGAAGATGAACTCTCATCCGAAGATATGCAGTTCCCTCCTACGTAGTCTTCTTTAAGGTAGGGGTAGATTTTTTCTTTATCTAATTTTTTTATATCTGTCTGTAGTTTATTGATTTTCTGCTTCAATAGATATTCATTATTCTCATTGATCTCATTGTTGATTTCTGACAGTTTGTTCTTGTATGTGGTTATTTAAATTGTCATCTTAAGGGCATTCTCTGCCATGGTGATTTTGATAAGTAAATCATCCGCCAAACATTTGGCTGTGTTGATAATTAGGATAAGGAGGTCTCTGGTGCACTTCGAGGCTACCAGAGACCATTCCCTCCTGAAGACCATGTCTTCCAGGAAAATCTGCCGTGCATTCTTGATGATAAGGCCGTTAGGGGCTGCACTGGCCCGTAGGAACTCTGTCATTAATAGTCCATGCAGTGTTATTTTGATGTAGAGTCTCTTCATTGCTATGAGGGATGTCCAGTCATCTGAGTTGGTGGTCCCTGCGGTTTGCCCTTCTAATCCCAGGAGTGAGGGAGCCCTGAGGATTTTCGAGACCATGTCATCATCAAAAGCTAAACCCTGGTGGTTCTCCATTGTTGAGGATATCCAGGTGATAGATTGAATCTCGAATCTGTTTAGAAGGTGAGCTGGGGACTGCAGAAGGGTTGGTGTGGGTGCAGGGCTGGGTCAATAGGATCGGTGGCGTCTCAAAGGGGGAAAAAGGGTAGGTAAAGGCAGGGAAGTCAAGAGACGGGGGAAGCAAAGTGCTACTTTGTCATATGTGGAAGGCCGACACAGTTTCCATCGATCCAGGGCGCGCCAATTGGCTGCTCCTAATTAACAATCCCACGGTTAAACAACCGTACTAATTATCAATCTCACGGGGAGGGACAAGGGCTTGAGGTCCAGCATACAGGCCCCAATCAATAGTGCAAATCACTTCCTGGGGGGGGGGAGAATTTTATTCTCTGGGTTCTTGTGCTATGTGTTAAAAACGACTAATGAGTCGCGGATTGAAGGGGGGAGATTATACCTGCTTCGGTCTAGATAAGTGTGTATGGTGTGTGAATGGTCGACATGTTTATTGCCCTATAGTGTCCCAACGGATCTAGGCAAATCTTTAGGACATAGGATACATCTACTACTCAAGGGGAAGGCTTTTTCTTGGTATTGTACAAAAGTGACTTCCCCTGTAGTCTGGATTCGAAGGTAATCCCAAAAGCGTGAAAGTTAACAATTCAGATAACCACATACAAGAACAAATTGTCAGAAATCAACAATGAGATCAATGAGAATAAGGAATATCTACTGAAGCAGAAAAAGAATTAATAAAGAAAAAATATCCACCAGGACAACCACAGGTCTTCCCTCAACCCTTTTACCAGCACCCTACTTTTTTAGGCAGAGGATGGGGGAGAGGGAGAGGAAGAAGAATAAACACACACCAGAAACACGTACAGTGGCAGGAACCACAAGTGGAAACATCCAGGCAAACGAGGAGCCAAACCGTGAGCAAGAGGACCTGATTGTTAATCTCTCCTCTAGATTACTTACTGACATCGATATAAACATTCTATTAAAGGGCTTAGGCTTTGTACCCACACCTCGAGGGGATGACTTCAGAACAGCACAAGAACTCCATCGCTTTTTCAGGAAGATCCGACTCCATGCTTTCTTCCAGGACAAACCACCCATGGACCACGAGGACTCGCAACCCCTCGACCTTTACCCCTGTAGCAGGCATGGTCCCGCCAGAGGTGCTCACCTTCGAACAAGCAGTGTTGAAAGAGGTGAAACAAACACCTAAAAGAAATCCATTTCCCAACTTGTCCAAATCAGAGACCATAGCCATGCGAACCCTGGGCACAGACACCACGATCAAGATTAAATCTGCAGACAAGGGGGGGGCGTGGCCAACAACATGGCCGGCTAGCTGTGTTTTTCGTGAGCTCCGCCGGCCCTGAATAAATCCTGCTATCAATCCTGACCCTCAATGCCATATATTAACTTCCGTGGCGAGCGGAACGTGTGCTGCGACAGAGGAGGGCTGTGATATCGATACATAGAGGGTTGAAGGCGTATTTGGAGCCTTTCTTCCGACAGTGTAGCCACAACGTTCCTCAAGATGGCGCCCTGCCAGAGCAATTAGCGCTGACAATCGGAGCCCGCCACACCCTCCAGCTGGAAGACGAGAGCGGAGTACACTGGAGGGGTATATGACCTACTGACCGGGGCTCGGCGATCAACGGAGCCCCCCCCCCCCTTCAAGCTACAAGAACTGCGACAGGGGCCGGTGTACGCTTCCCGAGGCAAGCGGAGAGTCCTGCTGGTGGGGGAACATTGCGCGACGCATCCCTGCTTGGCGGGTAGTGGAGCAATTCCCTACCTTGCCCCATCATGGTTGCTGGACTGCTGCTACCCGGTTGAGACGCCCAGAGACTGGGTGAAGGGCTCTCACGTCTTTTCTCCCCTGCGGCAGGTAACGGAGGCTGCGGCCAAGACCGCGATGGCCGGCCCGCCTGATCTGGCGCTGTTCTGGGGACTCTCTTTGCCATCTGCGGTGCTGTGGCGGGGAGGCAGCGAACCTGGACTCTCGGACAGCGCGGGAGGCTCTGTAATTGATCCGGGAGGCCCGCGGTGATTGGTGACACACTCTTTGTCCCCCCTCCCTCCCCCGCAGATTTCAATAACACGGTGCGGGTGGCTGAGGGGCGTGTGCAGGAGACTGGTATATTTGCAGGCCCTGATGGGTGCATCTTGAGCTGCTGGCTCTCTGGCGACATACAAATCCAGTGGTGTGGGGGCATGGAGTGAGCCTGGTATTTCCCTGGCTACGAGGTCTTGCACTCAGCTCACCGCCCCGACCGCAATCCTACGGAGGTGTTGGCAGGAGCCTTAAGGACAAGAGAGACACTACAGTCCACCACTTAGGTGGGGAGGAGCCAAGGACTTATCCTGTAAGTGGCCCGGTGGACCTGGGCCCAGACTCTGCCTCATCCCTCTTTTCTGGGTCCTTGTTGATACCAAGAATACACTGAGACAAGCGGAGTGGAGGTGGCTGAGGCCAGGGGTTGGGGCCCCTCCATGGCACCCATTCATAATGGAAGGAGGTTTTGGGGTCTACACACCGGCTCACGCAGTCCGATAGACATACCTGCAGCTGGCCTGGGAATCCTGAGACACTAAAGTAGATGAGTTGTTGGGACGCCACCAGTGTACTACGAAGGGCCTGACTGTGGGAGAGAGTGTCTAACCACAACTTCACATCAGACCGTCTGCAATGGCGAGGGATAAGGAGCCCAAGACGTAGCGGCAGGGTAAATTAGACCACTTTGCTAAAGAGCTCCCTGCGCCGACGGGAGCAGAGGGAGGTTCTGCTCCCCTTCCAGACACTGCGGCCATACTACAAGCAATTCATGCATCAAGAGAAAGCTTGGAAGGGAAGATGGCGGAGATAAGCTCTGAGGTTACACTATTACGCCACGATCTATGGAAGGTATCTGAATGAGTTACTGAAGCAGAACACCGCATTTCGGAACTCGAAGACACCTCTCACTCTGTGCGCAAGGATGTGACGGGGCTCCTAGCTTCAGTGAAAGAGGTGACCTGGAGGGTCGACGACGCGGAAAACAGGGCTTGCAGAAATAATCTTCGATTTATTGGTTTTCCGGAAAACGTGGAACGAACGGACCCGGGCCAATTTCTCCTGACGTTTCTAAAAGACACTCTTCCAGATATCCACTTCTCGTCCTGTTTTGTCATAGAACGGGCACATAGGATGCCTAATGCTCACCCGCCTCTGGGGGCCCCTCCTCGACCCTTGATAGCCCGCTTCTTAAACTTTCAAGACAGAGACCTAATCCTACATGAACTGAGGAAGAAGGGGGAAATTAAATTTGAAAATACGCGAGTGATGGTATTCCCGGACTACTCACGAGATGTGCAAAAGCAACGACAAACCTTTGATCCGGTCAAGGCGAAACTTCGAGCGCTCGAGATTCAGTACATGTTACTGTTCCCAGCCAAGCTCAAAGTTATCTTCCAGGGCAACACGTTGTTTTTTCAGACTCCAGAAGAGGCTTGGTCGTGGATTGAGGAACGGCCTCAGTTCAGGCGTAGATCACCCCCAGCTCCTGATAGGTTCATAGAGAAGAGACTGGGCTCAAGCCAGGAGCTACCCAAAGAAAAGCGCCAGAGGCGAGTGTTGAGAATCCGCGGTGCAGCCGGAGGAACTCCGGGGAGGTCCTTGCGGCCTAGAGAAAGTAAGTCACAAATATCAGACTCGGATGACGACGCCGTGCAGGGCCACGCGCCATACAGCTTGCTGAGATCGAGCGACAATGTCCACACTGAACTGTCAGAAAGAGAAGATTCGGCGGATGCCGATAGTGAACACCCGTTACTGGAGAGCATTCAACGATTGGAAGCCCCAGACCCGATTCTGCTTGACACAAGCACGCAACAACAGCATCCGCCCAGCAATGGTGAAGAGGAATGAGAAGAGGACCGGATGGCTGCCAACAGACAGTACGACAACCCTAGGGCCTGGCTGACAATGCAGAACTTTGGCCTGAGACAGGGAAGTACACTGTGTGCTGTTATCACATTATTTGGTAGTTAATTTAACCAGGGGGGGAGGGAGGGCTACAGACCTCTTAGTGGATTACCCGTGCCAGAGTTGTCATGTTGACGAATTGGGGGAGGGTATGGGTACCTGAAGAGTGTAGGGTGGGGGGTATGTTAGACATTGTCAAATGTTGTGTGTTGAGATTGTTGCAAGGGAGGGAGGACTGTTTTTTTCAGTTGAAACACATGAATACCGTGATTGAATTAGACTTTTGGGATGTGGCAATCCTCTGGGAGGGGGCTGGACATGTGGTGAGTTTAGAACTATATTGCAATGATTGAGGACAGATTTACGGCATTAACATGGAATGTCAATGGGTTAGGGAACAAAATCAAGCGGGCCTCGTATCTCATTATCTCAAACGACTTAAACCCAACATAATCTTTTTGCAGGAGACGCACCTGATGGGTTTGAGTTGTTCTTTCCTGGGAAGAGGGCACTATATTACCCTGGCACATGCGGGTTTCACGAAGGGCTCGAGAGGAGTGGACATTCTCATTAAAAAGTCACCTCCCTTTCGTATTACTCAACAATGGGTGTACTCTGAAGGCACTTATGTTGCAGTGCAGGGAATTTGGAATCGTAAGACATTTCTATTTATCAGTGTCTATGCTCCCCCACGACTGCAGCAACATACGCTGGATAGACTAACGGAGATCCTACTACATGCCGGACCCGTCATACATATCTTAGGTGGGGACTTCAATGACGTGGTCGAGCCCTCCCTAGATCAATTCCAACTAAGACCGGGGCACCAGGAACCTACAATGTGGGCAAACTTCCATGATGCCCTCGGACTGACTGACTTGTGGAGGTGACATTACTCAACTATGCGTACCTATTCCTACTTTTCGGGGGCTCATAAAGTATTTTCCAGACTAGATTATTTCTTTGCTCCTGCGGGGGAGGTCGGTCCGGTGCAGAGAGTGGAATACTTAGCTAGGGGCATCTCAGATCATTCACCGCTTCTATTAACGGTGGGCGGGATGGGTGACCATCAAGTAACAAGCTGGAGACTGAGCCCATGGGCCTTGAAAGACAAAAGGGTTGCTAAAGAGCTCAGGGTAGACTCAGAGCTCTATTTTAAGGAGAATGTAGGTTCGGTACAGTCGGCAGTCACTTAATGGGAAGCATTCAAGGTGGTGCTGAGAGATAGAGCGCAAAATATAATTGCCCATAAAAAGAGAAAAGAAACCCAGGAGATGGAGGCCTTAGAACGCAAGCTTTTGTGTTTGGAGGGCAGTGGAGCCTCCACACTGACTATTCATACCCTTCCCCAAATCGAAATAACCAAAAGGGAATATCAGGCGCTGGCGACTAGGGAGGTGAGGGCTCGGCAATTGGCAGTCCAACATCGACTCTATGAGACAGGTGACAGGGCAGGAAAACTGCTAGCGTGGTTGGGCAGGAAGGAAATGGAGTTGAGATGGGTAACGTCCATTACAGACCAAAGCTCCACATATACTACACCCATAGATGTTGCGGGGCCCTTTGCACGGTACTACACAAATTTGTATGCAGCTAAACCACAGACGGACGTGGCACAAATAATCCAATACCTGGATACAATTGAGCTTCCCTCGCTCTCTCGGGAGGATAGGGACAGACTGGAGGAGGACCTTACTCTCAAGGAAGTGACAGAGGCCATTGGCCGTCAAAAATCGGGAAAAACCCCGGGCCCAAACGGACTACTGGGTGAATTTTTTTAATTGAATAGTAGCTTGCTGGCACCACACTTACTTAATATGTTCCTGAAGGCAAAAGACCATGGGATTCTCCCATTAGATCTTCGAATGGCTACCGTAGTGGTAATTCACAAGAAAGGGAAACCTCCGGAGGACTGTGTGTCGTATCAGCCCATATCTCTGCTCAATCTTGAGACCAAAATACTGGCCACTATTCTTGCTATGAGGCTCCTGACTGTCATTACCCCCTTGATACATAGCGACCAATCCGGTTTTATGCCTAAGCGAGCCACGTGCTTTACTCTACGAAGCTTGGCCAACTGGATGGCCGCTGTTCAGAACCGGAAAGACCCCCATCTGCTACTTTTGTTAGTTCCCGAGAAGGCGTTCGATACCATTCACTGGCCCTTCATGAAAGCCACCTTGAAAAAGTTTGGCTTTGGGCCAATCTTTAGGGACTGGTTGGCCCTACTCTATAATGCTCCCGAGGCCAAAGTCCGAGTTAACGGGGCTGTCTCGACGAGTTGGTCGATCCAGCGAGGCACTAGGCAGGGTTGCCCCCTGTCTCCCTTACTGTTTGCCCTTATACTGGAACCGTTGGCCTGTGTAGTGCGAACTCGTCAAGGACTAGGTGGCTTCATAGACGAGTCTCGATTTTTAGAGGAAGAACGCATATCGCTGTATGCGGATGATATTTTATTATACGTCACTGACCCAGCCGAGACACTCCCCAAACTGCTACAACTCTTTGAAGAATATGGCCGACATGCCGGATACCGGATTAACTGGGGTAAGTCTACCCTGTACCCCATAGCTGGACTGGTGGAGCCCCAGCTTTACACGGCCGGCCTACGGTTATCCACAGAGGGGTTCACATACCTGGGACTCTACATTACCACAGTGGTAGCGACCAACCTAGAGCATAATATTAGATGAATTCTCTTGAACTTCCAAGAAGATGTCAAGAGGTGGAGGAAACTCCCTCTGACGATCATGGGGAGGGCCGCTATGTATAGGCTGGTCACACTCCCACAGCTGCTGTACATCCTGCAAAATACTTATTGTAAAATCCGAGAGACCGTGTTCACAACACAAAGTGAGCTAAGCTTACTTTTATGGGATGGGGCCCATCCAAGAAGATGTCAAGAGGTGGAGGAAACTCCCTCTGACGATCATGGGGAGGGCCGCTATGTATAGGCTGGTCACACTCCCACAGCTGCTGTACATCCTGCAAAATACTTATTGTAAAATCCGAGAGACCGTGTTCACAACCCAAAGTGAGCTAAGCTTACTTTTATGGGATGGGGCCCATCCGCGAATAGCGTTGAAAACACTGCAGCGAAATCCATATAATGGAGGTCTAGACATGCCGGATATCAGAGCATATTACAGAGCGGCCCATCTCATTGTACTCAATGAATGGAACCACGCTCCGAGTGACCACCCCACATACAGGTTGGAAAGGTTACAATTTAGAGAGCGTACACAATTGCACTTTATATACGGTGGCAAAGGTTGTACTCGACTCCTACCAGCTACCCAACATGTACTGGAGGCATGGAAAAGTGCTGAGAAGCAAATGAAATGGGACAGGAAGCCAACAAGGGAGACCCCGTTATGGGAGGGAACTAGATTGACTGAAATTAGGAAATTAAGAGGTTTTAAGCAGTGGGATTTAAAAGGGATTTCTAAAATAGGGGATGTACTACAGGCAGGCACACTGGCCCCATTTGCCTCGCTTCAAGCCACGTATCAGTTGCACGACACTCAAGCTTATGCCTTTCTCAGATTAAAGCATGCCTGGCAGGCGGAGGGTCTGGACATAGAGTAACTGCCGGATTATGCCCCACTAGAAGGCAGGCTTTTGCAGGAAGAGATTCCGACTCAGGTCATTTTGTTGACCTACAAAACATTGATTAATAATATGCCTGATAAACTAGGCCCTCTTCGAACTAAATGGGAACTTACTACAGGCCCACTAGAGGATATTGACTGGGAAGCCGCCCTTATGCACCCACGTGAAGTAGCGATTAAACTACGATTACAGCTTATTCAATACAAAATACTTCATAGAACGTATTTTGACAGAGCACGACTTCACTCCATGGGGAGGGCTGATAACCCAGATTGCCTCAGATGCCACACTCAACGCTGTACATTTATACACACCCTTTGGGAGTGCAGTAAGATTCAAACTTATTGGAGCAAGATAATGCAGGAATTGAACAGCATACTAGAGGCCCAACTCGAGCTCGACATAAAATTCCTTATACTGGGAATCCCCACAGATGTGGACCTGACAACGAGTAAACTCATGTTGGCTAATTTGGGATCGGTGGTAGCCAAGAGAGATATAGCTAGGTATTGGGGTGATCACCGACTCCCTACACTCAAGGAATGGAGAGCTAAAATATTATGGTTTGGAACTGAGCGGGGAAGAGGAGGGATTGCTCTTGCCATTGGGAGGATCGGGGCAGGAGACTTGATGAGTGCGAGACCAGACCCATCACTGATAAGGGGGATTAAGTTGGATCTGACCCTTAATGTATGTATATGTATTATGTTGAACTTTAGCCGTATGCTTACTTTCAGAGGAATTGTCGCTATGTTTTTTGTCCTATGCCAACTGCGATTGCCCAGCTACCAGTCTATATCGTGTATTCATGATTTCTTTGGTTGTAAATTCAAATTATCAAACATAAATAAAAATATTTTTTTTTAAAAATCTGCAGACAAGGGAGGGGCCATAGTCATCCAGTCCACAGAGGATTACAATCGAGAGTGCAGACACCAACTATCCAATTCTATTCACCACACCCCAATGAGGGAGGACCCCACCAGACGGCTGAATACACAAATCACCTCTATGATTTCTGGGGCAGAAACACAGGGTTGGATCAGCAAGAAGGAGGCGGCATTCCTGGTGAATGATCAACCCAGAATACTGTACTTCTACACCCTCCCCAAAATCCATAAGGCAACCAGACCTATACTTGAACCCCTGTCACAATTCTGCAACAATTTCCTGCAACCATTAGTAACTAAGACCACGTCATTTCTAAAAGACACAACTGCAGCCCTCAACCTGTAGGGATCAATGGGTGAGGACTCCCCCATTGACCTTCTCATCACTACCCTTGACCCATATCCTTCCTTGACCTATCAATCACACTAAGCGAAGGTAGACTGTCCACAAAAACATACAAAACTCCTACTGACTGCAATAGTCTATTAAGGTATGACAGCCACCACCCTAAACAGTTACAAGATAATTTACCCTACGACGAAATTGTAGCGACATCGCAGACTTTAAACAACAGGTGGAGTCACTTAGTACAGACCTGGCAGCAAGGAGCTACCCCAATGATGTAGTTAAAAAATCTTGTAAAAGAGCAAGGAACAATAATAGGGAGCCACTCCTAGAACCCAGTGTCCGGGCAGAGAACGCAGCTATTACATGTGTGACATCCTTAACCCCACAATCTAACCACATACAAAAAATCATCAAGAAACACTGGTCTATTTTGCAGTCAGGTATTATGACACTAGGCACCCCCTGATTCACCTTCAAACGAACAGCAAACATAAAGATCAGATAATACACACTAGGCCACCTCCCCCCCAAAGACAACACGACAAATACAATTGTGGGGCCTCCCCCTTGAGGGGACACCATCCATGTGGCACATATAGTGTATGCCCCCTCACGAGCGCTTCCACACAGATTGACCAGAGCACCACTGAAATCTGGGTCCAGAGGGTACAAACGAACTGCAACACCAAAATCTGTGTGTACATGATCACGTGCCCATGCAAGAAAAGGTATGTGGGCATGACGACACGAGCAGTGAAATTAAGGATTACGGTACATCGCAGTAACATTAGATGTCAAAAAACAATGACAAAAATGCTCTCTCAATATAAGGAGTTAGGAAACACACACAAAGATATGGCCTAGACCATCCTAGAATCCCACACCAACATAGCCCCACAAGCTCTCCTTTTGAGAGAACAACGGTTAGTTTTCCGCCTCACAACCCATCAAACTGGCCTTAATGATGATATTCCATGGGCGAACTGACCCGCTAACACCTACGTCAGAATCCTGAGACACCAGACACAAGCATGACTGGTCGGGTCTCTCACCACTATGATGTTTCATCAAGCTACACACCCGCATGTGTCCCCCACCCTCTACCACCCACAGACCTATACCTTACCAATAACAGAGCAAAATACCTGATAGCCAAGAGCACCACAAACTCTCTTTCTGCATCCCCTTCCAATACCAGCATCAAACCACCCCCCACCCCCTCTTGCTGGCATTCCCCCCCTGTGGCACCTTTATCACACTGGGGAGGGACGATGTCCATCATAAACACAACACCCGTTTCCTAGACCCACATCCCCATGGGATTGAATGTAGAACACTCCACCTTGGGGTACTTATTATGGGAGACACAACCTTGTCTCTCTGAGTTGAGTCATCCCATTGACTACTAACTATACACGTTTCAGGGATTCAGGATTGTAACAGCCTGTGACTACTACGTATCTAAACATTGGTCCACCCAAGATGGCTGCCTTTTAGTTCCTTATTTAGAGTAGTAGCCTTCCACCATCCTGCAATCCCACCAGTCCATGGAAAGGCTAGCAGGACCTCCAGACCCATCAACATCGGTCCAGTACCTGGGAACTAGCCTTTCTATCAGTACCTCACTAAACCTGATGCCGGTTTCCCCACCTGTAACTGCTGATGGCAGCCTAGAATTACTCACTAGTCTACCCAAGATATCCGCCATTGAGCTCCACCAACAACTGGAGCAGCGTTCCCTCAACCAGGCAATCCCACATCGAGGCTGATCTGTGGGAACCCAATATGGCCACCATATCTACCTTCGTAGAGATACTAGTCAGCGGCCCAGGCTTGGTGTACACATGTGTACTTAAAATGAGGCAGTCCTTCACAAGCTCGTCCTGTGCGAGCCAGGTACGGGTAGGTCTTGTACAGTGAGAATCTTCAGTCAAGTAAGTAGCATCCCCGATGCCCCCACCCCGATACTAGCTGCACTGCGCGCAGGCCCCCCAGCCCCATTCCAACACCCCCGCTGATGCACGCCGCTTAATTTAACACCGGCATCCCCTTTTCTCCTCTGCCATAGACAGTCGCACTAAACAGCGACTCCATAACTGGGAGTCACTGGTGCACGTCCGCAGAGAGTTTGGACACCTCAACCTACTCAACACCGTACAACCACAGTGTAGCACCCAGGAGGTCCGCCCTTTTAGGAGGGTCCACTACAGCCGTTAATGCAAGGGGGCCACCGCCAGCATGCGTCCGCACTATGCATGATGCCGGGCGACATGGCCTCCCTCTCACCACCCCTCTCAGCCGCACCTCGGCGACCCGATTTGCTAGTACCCACCAGGTTATTTACCAGCTACCTTGGCTACCACCCCAGTCGGCTGCGCCACAGTCACCCATCTGAGTGGCTGATAACCACCAGGCTCTATTCTAGTAACCTTGGCCACCAGCTATATTCTACACAGGCACTTACACATTCTACGCACACCACAAGGAATACACGCACCGGTCAGGCACCGGTATGGCCTTGCAGCCTACCACTGACTATTGCAAGCAGCAGCCCCCAGGTACCCGGGATGCAGGGCAACAGTGCCCGCCCATCACCACTGACCATCACATACGGGCATACTAACTTTAAGACTCCTGTGCTGCCACCACCCTGGAACCAATTATGGTGCCACAGCCAACTCTAATCCCACGGCCATGTAATTTTACTTCCACAGGTTTCCCCCTTCACTTAATTAGCGACTACCCTGGCCTTCCAGGGTTGGGGAAGTCACATTCCTCAAATGAGGTGAGTTTGTCTGTCGGGGGTGAAAACTGAAAAGAGGGACACAAGCGATGATAGAATGCAAAGGGGGAACACCATCACTCCCCTTGGCGAGACTATTCACCACCAGTAAATGTACTGTCACGTGGCTTTGCCACATGATGCTTTGGTTTGAATGGCAGAAGGAGTAGATGTATCTATGAAGTATCTCAGTGTGGCACGCCACATTATGCAGTACTACAACGTGAAAAACAGCAACGAGTAAAACCGCACATTGCTTCAAATTCTGTGTACAATTGAGTAACGAATTTGCCTTTTGAATCCGAACTGTTTTCACCTTTGTCTAGGTTTCCACACCTGACATCCCCCTGTCTGTTTTTGTCCTCCCCCCCTACCCTCCTTCCTCTTACCTTTTTCCTTGTCAAGGACTCATAAGTTATGAGACCTGACAACGTAATCAATTATTTGTTTGTTTGTTTTTACTCCTCCAGGTGCATGTCCACAAGAAAGTAGACCAATTTTAAGCTCTCAAACTTTCACACTTTTGGGATTAAAGTCCCTTTTGTACAATACCCAGGAACAGCCTTCCCCTTGAGTAGTAGATGTAACCTAGGTCCTGAAGAATTGCCTAGATCCGTTGGGACAATATAGGGCAAGAAACATGTCGACCATTCACACACCATACACACTTATCTAGACCAAAGTGGGTATAATCTCCCCCCTTCAATCCACGACTCATTAGTCATTTTTAACACATGGTACAAGAACCCAGAGAATAAAATTACCCTTGGAGTTCCTTGTAGCCATTATTTAGATCACAAGCACTTTCGTTCACTTCTACTCACCACACACAAGCTCCCTCATAACACCTAGCTTCACGACGGCAACCAGAAAAGAACTCCAGCAAAGAGCCCCCCTGCGGGGCCCGTTGGGTATTGCAGTGCCAGCCCAACGAGGAGCTGCCCTATGATGAAACATAATACCCCTCGGGGTGTGTGAGGGCCCTTGCTCCTAATTGAATACTCCCAGAGCAACTACGCACTCTCTATCTAGCACCTGGACTCTACACCCATCTCCCTTTTTCCCCCCTTTGTCCATTCTCCCCCCCCTGAGAACTGCATACTCCTGTGATTTGCAGCTGTGTCAGAGTGTCAGCTGTCAACTGAATATTGCTTCTTTCCTCTCGCTAGAGCCATCTAATTAAATCAGTCATCTCTGCATTCTAGTCTAGTTGGATTATGCTCATTTGGCTTATCAGCTATTTTGCTGCACAAACTTCAAGTGATAGAAGAAGACATGCACAATTAGTTCTTAAACTTCCTAGATACTCCCATGCATCTCTGGCATTGATGAAGCCCCTTTGGCTACCTATGAAACAAAGAATTCAGTTTAAAATAGCCTGTGTGACCTACAAAGCAGTGAATAATATGACTCTAGCCTAGTGGTATTTAGGATCAATAGGTATGCCACATGACATATACTGAGATCATCTGTCTGACAGACGTTGGGAGGAAGGAGCTTCTCTGTGTTGGCTCCCTCTTTTTGGAATTTTCTCCTGGTGGAGGTTTGTCAAGAACCAAATTATCAGGGATTTTGAAAAATCTTAAAAGCCTGACTGTTTAGACTGGTATTCCTCTGAGATGCAAGGCTTTTCTGCTGCCTTTCCCAGGTTCTTAGTTCAATAGCAGTGCCATTAAACTCACGAGTGTATGTGCCCTTTGAAAGTACCCTCTAACATAACATAACATCACAATATTTTCCAAATAAAAAAACAATGTCCCCCTCACCATGGGAATTTCCTCTCTTGAGAAGGGGGTAATTTTGTAGTTTCCACTGCCCGTTGCCAGATTTCATCTGGTGGTGATGAACATTGAGAACTGGTCATGTGTTCACCCACTCAAAATTGGGTGGCCAGACGCATGGTTAAAGCTTCGACTATCCTTACTCTATCGGGGCATCGGAGATTTATGTCTGTGGCAGAGTTGAAATACTCCCTGATAGCAACATAATGAAGGTCCACTGACTTTAAATGAGGCAGACTGAACTTCAGTTTGGCAGAGAGGGTACTCTGTTGCCGTTCTGACTGAGTATCCTCTCTACCAAACTGTAAGTCGAGTAGTAGGTTACTATCTTCAAAAGAGTTTTACTCTGTGCCATGCTACATCAGATCAACAACAATGGAGCTGCCATTAAATGACAGGCTTACTTGTCATATAGCAAAGTCAAACTTCAAAATGTATATCCTACACACAGTGATGTGTGGATTCTTACCATAGCAGACTATACTATTTGTTAAGATGTGACCTTCTTTGTTGCCCTAATCACACTGCAACACTTTTCACAGATGCATTACTTTTGATCAAACTAGAATGTCATTACATTTCTTAGTAAAAATCCTTCCTCTCTCTCCCTTTCTTATGTAGATCTGTCATTCATCCATCCAGCCGTCCAGTCACCCATTCTTGTTCTCTCCATTTGAAAAGCTGTTTGATCATAGTGTTTGACAAGGCACCAATGCCAACATTTTCTCAGCAGTGAATGTTTTAACAGTGAAACAAGATCCTCCAGCATTGGATTTCTTTTCTTTCGGAGATAACATTTACATAACATTTACATGAGTCATCCCTGTGAAGCTATAAAAGCCTCCAAAGCCATGTCTACTCTGTTCTACATACCAGAGAAACCACAGTGACAAATCATATGTAATCTATCCATAGAGGACACAGCTTCAGTTGGGAACTCGAGATAATGCCTATTATAGATATGTCACCAATTAGTGAACCGAAAGGACAGTATCGCAACCAGACCAATTAGATATTCTAGAGCATTGCTACTTATTGAGTTCCCTACAAATGATTGCTTAGGTAAGCAGATTGCAAATATATGATATTCTGACAGTTACTACTTGTAAGATACATTCCTCTGATTTCCAGGGCCAAATGATCACTTTCATTCTAATAACACCTGAGAATAGGACATTAATGTTTGCATAGAACAAACATCCAGGGCATTTGCATCCATCAGCTGTATTCTGGGTCAGTCTCATATTTATGATGAAAATCACATAATTAGAACAACTGAAATTCTACACTTGTGATTTACAAATACACATTATTTTCTATTTCATTAATTGACACTTTTTAGAAAGAAGTAGATGTTAATAGTGCTATTGATAGCAGGAAAAATACCCTTATTACTAATGATAATTTCATGACAAAACCATCTTTAAAAGAAGATGCCAAACAAGTGGACTTCATTCTCCCTCATTCATCTCCACAGGAAGTGACATCATTACTACCCAACATCCACCTCTGCAGGGAGTCATACCACTCCATTCCCCAGCATCCACCAATATCGACTGCAAAAATATCGCCCAAAAATTACACTATAATTGGTAAATATAAAAAAATACCAATTTTCATGTTAAACAATTAGTTAAAATAAATATTAAGCAGTATATACACGTGTGTATATATATATATATATATATATATATATATATATATATATATATATTTATATATGTGTACTTGTGTGTATAAACATAGTCAAAATATGTATAATTCACCCTCCCAAAAATATATAACTAAACCGATAAAAATATAACCAAAGAAAATTACAATTTACCATAGAAGGACATGTCTGATACAAAATGTTCAGACTAAAACTAAACTAACCAACAAAGCCATACTATAGACAAACTTAACCAATAAAATCTGACAAACAGGTAAATCAACAATATAAAAGGCACACAAATATAATCAACTAAATACTTCAAAAAATGACACTGCAAGGTGAGGAAACTCTGCCAGATACTCTGAACAGTCCCCTAAAAAAGAAATATATACATCTCGACAACTACCCTGCCCAGTAAGTAAAACTTATATTTAAACTAAAACCTACTTGTAATTAAAATAATGAATGTAAAATACTAAGTAATTAACAAAACACTCTCCAACTTCTATCTCTTTAGATGTACTTCTTAAAAGAAAAGAATACAATTTTGAAAAATGCTAGCCTGTTAAAAAATACCTATCACAAACCAGCAAAAAGATATAACAAAGTAGGTATATTTTTTTTATAGAATTTAGTTTTACCCAAAATGAACTACAAATACACCTAATGAACTTAACCTCCACAGACTACCAACAAATAAACATTTCAAATTAAACTGATGTTATTTTTTTCTTGCAACAGAAAAGAGAGTACCTGTGCCACATTACAACACCCTAAACATCAAAGTTGCAAAAAAGTGCCAAACATCTATGAAGAACATACATGTAAGTATAAATAAAAAAGATAGTTGCATAATTTTATATGTAAATAACAAACTCATAAACTTGTAAAAAATATATTTATTTATACTATTACTATTACACTGCTTTCAGAAACAATGACAGAAAGAGCAAAATATATAACATCTCAGAAAGGAAAACAATTACTAAGTAACATGGCCTACACCTACAACCAAGAAAGTACATCGAGGACAAATGGTAATGTGAAATGTACCTAATATTATTCTAATGCATGCTATGGGAGGGCCACTATAAAAGAAGATGTCGTAAATTATTTAAGGGAACACAACCAACCCCCAGATGTGACAGAAATAGAAGTAAGGGCGGTATCACATGTTATAAGAGAGGCAAGCTCTAGTTCCCAGGAATTACAACCAAAATCCTAAAAGATATACTCCCTAAAGACCCCGAACTCATCACAGGCCAACTACCACCCATACCTACTTTAAAGTGTTTAATTGCACAAACTGAAAAAGCCATCAGCAATACTCCTCTTGCCCCTAGAAGATACCAAAATATATAAATACCTGAACAGTTATAAAAAAAAACACATAGGGCCTCATTATGATGTTGTGGGACTACAACTGACAGGCCTTCGGTGGCGGTCCCACCGACAGACAGCCCTTCGGTCTGACTGCCGCATTACAATGTCGGCGGTCAGACCCTTGTCTGTCGGGGGACAGACCACTGCTTCCACCAGGATCAGTGATCCCCGCAGGGCGGTGGTCAGAATCATGATCCCAAATGTAGGCAGTGCCGAGGCAGGCACTGCCGTTGGGCTTAAGATGTCCCTTTCCAACAGCCTTTTCATAGCGGTCCAATCTTGGTATATCTGTGTCAATGTGTATTGTTGCATATAAGAGCACATATATCAAACTCCATGACATGCCACATGTTTGAATGGTGTCTGTAGGTGGATTACCAAAAGAATATAATTCCAGCACCCATGATATCTGTGAATATGTAAATGTATGGCCAATCCCAAATGCATGTTGCCAACAAGTATGGCACACTAACCGTTTGTCAAGGCTGGGTAAAGTGAGATTGGAGTGACTACAACCATGAGGCCCTGTGACTGGAACTCAAAGATGCTAGACTCCTTTTCCCCCTTCTCACTTGTTTGCCATATCACAACTGATGTTCACTCATCATGCAGGTTCCCATTTGTCAAGTCTTGGTAAAGTGATATTGAAGTGACTACAACTACCATGAGGCCCTGTGACTAGAACTCTACCAAGATGCTAGACTAATTTTGCTCTTCTAATTTGTCAGCTATGTCACAACTGATGTTCACTCATCATGGACTGTGCAATGTACAAACAATGGTCCACTCAGATATATGGCTGAATACTTTGCTTGATAGTGTCCTGCTCTCATCAACAGGAACTATTGATAGCATGAGGGACACCCTAACAACTGTGTACCCGTAATAAATGTAAGCCATGAAGGAAACTCAGCTGATTAGCAGTGGCAGGTGACCCCCTGACTCTGCACTCCTCACATGATGAACAATGCTAAATATACAATCAAGCTGCGTGTTTGCCTGTATTATACACAATTAGGCCTTGGAATGTTCAAATAAACATGTTACAATTACACTGTATTGATTGAAATGTTTGAGATGTCATGTCTATCCCTTAAGCCAAAATGCCACATATCTGCACATCTAATGAGCTGATGAAATCTACTTCATGTTTTGAACGTCTTCAAATGTCTAGTAACCAACTTCAACTCCATGCAAATAGATGACAATACTAATCCCTATCTATTTTATTTCATTCTAGGTCCCTATTTACTTTGACACAAATGACGTGGATGTAGATACCTCACTTCAACCAATAAAAATGTTCTCAATTTCGCAACAGGTTGATTGGCCACAACACCTGCACAGAGGTTGGACACCGAACAGAGTTCTGCTTCACCCCAGTATGAAAGCATCAGTGTTGACAACGCTCCTGGAGAGGTGGACGACGGTCCTGGCCCATCTGGTCACCCTTGGCAGACGTCAACACTGGGGTTCACTGTGCCCACAACAACACCCCTCACCACAGCTGCAACAACACAGCCAACCATTATATTCCCAACCTGTATACCTAGCACAGTCACTACCGTCCTGTGCCTCCCAGTACTGGATTCAGAGGCAGCTATTACCACCCCAGTCACAGAGGAACCAGAACCCAGTGGGAGGGTGCAGTCTGTGTCAAGGGCAAAGCTCATGGGGGTAGGGTTCATGGGAGGCTAACTGTGGATCCACAGAGTGAGCCCATTGGACCATGGACACCCAGGTTGCCATCACCCAAGTTCTAGGAGTCCATCAGGATATCCAAGGTGTGATGGGCCAGGTACTGATTGAAATCCAGGAAATGAAGCTGCTGCAGAGGGACACACACCAGGAGGTTGCTGGCATACACACAGAGGAGGCTGGCATCAACAACATGGCCTCCCTGGGTGAGGTGCTGAGGGACATCAACAACACCCTCTGCACGGCTTTTCCACCTGGATCTACCCCTTCCTGTTGTCAGAGTCCATCCAGGACATCAACATCTGCTGCAGCCACAGTAAGGGAGTCACTGTTAGAGGAGGACAGGCCTGCTGACACCCCAGGATCCCCCTCTGGTGGAATTTACAAGTTTACCCCTATTTCGAGTCTGAGCTGGTGGCGGGCAAGGAGAGACCCCCTCTAGTCACACTTACTCCAAGGGTGGTGCTCCTCCCAAGCTGCTCGCCTTCATCCGACGTGTAGGTTTGTCAAACTCATAAATTCCACTACTTGCTAGAGGAAATTCCTCGAAACGGATTAACTGTTTTTTAAGACACCCTCTTATCTCAACTGGAGGTGAGAGTATCAAGACACTGGGACAGGTAGAGTCCTGAGGAAGGCCGGCGTGACCCTACACGTGGGGCACACATACACGGCCGAAACATGCCGACCACCTAGCAGTAAAGGAGGGGTGTTAGGAGCACATAACATCTCCCAATCACCACCATCCTTCATGTTTTTAACCCTGGCCGGAGGTCCAGGAATAAAGTCTTAGGCACAGCGACACTTCCGAGCTAGTTTTAACTCACACAACACTGCACTTTCACTACCATCGTTCCCAGCCACTGTAAAATAAGTTGTTTCTCTCTGTGTTGTATTGTCTCCCCCTCACCCTATTGCTCCACCCTGTGCGTGGCTACGCCAGGGTGTATTGTAAACAGCCCTATGATGAAGCATGTCACACATTTGTGTGAGTGAGGGCAGCATTAGCACACACAGCACGTGCCATCACGAGATTTAAACATTTTAGTACTCCCTACTCCTTCTGGTGTACTATGTATTGGCAGGGGGTTCAGGGTAGGTGAGTCCATACCCTCACCCCTCTTTTTTGTGTGGACCCATGTCTGTATATTGTCACAAGCATTTGAGGATGATGTTAGCCATGTATACGATCCCACAGATCACTCAGCCCACATCAGATTTGATAAAGCAGTTGTCTGGGAGGTAGCTATTCCTCACAGACCCCTTCAAAGTGCCACACAAACATATGCTCACATATGAGATGGGCAGAAGATTCACCTTTATGTACTGAATTGGTGGACATGTGAGGTTCATGTGGGATAAGTAGCCTCAGCCTGTAGAAAGCAAAGCCTGACAATGATTCGTGGGCAGTCTGGGCCATGGCCCAGACTGGACTGTGACAGGAGAACTGATGCACAGAGTAATGTCCCTGTAGACCTGCCTATCCATGGATGTTACCAGAAAGAGTTATCTGTACCACTAGTAGGCTTTAAAAATGTTACATAGATAATATAAGGAATGGTGACTGAGGTGACCCCCTGACCTGATACTTGACCCACAGTGTCAATGTGTGTCTGTCACTAATGACAGCTCCCTTACTAATGACAGAGGTGTGTTGACACTTCTCCAATAGTCCAATAGTGGTGCTTACACTGTACAGGCCTATTGCACATCTGAGACATGAACAGTGTAGATACTGGCTTACTACTGAATAGATTTAGAAATGTGACTCATTTGCTTGGTTACCATATTTCCATTCACATAGCACATACAATGGTATGTTGATTGACATCCCTGTTACAGTGCCACATATGGCAAAAGGTGTGTCCTATGTTGGTAGTACATACCACGCAAACTTATTCTGACATACTATGATATCCCAAAAAGTTGTCAACATGTACACATATCCCCAAAGAGGTAGCTCTCAGTGACACACATATCAGCCCTTACATTCTGACCTTAGTCTTAGGATGTTGTGTATACTATGGTACTTGCCTCTTCGGTCCATATGCATCAATGCAATGGGCCTGGCAGGAAATGTGTCTGGACAGTGATGCACAGGTACTTTACCCTTTAGAAGGTCCAAATGGTGTGCTGTGTGTCATGCTACCTCACATCACATTCAATGTTGGATGGCTCTGGCCTACATGTTGTTAGTGGGCTGCCTCAGTCAGTGTAGGCCATGACCAGGGTAGAGGTTAGTCATCAGATGATCACACAAGTGTGTATCCATGCTTTAGTTGTGCTTAGCATGTGACATGGACACATGTATATACTGACTCTTGAAGAATGCTTGTGCTAGATGTCAACGTTATGTGTATCAACACTACAGTTATCCTCAAACTTCCAGTTACAAACTGTTTCTACATCTATGCATCCATACAGGTCAACGCCCATCAGAAGGACATTTAGAGAACTATTGTCCAGAAGATGCGGACCTTGGGGGTCTTTTACTGACATAGCATCCACTGCTGAAAGAGGTGGGAGCACTTGCGATGCTGGACCTGGAAGATCGTGGAGTTCCAGCTGGGTAAGTCCTCGCAACGTGGAAGGGGAATGTGTCGGACCCTGACCCCCCTGATGGTTCACATACTGGCAGTGGCCTACCCGGAGCTTGATGGGCAGTGGAGGGCCCAACGACAGCTAAATGGGGGTGAGTCCTGGGCAAAGTCATACATGTTATATTGCCAAATTTGAGTGTTACAGACAGGCATTTACCCAACCATATTGGTGGTGACCCATGTGCCACACACAAGATGAGTCATTGTTAATGAAGGTCTGGTAGTAGGTGCACGCTGCTGTGCTGTGCCTATTATCTTTCTGACCGGAACACAGCAGGCTCCTGCCCACATCCAATTTTCTCCTTTTGAGCAGACACCTGGCTGGGTGAAATGAATAATCATCTCAAGTTCTCAGTAAATCTGGGTGACAATTGTACCTCACAGGCAACTTTTCTTGCTTGTGTGAGGAGTGATGTTCCCTCACTACTGTCGCTCATGTGATGGTAGCCCTATTACATGTGACATGACAGAGTGCACAGTACATGCAGCGACTGTACAACACTTCTCATTATTAACCATTTCTGTGCTCATGACGGAACCAATCCGTCATGTGCACAAGCGCACTGAATCCCTCTGCTACAAAGAGCAGAGGGATTTCTTTTTTGGGGGGGCCTCGGGAAATGGGGATGAACTTCCCCAACCTCCTGAGGCATCTTTTGTTTCTTCAATGTAATGACGATTGCACGCATGGCGCGCTGATGTCATTACATTGAAATTGAAACTTAGTTTCAGTTTCACTGTTTCGGTGCTCCTGGGGCTATCTTAGCCCCAAGCATGGAAACACATGGGAGAGGTTTCGTTGGAAAGAGGAGAATCTCCCCAGGAGTGTGATCCCCTAGCAGTGATCCACTCACTAGCCACCAGGGAGGGGGGAGCGCCCCCCCATTACTAATAGGCAGATTCAGTCTTTCTCCCCCCCTGGGGGCAGATGGAAGCGCACCTCCAATCTGCCCCCCCAGGGGGGGCATAAAGCACCCTAGATGCCAGGGATTATTTTTTCATAGTTCAGGGGTGGGGGCTGCCCAGAATGGGCATGCCAATGCCCCCACCCTCCCCCCTAAAAAATGCCAAAGTATTTCTGCCCCCCCAGGATGCAGATGGGGGCAATAGCCCCTGATCTGCCCCCAGGGGGGCAGAAAGACCATTAGGCACCAGGAATTTAATTTTTTTATACGTAGGTGTGGGGGCTGCCCAGAATGGCCATGCCAATGCCCCACTCCTAAAAAAATTGCCGCAGCTTTTCTGCCCCCCCGGAGGCAGATGGGGGCAATAGCCCCTTATCTGTCCCCCAAGGGGCAGTAAGCCCACTAGGCACCAGGTATTATTTTTTCAAAGTTCAGGGGTGGGGGCTGCCCAGAATGGGCATGCCAATAGCCCCCTCAAAAAAATGGCACAGTCTTTCTGCCCCACAAGGAGGCAGATCAGGGGATATATCCCCTGATCTGCCCCCCAGGAAGAGCAGAAAGCCCACTAGGCACGAGGGATTATTTTTTTTTATACGTAGGGGTGGGGGCTGCCCAGAATGGGCATACCAATGCCCCCACCCCAAAAAACCTGGGCACAGCCTTTCTGCTTCTCCTGGGAGGCATATGGGGGCAATAGCCCCTTATCTGCCCCCCAGGGGGGCAGAAGGCACAGTAGGCACCAGGGATTTTTTTGTTTTCAAAGTTCAGGGGTGGGGGCTGCAAAGAATGGGCATGCCAATGCACCCACCCCCCAAAAAAAATACCACAGACTTTCTGCCCCCCAGGAGGCAGTTGGGGCAATTAACCCTGATCTGCTCCCCTAGGGCAGAGAGCCCACTAGGCACCAGGGTTTACTTTGGCTTTTTTATAAATTGGGGCTTATCCATAATGGGCATACCAATGCCCGCCCCCAAAAATAATAGCCACACTCTTTCTGCCCCCCCCCAGGGCGGCAGAAAGACCACTAGGCACTGACCTTTTTTTTGCAATGTGCCTAGCTGTGGATTTTGAGCCCTAGTGCAGCTGGCACCTAGGGAAACATAGCAAACCTGTACACTTTTTAAAACTAGACACCAAGGAAAATCTAGGATGGGGTGACTTGTGTGCCTCTCGCCAGGTTATGTTATTCAGAATCCCTTGCAAACCTCAAACTTAGTAGAAAAAAACATATTTTCCTCATATTTCTGTGATGGAAAGTTCTGGAATCTGCGTGGATCCACAAAACTTCCACCCACCCAGCATTCCCCAAAGTCTCCCAATACAAATGGTACCTCACTTGTGTGGGTAGGCCCAGGAAATGGCCCAAAACGCAATGTGGACACATCACATTTTTCCAGTGAAAACTGCCCCTTTTTTGCAAGGTGCCTGGCTATGGATTTAGGACCCTAGTTCTGCTGGCACCTAAGGAAACCTAGCAAACCTATACATTTTTTAAAACTAGACACCCAGGGGAATCCAGGATGTGGTGACTTGTGTGGCTCTCACCAGGTTCTGTTACCCAAAATCAATTGCAAACCTAAAACTTTGGGGAAAAACACATTATCCTCACATTTCTGTGATGGAAAGTATTAGAATCTAGGGGGAGCAACAAACTTCCACCAACCCAGCATTTTGCAAAGTCTCCCAATAAAAATGGTACCTCACTTGTGTAGGTAGGCTTAGTTCCCGTGACAGGAAACGGCCCAAAATGTACTGTAGAGACTTCAAAATTATCGATTACAAAAAAGACCTTGTTTTGCGAGGGACTCACCTGAGCTTTTGTACTTAGGCTCTGCGGCAATCTCGGGAAACCTACCAATCCCAGACATTTCTGAAAACTAGACACCCAGGGGAGTGCAGGGATGTGTGACTTGTGTGGACCCCCCAACGTTTCCCTACCCAGACTCCCATCAAACCTCATATTTAGCTGAAAAAAAATCAAAAATCTTTCACATTTCTGTGTGGGAAAATTGTGGGATCACCAGGATGACACAAATTTGTTATTTTTATTCAGCCACATTTGATGTTTGCAGGTGATTCTGGGTAGGAAATCTGTGGGGGATCTATGCAAGTCACACCTCTCTAGACTCTCCCAGGTGTCTATTTTTCAGAAATGTGAGGGTTTAGTAGGTTTCCCTAGATGGCCGCCAAGCCTGGGACCAAAAACACAGGTGAAACCAGGTCATTTTGTGATAGATAATTTTGATGTCTCCACAATAAGTTTTAGGGCCTTTCCTGTTGCAGGTGCTTGGCCCACCCACACTAGTGAGGTACCATTTCTATCGGGAGACCTAGGTGGTAGGAAATTTGTGTCAGCCCAGTGATCTCACAACTTTCCCGCACAGAAATGTGAGAAAATGTGATTTTTTCAGCAAAATTTTAGGTTTGCAGGGGATTCTGGGTAAAAAAACATTGGGGGATCCATGCAAGTAACACCTCCCAGGACTCTCCTGTGAGTCTAGCATTCAGAACTGTATGGGTTTTGTAGGTTTCCCCAGATGGCCGCTGAGCTCGGGACCAAAATCGCAGGTGCCCCCTTGCAAAACCAGCTCATTTTGTGATAGATAATTTTGATATCTCCACAATATATGTTTTGGGCCCTTCCCTAGTGCGGGTACTTGGCCCACCCACACAAGTGAGGTACCATTTTTATCAGGAGACCTCGGGGAAGACTGGGTGGTAGGAAATTTGTGTCAGACCGGTGATCCCACAAATTTATCACACAGTAATGTTAGCAAAATCTGATTGTTTTAGCTAAATTTGAGGTTTGCAGGGGATTCTGGTAGGAAAACGTTGGGCGATCCACGCTACCACAAAAATAGTAAAAATAGTGCCAAAAGTAGAATGCCAAAACTGTGTAGAAAATTTTAGTTTTCTGACAAAAGTCTGCCTGTTCCTTAAAGCTGAGAAAATAGTGATTTCAGCACCGTAAACCCTTTGTTGATACCAATTGCAGGGGGAAAAAAAGACGCTTTATTCTGCAGCACTTTTTTCCCATTAAAAAAAATATTTAGCTGTATTTTGGATAATTTCTGTATCCCCTCCAGGGGAATACACAAATCCTGGGTTTCTTTAGAATCCTCAGGGTGTTGAAAAAAAAGAACTCACATTTGACATGGATACCTTATTTGGACAAAAAGTTACAGGGGCCTAAGCACAAAATACCCCAAATAGCCAAAAAAAGGCTCAGCACGGGGGCAAGGCCTAGCAGCGAAGGGGTTAAATACTGGTTATACAGTGAAATGAGGGTGGAAACATCACTGGTGTCATCAGCATTATTGTCTACATGTTGGCCAGTGCACATTTGCAGTTGATGGTTCATCTGCAATAGTGTTTCAAAACACTCATTCACTGACTGGTGATATGCATGAGGGAGTGAGATCTAGAACTGTTGGGAACATATGTAAGTGTCTACAGTGATCCTTACAAGGCAATCTGAGTATGCAATACCAAAGAGTGTCCTACCCATTGGGACTCTAGTGATCCCACATCTTCATGTCATAGATGATCAGAAAACCCAAAACCTTCAAAGGTATATTGGCTTGTGGATATGCAATCTATGACTAGATACATCACCTGTACCAAGCAGGATTGGTGATGTTCATATGGCTATATGGATTCTTATGCTGTGTGAATTCTGAGCATTTATCTTCAAAATGTTTGGACTCAATGTTTGCAGAGAACTTTATATGCTAAATGTGATACATAGCTAAACTACATGCATACAGCTTTAATTTGACTTTTCAGGTAGTGGACATATGATGTAATTTGGAGTGCAAAGTGTCAGAGGTGTGCAATGAGCATTTGCATGTGACATGATGTCTCTTATGACACTAATTGGTTGTACATTGGTGGTGAGCTTGACCTTCAGCACATCATGATGTGTTACGAGCAATAGTTAGATTTGTTTAACTCTGGGTCTTTTGTGAGCATTCTGTAAATCTCACTGTAGTATTCATCCTATTTAGTTTAATCATTTTACTATGACATAGTACAAGTACCGAAGCATGCAAGGTGATCAATGATCCTAGTATGGACATAAAGATGGAGTGTAGACAACTCTATCAATGCATTTGGGCCTGTCTGGGGTTATGACAAGGGTGGACCTAACATTTTGCAGGTTATGTAGCATGTATGCATGTGCTCATGCTAAATTTGAAGCCTATAGTGTGAACCATGAACCTGGTATGATATGTGCACTTCTTTAATGTTTTCTGTTGATTTGTGTTGGTCAGGTGTGGAAATGCAGTTGCAATAAACCCATGTTACATGTCATTTTATATACATCCAGGGCAAGCAGGGGAGAAGGGGCCAACATCGGTGGGGACACAGCTGGTTACAGCGGTTCTGGATGTTAGATGTCAGACATAGAGCGACCCAGTGACTAGTAGGGTGTGGGGAGTGTATCGGAGGACAGCAGCTCAAGCTCTTCATCTACTGAATCATCCTCCAGTGAAAACTCCCAAGTGGTGGTGGACCCCACAGGATCATTACCACCTTCATCCTTGTCCGCCACCCCTAGTTCCATCTCCACCCTCCCTGTTGTCCCCTAACAAGTTGACATTTCCCACTCCACTAAGAGGGGAGCAATCTCCTTTGCTCCAGGCACCACGGCCCCTGACCCTGTTAGCCCCGCTGTCCTGAATGAGGAGTCTATTGACCTCCTGAGGAGCATCTCTGTGCGTCAGAATGCAGTCCTGAATGCCATCCAGGGGAAAGGCAACCAGCTGACTCAGATTGTGGCTTACCTGGAAGGCATTCATACGGCAATGTCAGGCCTACAGAGATCTTTTCAGGCTCTGGCTTCCTTCCTCACGACAGCCCTCCACCCATCCCAATCTTCCACCCCACCTCCTTCCCCCTCACCATCCAAATTCCCTACTCCCATTCCTATCCCAAGCACACGTATCCCTAAGCAAGTACACAGTTCACCAGATGCAAGAACCCCACACAAACAGAAAAAATCCAAAATACTCAAACATGCATGCACACAGAAGACACTCATTCCCTCACCATTCCCAGCATACCCATTAGCACCCCAGCAACACACACAGAGCCATCCACAGCCGCACCGATATCCGCATACAACACAGCAATACACACAGAGCCCTCCACAGCCACACCCATACCCTCAGACAACACAGCAACACACATAGAGCCCTACACAACACCCAGCACATCCACAGCACACACAGGCACAAAACACAAATGCTCACAGTCACCCATTTAACAGACACCAAAACAATCCACAGTGCAGACAGCAGACACAGCTTACATTTCCACTCCCTCTTCCTCCAAACCTGAACTCTACCTCAAACATCCTACCCATTTTCCCCATGATGATGTCTTGTTTACCCTTACAGTTTCCCCTGTGAAACCTGCCCCCCCCAAAGTCCCGAAAACCTCTTCCACACCCAAACCCATCCCTTCCACTTCCCACTCCACTCCTGAGAATTAGCATCCCCATCCCCTTGAACCCAGTCCAGAAAAGAAATAAACTAAAGACACCCTTCCCAAAGACAAATCCAACCCTTCTGCTTCTCACTTCACCCTTGAGAAACAGCCTCCCAATGCCCCTGGACCCAGCCCAAAACCCACAAACCCAAGATGACCCCTTCCAAACCTGAACCCACCCCTCCCTAAACCTCTGCACCTCCTCCCAAGTACCATCTTCGAAGTAAACACACAGTAAGGTGCACCAAATGATATCTGAAATAAACAGTAAAAGGAGGGGTTTCTAATTTATGTATAAATCTTCCTTTTAGGGCTTCATTACAGGTTTGGCAGTCTGGGAACCGTCGTGCCAGTGGTTGCGGTCCCATCAATGTGACCTCGGCTATCTGACGGCCGTATTACGAGACATGGGGTTACATGAAAGAAACACTCCTGCAGTCCTGCTGACACCGACAGTCAACCCTGACCACAGAGACTGCGGAATAGGCCAATGAGCCTGTGGGAGTCTTGGACCGCCAGTGAAACTCTATGCCTGAAAGGGTATTTTTTTTACTTATACTGGGTGCTCCCTTGTGTCTGGACAAAGCTATACCTCTCTGAAGAGCTCTAATTAGAGTGAAACACTGTGTCAGGGGTTGCTTTTACTCATTTCAGGTTGGCTTGGTTGGTATTTTATCAATTCAAAGCTGTAATACTGTGCCTGGAGTGGTAAATGGCTTTTGTCATTTTACAGCTCGGCAAGGACAGCACTGTGCTAGTCCTATGCTTAAAGATTTTGCTGTAGAAATGGCAAAAGACTTTGTCCATTTCTATCTCGGCGTGGATAGCACTGTGCTAATCCTATGCTTAAAGACTTTGATAGAAAAGCAGACATTTGAGGTGAGCAGATCTAGAGTGTCGCTGGTGTTGAGAGTGCTCTATACAGGAGCTGCTTTCCACCTAAACTTGAGAACTACCCAGAGTTATCTGCTTCTTTTTTGCATATATATAAATATATATGGAGAGGTACCTACCAAAAAGCAAAATGGACAGTTTTATCAATTGTGGTGTGGATATATAAATCCGTCCAGAGTTCCAGGCAGATCTGAAACATAACATCAAACGTGTCCCTAATAATAAAGGAACATGTGTATAAATTATCCAATGCTCATCGTGCCACATACAGAAAAATCTTTTGCATACAAATATTTAATTAAATGAGACCCCCTTAAAACTGAAAATATTGAAAAGTTCCTCATACTTACTAAGAATAATATGCTTACAAAGTAAAACAATGTATACAGTAAGTATAGACAATATATCTGCCAAAAACCTATTGCGAAACCTTCCAAATAGAAGAAACAGTGGGGTCAATCCACCCCAAAGAGCACCTATCAAAAATGAGAAAACAGAAATAATACGCAATGTTAGCTGATTGTACAATCTGTATGCTATCAGTGCAAGAAAATAAAGAAGATAAAAATCAAAAAAGAAGAATAACAACATTAAAGCTATTGAAAGAGAAAAACGATAAGAAAACAAAATCAAGGGAAACAAGAAGATATACTATAAACAGGTGCGGAACACATATATGTTTGCAAAATTAAATTGCAAGTCTCCGTATATGAGCAAAGAGAGATCACTACATATGGTGGATATCATTGTACTTTAGACTATAAATATTAGAGGAGCAAATATGAGGCACTGCTATTAAGTGGCTCCAAGGTAGTATAGATTCAACGGTGATGCAAAAAATCGGAACAGATAAATGTAACTGAAATGTGATACAAAATCACTAGAATAACAAAATATGATAACACAATAAAAAGTATGAAATAGAATGTACAGCAGAGGCCAAAATAGAAATACATGTTTAACCCCCATAATTCCATAATTATAATTAATGTATGAATATTAAGGAGGAATGCCATAATGTAATGACATAATCCTCTAAAACAATCAATCAATCAGGGAGTTTTAAGCGCCCTACTCACCCATGAGGGTCTCAAGGCGCAGTCCCAATATATCCCCAAAATATAAAGATTTTAAAGCAAGATTAAACTCACCAGGATCAGTACCCAAGAAGCCGGAATGACGGTCCAATACTTGCTAGATATTCAGCAAGGGTGAAACAGGACTGAAGGACCGGTGTTCAATTTAATCTAATGTGCTGACAGTTTCCGTCACCATTTTGAGTATATATCTGACAATTAACAAGTGATATCAAGGTGTAAAATAAGCAACATCATAGCAAATGCTACAGTCCAGGCCCTGGGGGACCAGAATTCAATTAAAGGATCCCGTGCAACAAATGTGACGTACTGTACATGGTGAACAACCTTCACCACGAAACCGCCACCCCGCATGTGGTTACAACGCGGTTGTTACCACGACCGCGTTGTAACAACTCATACCATTACCCCGCAAGTCGTAACAATGACTTGCGGAGGGGGGAAGAAGGTGTTGGATTTAAAATCCAACACCTTCCCTCCTGTCCGCACAGACGGGAGTTGGAATAGTAAATTATACTATTCCAACATCCAGCGCCCCCCTCCGCATGTTGTTGGTACGACTTGCGGGGTAATGGTATGCGTTGTTACAACGCGGTCGTGGTAACAACCGCATTGTAACAACATGCGGGGTGACAGGCTGCGGAATTGTGAGGCATATTCACTGTACATAGGTGCACATATAATACTTCTCCACCGATAAGAAGCCAGTATAAATAAAACGTAATGGCAATAACCTCTGCCATATTAAGTGTACATCTGGCGGCCAAATATATTACCAAGGTGAGGCGCCGGTATAAATGTAACATTCTGGCGTTTAGTGTTGATATGTCAGATATGTATTCGATGACCCAAAAATTTTACCATAATGTGAGGCAAGTGATAAACAACTAATGCTGTAATGAGGCACTGATAAACAGATCGTAGACTAAACAACATGAATCGAAGTAACGCTATATGAAACGCAAAGAATACATAAACTAATTCCCTTGCATGTGTAACAGAATGGTGTGTAATTTCCATCAATTAACTCACTCAGTCCATATTCGATTCAAACTTTATATAAGAAACAAGAATTAGATGGACACCATGATGTAAACCTGTCCATTCTATATAACGATTAAATATTAATATAAAACATGAATTAATAATACTAAGAATCTACCAAGACAATAAACAAAAATAATGATAATAATAATAACAATTCTAGAGAGTGACACTTGAATGAAATATAACCCGAGTCGGCTGAAAAAGACATAGACCTGACCAAATAGCGTCAGTCTATGAAAGGCTCTGATGTCGTCACATTTCCATAAACAAGAAAACCCCCATCTCCAAGGCACAGAAAAGGGAAGGATGTTAAAATATTCAGATCAAATTCTGGACATCAAAATGATGCCACAGAAGTCAATGACCAGTACAAATAAAAAAGAGTTCAGAATCTAACCACCAGGACAAAGCAGGAGGTAATGGGGGAGAAAACATCAAAGAAAATAATGAAGTTCCTCGTCAGAATTATGGCCCAGTTCTACACTTCGTAACCTACATATCCAGCCCGCTTCAATTCGTCTAAGGGAAAGTTCCCTATCCTCACCTCTTGGGTTGGGTGGTATATGATCTATACCTTGCAACCAAACAAATATTGGTCCCATTCCCAAGATGTTCTTGCATATGGTAAGTCAAAGGATATCTCATGTCACCATTGTTGTTGGCCTGAACACACAGTTTTAACGATCTTATGGTGCTGCCCACATATATCTTGTTACATGGACAACCAATGATATATGTGACAAATCTAGTTATATGTTGCCTGACTTCATATGTTCTGCCGGTATTGTAACAAAATGTTTTTGTCTTATCTTTTCTCAGAGTGTACATATTACATTCCCTGCATGTGTAGAATCCGGTAATGGGTTAGAGAGCCAAGTGGAAGGTTTTTGTGTGATCACATAGCTAGGACACAACCAGTTCCTAATCGTCCTCCCCATTTGATACATCACATTTGGTTTGTTGCAAATAAAATCCTTAAGACCAGGTATATTGGTCAAGAGATTCCAATGTCGTCTTATGATACCATAGATGCTGCTACTACGTCTATTATACTTAGTAACAAAGGCTAATTGATTAGACCTATCTGTAGTCTGTTTTGATCCCTTCTTCAAGACGTCAGTCCTAGCAGTCTGTATTATTCTTTTCTCAGCTTTATCAAGCATTTTGGCTTTATAGCCCCTTGTGCCAACATGGAGCTGATCGTACATGTCATGCCACTTCTGTGCCTGCTTGATCATGTGCACAACCCACTCCATCATGGACAAAATCGGCAATAAGTCATACAACTGCCTGCTGCCATAGATTCCTCTGCAAAATGATGCCCCGCCATGGACTAGGCAAGCGTTAGGGATCCCTAAGTCATTTGCACATATACATATACTGGGTACATGACTAGGATTGTTTTATAATAATCAACAAAAATTCATATGTAGGAGACCTCCTAGGCCAAAACATTGGTACTGCACAGGCACACTGTACACAAATAGACATGTGTTTGCAAAATATATACAGCGATAGTGATGTGTGCACCTCCTCAACACTATCACACCTATTAATGTCTGTTACATATCTTTTGCCCATTCTCACTTATCTGCCATGTCACTCTTGATATTCACTCATCATGCAGGTTACCAGTTGTCAAGTGATGCTAAAGTGACATTGAAGTGAATACAATTACCATAAGGCCTTGTGACTGTGACTCCGACCAAGATGCTAGACTCCTTTTGCCCCTTCTCACTTCTCTACCATGTTACAACTGATGTTCACTTATCATGCAGGTTTCCATTTGTCAAGTGTTGGGGAGTTCAGATTGAAATGACTACAACTACCTCAAGGCCCTGTTCTTGGTGTTGGGGTCTTTGGGGCTAGGTTTAGGCTGTTTTTTTTCTTTTTTGGGCTTGAGTCAGGGAGGTGGGGAGGCTGTTATTCAGGGGTGGAGTGGGAAGTGGAAGGGATGGGTTTGGGAGAAGTTTTTGGGACTTTGCGAGGGGTGGTCAGGTGTCAGAGGGTTAAGGGCAAGGGTAAATAACATATTTTTACAGGGAAAACGGGTAGGGTGTTCGGGATGGAGTTTGGGTTGGGAGGAAGAGGGAGTGGTAGTGTGAGGTGGGTCTGCTGTTGGTACTGTGTGTTGTGTTGGTGTCTGTTGAATGGGTGACTGTGAGCGTTTGCATTTTTTAGGTGGGAGTGAGGTGGAAGTGCTAGGTGTTGTGGAGGGGTCTGTTGCTGTTGTTGCGGTGTCCAGGGATATGGGTATTGTGGAGGGGCCTGTGGCTGTTGGTGCAGTGTGTGAGGACATGGGTGTTATGGAAGGTTCTGTGGCTGTTGGTGCAGATTCTAGGGATATCTGTGTTGTGGAAGACTCTGTGCGTGTGGTGTCTCTGGAGGGGTCAGTGTGCGTTGTTGTAGTGTATGTGGGTATGGGTGTGTCTGTGGAGGGGTATCTATGTGTTGCTGTGGTTTTTTGGGGTATGCTGGGGGTGATGGGGGTGGTGAGGGGGGTAAGTGCCTGCAGTGTGCATGCATGCTTGAGTGTCTTAGATATTTTTTGTTTGTGGGTGGTACTTGTATCTGTTGAAGTGTTTGCTTGCTTAGGTGTGCATGTGCTTGGGATTGAAAGGGTCTTAAGAATGTGGATGGGCAAGAGGCAGGAGGGGGGATGGAAGGTTGGGATGGGTAGAGGGCTGCTGTGAAGGAGGAGGCCAGAGCCTGGAAAGATCTCTAGGTAGGTAACCACCTGGGTAAGCTTGTTGCATTGCTCCTGGATTGCATTCAGCACTGCAGTCTGACCCAAAGAGATGCTCCTCAGGAGGTCAATAGCCTTCTCACTTAGGGCAGCGGAGCTAACAGGGGTAGGGGCTGAGGTGCCTGGAGCAAGGGAGACCCCTCCCTTCTTACTGGAGCGAGAACAGCCAACTCATGGGGGGTCAACATGGAGAGTGGGGATGAAACTTGGGGTGGCAGACAAGGAAGAAGGTAGAACCAATTCTGTTGAGTCCACCACCACTCGGGAGTGTCCACCAGAGGACGGCAAACTTGAGCTGATGTTCTCCAGGACACTCCTCATAACCTTCCTGGTCACAGTGTCCCTCTGTGTCTGACGACTCACATCCAGAACCACTGTGACCAGCTATGTCCCCACAAACAGTGGCCCCTTTTCCTCTGCTTGCCCTGAATGTATCTGAAATGACATATAACATGGGTTTATTGCAACTGCGTTTCCACACCTAGCCATCACAAATCCACTGAAAACATTAAAGAAGTCCGCACATCTCACCACCTTCATGGTTCCCTCCATAGGCTTCTAATTTAGCATGAGTACATGCATGCATGCTACATGACATATAAACAGTTGGGTCCACTCATGTCATAACCCCAGACAGGCCCAAATTCATTGATGGAATTCTCTACACTCCATCCCTATGTCCACACTGGGATTGCTGTTCACCTTGCGTACTGTGGCACCTGTTGTATACCATTGTAAAGAGATTTAACCAAATAGGATGGATCCAAGTTTGAGATCTTCTGCTGAATCCCCACCTACACAAGGAAAACAGTGACCCAGGCCCTCATCACCAACCGCCCCGACTACAGCAAGGCACTCTACCCCCGCACCACCAATCTACTACTCAACCGCCACCAGACCATCCAGAGCTCTGCAGCAAGGCTCATCCTCAACCTCCCCAGAAGAACCAGCATTTCACCCCACCTCAGATCCCTACACTGGCTCCCCAAACTGGGCACAGCTCTGCCTCCCTCACCCTGGACGAAATCACCTGCATCCGTCGGAGGCACTGCAGATGTCGTTCCTTCTCCTACATCACCGCCAAGTCATTGAACGACCTCCCCATCCACCTGCAAACCTGCCCATCCCTCCCAGATTTCAGGAGGAGGCTCAAGAACTGGCTCTTCGACAAAGAGCAGTAGAACCTCAGCGCCTTAAGACCTCCCAGGGTGACAAGTCATGCTCTATAAGAATGTCCTGATTGATTGATTGACTGAGATGTACACAATGCACACCAAAGGCCCAGATACAAACACATCTTACTTTACTCATAACACATCATGATGGTCAAGTTGAACACCAATGTACCTTCAATTACTGTTGTGGCAGACATCATGTCACATGCAAATGCTCATTGCAAACAGATGACACTTGGCACTCCAAATTACATAATATGTCCACTACTCGAAAAGTCACATCACATCAGTACACATGTAGTTTAGCTATGTATAACATTTCTCAGATAAAATTCCAATGTAAACATTGAGGTCCAAACATTTGGGAGACAGTTACTCTGATTTCACGGAGTACAACACTACATTTCGACATATTAACATCCCCAATAGTACTTGATACAGTTGATGACGCAAGTCATAGAGTGTATATCCACAAGCCATTAGCTTAGTTTAGTGTAGGGTGTCCAAGAAGATCTATGACGTGATGATGTGGGATCACTAGAGTCCCAATGGGCAGGTACATCACACCACTCCTTGGTATTGAATGCTCAGATTGCCTTGTAAGGAAGGATCAGTGTAGATATTCACACATGTTCCCTACAGTTCTACATCTCACTCCCTCATGCATGTCACCAGTCAGTGAATGAGTGCATTGAAATACTATTGCAGATGAACCATCAACTGCAAATGCACACTGGCCTACATGTAGGCACTACTGCTGAAGGCACCAGTGATGTCTGTGATCCATTTTCTCTTTTTAACCAGAACTGCTATACAATCACTGCAATAACTGTTAACTAAATGTCATGTCACATGCCGGTGTGGTGCAATTGTCACCCAGATTCACTGAGAACAAGCCAGTATTACTCCAAAGTTGGTTTGAAAAGAACTAACAAAGACAAAGCCTACAACATGAAAAAGGTGGGCAAGGCCGTCCGTACTAGAGGCATTAAAGATTTGATGCACTAATTCTCCGAAGTACAGAGGAAGTTTTGTGTTTAACAACAACTGTATTTCACAATATGTTCTAGCCACCTGCAATTTGAAGGTCTCCTGAGCAGATGTAAGAGCTATTTCTTATTGAAACAATAATGCTTTGAGTCTGCATAGCTTGTTGAAATCTGCCTTTAAAGATGGAATAGAAAACCACAATGAGCTATCTACAATCCTATGCAGAGGGGGAAACAAGACATTGTTGAAACAAGTGACTAACTGGGAAACAGACAAAATATACGGGACTTCAGCCCGCATTCCGCAACAGTTTGATCGCTAAGCATAGGATAACTCCCATTAGAGAGTACCCAAATGAAAGGCAGAATTTCGAAACCGGAATTCCTTTAAAAAAGCAAGCTAAGTTAGGTGCTGAAGTATTACATGTGCCATGAATTTTAACTTATTTACAAACAAGCAAATGTCTGACAGTAAAGTCGCATTTGTCTCTGACAATAAAAACATCCTTCTTAGTACATTCACAATGATATGTAAAGAGAAGTGACCATAATTCATGAATGAAGCTGCTTCCAAGGGGTCAGTTTGTCTTAAACGCGCAGCAACTTCTATCTGGGACAATTTCCAAATTTCATTATAAGTAGCATATACAAATCTTTTAGAGCGTGTGGACTTGGGACCTAAATGAAAATCTGATAAGTTCATTTTTTCGGAAAGGAGAGAAAGATGTTGTTTCACTGCAGACATGTGGAATGTTCCTACCATTGTTGACATAACTTTCCCACCGAATAGGTGGTAATAATACCAGAATGTGCTGACTGTGAGTCTCAGGGATTAGGTCTGCCTGATTTAAATCCAGGTGTGAAATTAAAAAAACAAGCATGACAATCATTTGTGCCCACTGGCCACAACACCCACCCAATAGGCCTCGCAAATAAAGAATTAAATGTACCATTTTGCACCATGCTATTTCAATGGTCTTCAGTGTAGTTTGTCAAACTCTGCCAATTATTGAAGCATGCAATAGAGGGAATGGTCAGAGCGTTCATTTCTTTAATTTTTGTCGATCCCAGACAAGTAGTCTGTTGAATCATTTCATTCAAGAAAATAATTAGTGAGGGAATTAAACAGGCTCAAAATAAGGTCTCCATGCCCTGAACCTGCCAGAACTTTTTATCTCAAATTGATTTCACATCGATGTTGTCCCTCCACTAATCATAAACTTTGAGGGCTAACTGATTGACAAACATATCTGTATAGATGAGCTTATTCTGAGTGAGCATATCTTTTTTTGGTGAGGTTGGAACTAATTTGAATTAATATAAAATTGGGTTTGAAGTGTCATATCTCGTAAAATATATGAACTTGTCTTGTTACTTCCTGGAACTCCCTTGTGGGGGAGTTGGACAATGTTCCCATTGTGTATAATTAAAATGGGGACACAGTTCACTGGATCAAGGCAGAAAATGATATCCATATTGATGATAACAGAATATATCAGCATAATTAATAACCCTGGGCGGAGTTCGCGGAGTTGCACTACGTGGAACACTGCGAAGTGCATAAAAAACTCTGTCGCACTACGCAGAGCTCCGCGAGCGGTGGAGTATGATAGAAAAATGCCGTTTGCGGTGATTGCACAGTGCCGGATGCTTGTCCGCACTGTGCAATCATTGCGAACGGCACCATGCACAGCGCAAGCTTTCCTTTTCTGCAGCTCGAGTAGATTTTTACTCGAGCGGCAACTTTCTCAACGCAAACGGGCAGTTTCTAAATGTGAGCGGTCGCGAGCATACGCGACCACTCGCAATGAGAAACCTGACCACCCCCGTGTTGAGAAATCTCGCCGGGATGTTGATTTTCCACGCTCGCGCTCGCCAACTTGACGTTGACGAACTCGAGCGAGGAAAAAAACTCCGCTCCGCACCGCGAAGCTGAGATTTTTGGAACTTCGTGATCTCCGCATAACACGGAGTGCAGAAAACTCCGCAAACTCCGCGAGCGGAGCGGAGTTCACCGCCCAGGCCTAATAATTAACAGAATTAAGATATAGATCCTCCGATTCAAAAACAGTATAATACTCTAGAAAGCATAACATTTACAGTGTCAACATCCCAATCATCTGAATGTAACCCCTGGCACTATTACATCACCCATAGAAACTTTGAACACATATGGTATCTGCAGCATTTCTGTAGGGCTGAATATGTTGAATGGAACCTTGTCCCAGACAGTTTCATCGTTCACTGGAACGGCTGAAATGTTGACAATAGGCAAGTCTCTTTTCAGTTTATGTGATGAAGAATGGGGGCCAAAACCCCATCGACCAGTTCTGTAGCAGAAAGTTCCAGGAGGTAATGGCCATTGATTAACAAGGAAAAAACAGTCAGAAATCCAATCCACATGAACAGAAAAATCAAGGAAAGTATGATCCAGACAGAGATCCAAGGCAGGACCAGATAAGTGCATTTTAACCATGGAGGCGGATGCAACAGAGAAGAACTGTGTGAAGAAAAATCATCTTAATCCATATGGTACCCAGAGGTACTCAGCAGGAAAACAGGAGTCTGTTACTCAGAAGTAGGGCTCAAAAAATTCAATTCAGAAGGATTTGCCAATAGTGGATCCATATAAATGACATCCGTTGTAGAAGACATAATATTAGAAACAGGGATTGTATTGGTTAAATTGTTGGCGGAGGTCTCAGCTTCCCCAGCCGGGAAGAATCAGCATCAGTGGTGCTCACAGGCTGTAAAGGAAAGTTTTGTGGAAGGGTATGTGCACTTCGTGGCATACAATGGAGAATTGGCCACATGGTGTGGTCTGACATGTTCAAAGCGTTTGTCTTTGTGTCCTGGAAGTGGTGGAAAAATCACAGTTTGTGTACCTTGTATGCCAAGGACTGGAACAGGAGCACAGTACATAGACAGGATTCCTTTTTGATTGCCACTTTCTCTAGTATGAGATCCCCAACTTTTGGAAGCCGGCCGGAAACTAGAAGACGATCTTCAGTACTTCAAGATAGAGATGCAGGCAGGTATCTGTGAGACTGAGTCTCACTGAACATTTGTAGGTCCTGTAAAACAGCACAATGGTTATCTATTTCAAATGATGGGGCTGCCGCCACACTATCTGGACCTTCAAGGTCTGGAACATACACCTTGATGCCAAAAAGCGCTTTGTACGGGGTCCGCCTACCCAGAGATCTTTTGGGGAGATTATTCAGTGCTCATTGAACCCCATAGAGATGGTTCAACTTACCACACTGTGTACCTAATACCTTTGCCATTAAGGACTGCTTTAAGTCATGGTTAATTATTTCCACAACAGAATTGCCCTCGGGCCAATATGTTGAGGAATAATGCACTTGTACACCCATGAACTTCATCGAATCACTGTACGCTTTAGACGCAAATGCCAGACCTTGGTCCGAATGGAATGCACAGCAGGCTTAAGTCCTGATGAAGACTTGTAAGTCTCTACTAACTGAGCGAGCATCAGCCGAGCACTGTGGCCAAACCCAGAGGAATCTGGAGTAAGAATCAACTGCAACCAAGATATATTTGAATGCAGTATCTGAAATCAATGGACCACAATGATCTAGGTAAATGCAGCCAAAAGGTTTATTAAAAATAAAAAAGATGTGTTTGCAGTGGATAATATGTTGGCAGATGTCACAACAGAGAACAAATGTTCTAGTTTGCTGGTATAAACTCTGCCACCAATAACATCACTTAAAGAGTGAAATAGTGGAAGCCGCTCCCATGTGAGCAGACGCTACACCTTCATGTGCAGCTACAATCATATTATGTCTGTGGTCTGCGTTGGGTATCACATGATTGCCAACACCTGGAATAGTGACAAAAGGAACATTCTGGTCATTTAAATGATAAGAATATTTAGAAAGAAGCCCTTTGGTAAAAGGGTGCCGTTCATTCATTGGTAAGTTCATATCTGTGGAAAAAGGCACATAAAAAAGCTATGTTTGATTTTTTTTAAGTTAAACTTGTCGCCAAGTTCAGCAAATCGCAATGTTTTGTGATCCACTCTTGCCAAATGGACGTTTAATTCATTGTCCGTCAGGTAGATATCATCTACATAGGACAAAGCATCAGGGTTAATTTCATGAAGAATCGACACAATTCTCGTGCAAAAACTCTGGGGCTATTTCTATAGCCCATAGGAAGTTGACCATAGTGCGTTTGAAAGACTCAGGTGCTAAAGACGGAACAGTCACGGCTCTCAGGAGCCAAATTGTGACTGGAAAAAACAGTGGAAATATCCATAGTGGTTTTGTATATTGTATGGACTAAGTTATTAATAAGAGCTGTACAAGCGCATTTTGCACTGCAAATGTGTGTGTTTGACTATTCAAATGCCTAGTCTAAGACTCTGCGAAAGTAATGATCAGGTTTCAGAACAGGAAAAAGAGGATTATTCCTTTGAGAGACACAGGGTTCAATTACTCCCTGGTACTCCAGTTGGGAAAGAATTTCTTTAACGGGCACTTTAGCATCCCATTTAATAGGCTCCAGTAGTTGTACCTGAGGTGTGGATTGTTTAGGAATAACATGATGAGGGGAATCCTTATCCCAACCACTATGGTTACCATAAAGAACAGGGGCCAAAGCAAGGGACCATTCAGATGTATAATCCTTCTTGACTTTGTCTGGGACGAGATGTGAGAAAGAAGGGAGAGTGACAAGAAAATGTCTTAAGATGTAGTTAACTTATCCCAGAATATTGCTTTAATTGAGCGTTTCACGCCACCTTCAATTTGAATATCTAAAAGATACAGGGGCAGATTTACAAGCCCCTTGCAACACTTTTGCGCCGTAGTCGAGTCTGCTGCTGATGAGTGCATGGGTGACCGTCTTTCTGAATTAAGTGGGGATCCATCTGAATGTCTTTCGAAGCAGACGGAGCATGTGGAAGCATGATGAGGACACGGCATTGATCTGGTGGTTCATTGTGAGCGAGGAGTCCAGTATGATGCCGAGGTTATGTGCGCGGTCTGGGGATAGTGGGGGTTCCCAGTGTGGGGGGCCACGAGGAGCCGTCCCAAGCTGATGGGGTGGATCCTAGGATGAGTACTTCAGTCTTGTCTGAGTTGAGTTTGAGGCAGCTGTCTTTCATCCAGGTGGCAACGGCTTTCATCCTGTTGTAGAAGTTGGTGAGGAAGAGGATCAGCTGCGTGTCGTCGGCATAAGAGACGATGTTGAGTCCGTGGTTCCTGACGATGGCAGCGATGGGGGTCATGTAGACGTTGAAGAGGTTGGGGCTCAAGGAGGAGCCCTGGGGTACTCCCCAGCTGATCTCTGTGGGTTCTGAGAGGAAGGGAGGTAGTCTGACTCACTGTGTTCGGCCAGTGAGGAAGGAGTGGATGCAGTCCAGGACCTTGTCATGGATGTCTCATGATTAGGATGCAGTGGGAGATGGTATCGAAGGTGGCCGAGAGGTCCAGCAGGATGAGGACTGTGGTTTCATCCCCGTCGAGGAGGGAGTGGTCTCGGTGCTGTGGTTGCTTCAGAAGCCGGATTGGGAGATGTCTAGGACCTGGTTCACATAGATGAATTCGGACAGTTGGGCGTTGGTGGCCTTCTCAATGAACTTGGCTGGGATGAGGAGCAGGAAGTTGGGTCTGAAGTTCTTGAGGTCTGTTGGGTCGGCGGATGGCTTCTTCAGCAGGGGTTTGATCTTGGCGTGATTCCCGTCGTCGGGGAAGGTGATGGTCTCAATGGAGCAGTTGATGGTGTGGTGAAGATCGGAGTGATGGGGGAGGAGGGGAGGATGCTCTATGGATGATGTGGTGCATGCGAGAGTCCGAGGGGGCTCCGGAGTGGATGCTTTTCATGGTCTTTAGTGTGTTGTCTGAGGTCTGCGGGTCCAGTTGCCCAGAATCTGTTGGGGTGCGGCATGGTTGGGAGTGGTGGTGTTAGTCATTGTGGGGAATCTTGGGTGTCTGTTGTTGTTGTTGGATTCATGCCATGGTTTCTTAGTAAAATCACAAGCTGGTCTGGCATCCTTGTCAGAGGTAGGCTTGCCAAGTGGTGGAACTGAAAATCTGGTTCCCAAACTATTACGCTTTAAAGACATATGTACATTAGCACTTATAATAGGCAATTTGCGCTCACGGTCGGCTACCACCACAGCAGCAAGTCGCTGGCGTATAGCCAAAGACGCTGCTTCACCTTAAACATTAAAAAATAATCATTTCAGAGACATCAGGAAAATTACCCTCAAGTTTAATCCCCAAAACTAGGGCAGGACCTGCCCATGTTAATTTTGTATTTGTTTGAGGACATTCGGTAGAACGTCCATTGAGAGAGTGCCATGACAAAGAGTAAAACCTGTGGCAAAAACAGTTGTTGCAGTCAGCCAGAGTAGAAAACGGTCCAGTGGGAAAGCACCTAATTAAAATTCTGTGCTTGTCCTGTGATTCCATAAGGGGAAACACAGCTTCAAGTTGACCAATTGTTTGGGCAATCCAAACGGGATCTCTTCACGATTAATGGGCCTTTTGCCCATAACTGAATGAACAGTGACAGGACTAATGACAGGGGTTGCAGGCAACTGAGCTTGCGCTTGCAGGCCAATTCTAGCTGGACCAGCTAGCAAAGTGCGCGAAATATACTGAGTAAGACATTTATATAGGATGATATGAACATTATACAAAGCGCAAGATTGTACCAAATTCAAATTACCTAAATCTGGGTATGAGATATAACCTACTAGGACCAGCCATGTGTCCCCTTCATTACTAAGGGGGCCCATTCAAACACTCCCAGACAGCTAGGAAAGGGTGCCATTAAACCAAGTTCAGTGTTTCCAGGCGTTAAGAGGAATTTCAACAAGTGCATATGGGAGATATGCAGCGGTTGCCTGGGGCGTTGTGTATTCATGAAAAGTTTTATCATAAGCATCCACAGAAGGAAATGTAACCCAGGAATAAAAAGCTTAAAAGCAGAATGCTGAATCCACAAAAATCACAGGAGCCCCTGCTGCGGGGTATCCACACTGTGTTAAATGTTGAGTTACAGCAGGGCGGCTGTTAACAGCAATAGCAAAGGGTTGCATCATAACAAATTTGCAATGGAGTCAAAGCATAGCTCAAACAGGGTATACACCTTTTGGTATTCAAACTTGAGAAACCAACAGAACTAGGTATTCAGTAACAATTATGGAGGACAAATCCCTTACACTACGGACATCTCCAATAAAAAGTGCAAGGGTATTGTGGACAAGCACAAGCACTACTCAGGGTTTCTGTAAGTAAGTACCTGACAAAAACATTGGTGGAGCCATGTTGCAGTGATTCTCCTCAGGAACAGAACTATGCTTGAGATCATAGAACATCGGCATGTAGGGACTGAGTCACCACACCACCTCAGTACCTATAAGCCTGAGTCAGACTACCTATAATGCCTCACTTGCTCTCCTAATCTTACCAGAGAAACAAGTGAATTGGCACCCCAGAACACAACACTCTCGATCCTCCAAGGGATCGCAGTAACAGGACACACCCTTTCGCTCTCTTACTTGTAGTCATCCACAATAAAGTTAATGAGACACAAAGGAAGTTTAGAATATTTATTCAAACTATTGTGTCCTAAAATGCAGCATTTGTGCCACAATTAGAAAACAAATGCATACTAAAAATAGTGTTAGCATGGTCAATAAACCATATATTATAAAAAAACCCTGTCATGTTTTTAGACAGAATATCTTACACCCTTCCTTGCTTCTACTAAAGCTGGATGATTATATATCACGGATCTCTGGGATTAGTAGCGGACCCGTACCTTAGCAGACACAGATGTACGTTCTACATCTCAGCTGACGTTACAATCTTGTTCCAGAACCCTCGCTCAGTGTGTCTACTTAAACTCCTAGGGGCTTATTTGCAAGCCCCTTGCACCGCCGGTGCACCACATTGCGTGATGAACCGGCAGTGCAACCTGTTGCGTGATATTTACAAGCACATGTAAAGTCACCCTGCGAGGCTTTACGTGTGCTTGTAAATATCGCCCCTTTTCACACAACACTTTGCATGTTAGGGGCTGACATGGGTGTTGCTGTGGGTGTTCCCATGCAGCACCCGTGTTTACTGTAAACCTGGAAATGAGCCACAATGCTATGCCACCCCAAGGGTGGCACAGCGAGGCACAATGAGGAGAAATGTTTTCATTTCTCCTCGTTTTTTTCCTCTTTCAATGCGTGCTGCATTCTACGGCACACATTGGAAGAGGAAATCACCCGTCCTGCACAAAAACAACCTGCCCACGACGAACGCATCCTTGCACCATGGTGCAAGGGTGCCTGCGCCAGCGCATGGCAGCAGTTTGTGCGCCAGCGCAGAGAAAAGCACAGAGATGCGACATATTGTTGTAAATATGCTGCATCACTGTGCTTTGAAACTAACCCAGCACGGTGAAGCAAAATGACTTGCTGCACCACGCAGCGTTAGTTTCTCGTAGCTAGTGTCCCTAATGTAGTTCAGTTTAATATGGCAGACAAGTGAAAAGCGGTGCTTTATCAAAAATGCAGACAACAGGGCGTGGCCAGGCAGGCAATGGTAGTGTATGTGCTCGGCTGAGCTCTTGCCATCCGTGAGGCTGCGGTGTCATTTATCCTGTGCTCAACAGATTAAAATTGATCGTGCAGCGAGATTTAATTGTGGTACAGAGAAGGAAACTGTAGTAAGATCCTGAGGAGATCAGACGGAGCTGCAGTCATTTGTATAGACGGAGGCCCGGCTCTGCGTGAGAGATCGCTCTGCCTAAAATGGTGGGTGGAGCAGAGAGGCAGGGGTAAGGTGATGTCAGAGGGGCCAGAGGTGCTGCCACACCATGTGGATCATGAACGACAGCCCTGAAGATGAGAGGGAGGTAACCTGGCCTGCAGCGTCTGCTGTGGAGTTTAAGGCATAGAGAGGCAAAGGAGCTGCCTGGGAGGATGCCGGGGGTTCGACGAGTCTCCTGTGGGGGGGACCCTGGTCCGCGGTGATTGAACCCCGGAATAGACTCTGCTGGTTTTCTGGTAGGAGCCCTTCCCCCATGTCAATACAGAGGGGAGTCGTGCTGGCATGCTGGGGGACACAGACTGCCCTACCTCTGCTGCAAAGCCTGGGGAGCCCTAAGTACCATGACTGAGGCTACGGGGGCCTTCTGGGCCTGTTGATGCTCCCTCCCCCCTCTGTTGCCATTGGGGGGGAGCTGTGCAGGCAGTGAGAGTGCCGCGGATATGCCCTGCTCTGACTGTAAGGCCTTGACTTGTATGGGCGTGGATCCCTGGTGACGTCAGCGAAATTGTGGTGGCGACCATGGGAGCCTCCATGAGCCTGTCATGGAGTAAATTTGGCAGAGGCAATGGAAACTGTGATGGATTTGGAGCCATACTATGGCATTACACCGAGAGGGTTCGGGTACTTGGACATGGACTGAAAATTCACCACTGAAGTGTTGATTGGAGCTGTTGGGGGCCCGGGCTCCCCTTTCTCCCCTGCCTTGGGTTTGTGGCAGCAGCAGCGTATCTGGGACTTTGTCAGGGTGCAGCGAGGGATTCACGCCACTGATCCCTGTGCTCTGGGGGAGCTGATGGTTGAAGGTGCCCCCCAGAATCCCCTCTTACCCCTTCTTTTTTTTCCAGATATTACCATACTATCGCTCACACAGTAATGGGGAAACTTAAAATGGCAAAAGCCGAAGACATCAGATACGCCGCCAGAGGAAGACAGAATAGGTGGCTCACACACACATGCTGTGGAAGACCCCCTTGCCTCTCCTATGGCAACTATCGTGGCACCCATTAGGGATACAAGCTCACTCTGGAAGCACAAATCACAGCAGTAGTGAATGAGGTGGACACCCTTTTCGCAGACCACCAGAAACTGTTGGATAGAGTCAGAAAAACTGAGCTGAATTTAGATGAGACGCATCCAGCGACAAAGGATCTCACAAAACACAGTGTCACCTTAGAGAAAGGATTGTTGGCGCTTTCAGACCACCTTGAAAATGCAGAAAGAAGGTCTAGAAGATATAACGTTTGCATCATAGGAATCCCCGAGGAGGTGGATGGGCAGAGTATCAAACTTTTCATTGTAGGCTGTTTGGAGGAAACGGTACTGCAGGGGAAGCACTCCCATTTCTGTTTGGTGGAACAGTGCACAGGGTCCCGACGAGAGCCCTGACCCTGCACAATAATAGCAAGATTGATGAAATACAGAGATCAGAACAATATCCTACAGATTGCCCGCAACCACGGTCCCTGAACCATAGAGGGGAAAAACTTTCATAATTACCCAGACTACACCTCCCTAGTCCAACATCAACAAGGTGACTTCATACCCATTAAAAAAGTACTGCGCCACCATGAGCTCAAATATGCTCTAATCTTTCTGCAAAACTCTGAGTAGAATACAAAGGAAAGATGTATTTCTTCTTATCTGCACAGGAGGCTGAGCGGTGGCTGGAATCCTGTGGACTTTGGTCTAGTCAGGCAAACCTCTTGAGGAGTGACTCAAACTGGCAACAGCAAAGGAGCAGGAGGCGCAGGGGTACGGGGGTAGGTCTCCCCCAACGAAGCCACAGATGAAGGCGGAACAGGTCCAAGCAGTGTCTGCTGTTAAAAACTGTATTAAAGTCCTTGTCAATATTAGATGGAGAGTCCTCGCACTGCGGGTTGGGAAGTGGGGGTTGGATTCTGCAGGTTCTGGGACGGAAACTGAGGGACACATATGCAACAGATCCAGTGCTTACTCCATCAGAATGGGCTTAGAGCGCGAACCAGTATTCAGTGGCACTGACTCAAACGCAAGGCTTGACCCTGGTCTCATGGAATGTTAATTGCCTTGGTTATAAGGTGAAACGAGGCCTAGTGACTAACGCCTTCACTAGGCCAAACATAATATTCCTCTAGGAAACTCACTTGATAGACAGACAGCACAACTGTCTCGGTAGAGGGAAATATAGGGTGGCTGCCTACGCATAATATATTTGTCAGGTTCAAGAGGGGTGACATCCTCCTCAAGAAATCTTTGCCTTTTCATGTGCTTCCCACATGGTTAGTTCCAGAAAAGGAACGGGAGATAGTGAGCCTTCTGAATGTATATGTGCTGGCAGGTCTCCAAACACAGGTGCTGCAGAAATTAGGACAGCTACTGGCGGGCTTTCTGGTGGTACCAAACAGGAAGGGGAGGCCACCATAGGGAAACTAGAGGGTTTTGTGCAAGCCTTCTGTCTCACTGAAATTCAGAGGGCCCACCATGGGCTGGTACAGGCCTTCTCCTTTTGCTCACCATCTCATAATATGTCCTCTAGACTAGACTATATCCTGACACTTAGAAACACTATAGGTAGATTTTCTGATGCCAAGTATTTGGCTAGGGGAATTTTGGATCATGCCCCTCTATGGGTCAGCATTGCTACTGGGGGACGTGGGGAGCCTCTACCTACAGGCTGGCCAATAAGTCAGTAGTAAAAGCACTTGATAAGGCTATGGAATTATAATTTAGTGAAAATGAAGGTTCAGTGAAGAGACCAAGTGTAATATGGGAGGCATACAAGGCCACACTTAGAGGGGAGTTGATTGCAGGTAAAGCAAGGGAAAAGAAGATATGCCTACAGCAACTACAGCAGGAGATAGTGGACCTTGACAGTCAGTGCATCTCTTGCCCGTCCCACTCCCTGTTTCAGAAGTTAGAAAATAAACGTACTTAAAACAGGGAAGTGGCACACCACAAAAATGTATTTGCGAGGCCGGAGACACAGCTGGAAAACTGTTGGCCTGGATAGGCAGTAGGGAAAGGGAACTCATGTATATTAGGGAGCAGCAGCTAGAACAGGGAAGCATGATCACGGACAGTAGATGGATTGCAGAAGCCTTTGTGACATATATGGCTGCATTCTATACACCCAGGACTGGGGGTTCGATGGATGACATAGCGGGATTTGTAAAGGATTGTCCAGTCAGGTTTCTGACCCTAGAACAGAGGGAAAGGCTAGAAGCGAATATTTCTGAGATGGAAATAGCAGAAGCATTTACCAAGATGCAGGCTGGGAAGGACCTGGGTCCCAGCAGACTGCCAGTAGAATTATTCCGTAAAATGGCAGGCAAGGTGATCAAATGGATGGTTGGATGTTTCATGACGCACTCCAGCAGAGTTCTTTACCAGTTGATCTGTGAATGGCCACCATCGTGCTTATACCCAAGGATGCCAGCGCAGCTATGTGACTCATATTGGCCAATTTCGCTGCTCAATTCTGATACCAAAATTCTGGGCAAAGTCTTGGCTAATAGGCTCTGCACCGTGGTAACAGATCTGGTACATCCTGACTAAATGGGCTTTCGCCCTGCCATTCGACCAGGCTTAACTTGCGGCATCTCCATAATGTTATAGTGCAAGCAAACAATAGGGATGCCCCCTGGGCTGTGTTGTCCCTGGCTGCCAATAAAGCATTTGATTTCGTTGAATGGCCTTATCTGTTTTTGCTCCTCGAAGGAATGGAATTCAGACCCTGTCATAATAACTGCATTAAATTATTATATAAGAACCCCTGTGCCAGAGTAAAGATTAACAGGTGTGTCTCTGAGAGCTTCCCTATTGGGAGGGGAATGAGGCAAGGATGCCATCTTTCCCCAATGCTCTTTGCCATCGCAGTGAAGCCATTGGTGAATCTCATGAGGGTGGATGCCAGAATCTGGGGCTGGATGGGACCCTCGGGCTGGGAAGAACATATTTCATTATATGCGGTCAACATCCTGCTTTATCTGACCGGCATGGATCAATCACTTGCCCTTATCAGTAAAATATTCCAGATCTTCAGACAGATCTCAGGCTTTTCCATTAATTGGGAGAAGTTACTCCTGTTTCCTATGGGGGGGATGGAAGCAGACAGGCCCATTGCCTTTTCCAATACGGTTAGAACAGCTTAGTTTTAAATACTTGGGAATGTGGATATCAAGAGGTGCGGATTCCCACACCCATGCTAATTGTAAACCTTTATTGCAATGGTTAAAGATGGACATCAAACACTGGACAGCCCTGCCCTTGTTGTTGATGGTCAAAGAGGCCATGTTCAAAATGGTTGCACTACCCCGATTGCTATATGTATTACAGAACTGCCCATAAAAATGACCAAAACCCCTTTTCCCACATATAGACAACCTACTACGGACGCTACTCTGGTCGGGGGGACAACCCTGTATTGCCTTGCAGACATTGCAGCAATCTAAATATCATGGTGGTATAGAGTTACCAAACCCACGGAAATATTATGAACAGCGCAAGCTGCGGTAGTACACGACTGGATATACTCAGAAAGAGATGACCCAGATGTGCGGGTGGGCAGATACCTATATGAATGTGCTGTATGGCGGTAGCCTACATGTCTGAGCATGCCATTGCGGTACGGACACATGGAACGGCCTCTTAAGAGAAATTAACTGGGATAAGTGATTAACACCAGCCACACTCTTCTAGGAAGGCACCAGATTAAGACGGGTGGCTGCTCTTCGAGGCTTTTCGGGGTGGGATAGAAATGGCCTTAGCACACTAGCTGAAGTATGGAACGCCAATGGGGTTGTTCCAGTTGAGCATCTCCAAAAGTTGGACAAAATGCTCTCTACACAACTTAGACATGCCCTCACCCGCAGCATAGACCCAGGAGGATAACCCATTGGAAAAGAGGTTGTTAGATGGGCGGATTCCACTTTATTTAATGCTTGTTGACGTACGGCACACTGATGCGAAATACTCAGATACTGTTGATGTGCCTTAAAAGCAGTTGGAAATGTGAGCTGGGGGGATTCAATGATGATGACTGGCAGGATGCACTGAATTTCCTGGCCAGCGGGGACATCAAAGCTAGCTTTAAATTAATTCAACTCAAAGTGCTTCACAGAACATACTTTACCATAGGGAAGGCTATGACTCCATTGTGTCTTAGGAATTGTGGCACTGAGGGTACCTTTTTTGGTGCTGTCCTGTGATACGCCCATTTTGGGAACAGGTGTCCAAATCATTGGAGGGTGCAGTAGGTATTTATTGCCCCAAAGAGCCCTGCTGGGCATATAGAAGCCCTCAGACATTACAAGGTACCAGAAGATATTATTAAAGACAGGATTTATGGTAGAAAAACGAGACATGGTACAGAAGTGGAGATGTGACATGCGGCCATCCTTCCGAAGCTGGGAAGAGGGTATGACATCATAAAATCATTGAAATGTGGTCCATAAAGACAGAGGATGTGAGATAAAATATGAGAAGATCTGGTGAGCATGGGATGCAGGGGTCAAAGAGGATTAGCCAGTTTATTACATGTTTAATCAGTAGAAGCAAGCATACGTGTAGGAGAAGAGGAACCGATCGGGGAACACTACACCGTAGGAACAGCCTTAGATATATACAGATGAATCCGGTAGTTAAGAACCATTTTAAGGAGGAAGGGAAGATGGGGTGGGTGGGATGTATCTGCACTGAACGGAATGAATAAGATTCTGTTGATATAAAACTGTGGTGCATACATACTCCTGATTTGTTCTGTATTAAAATAATAAAAATAAAATTATAAAATAAAATGCAGAAATGCTGGTGCCTGCCCTGTGGGCTTCAGTTGTAAAGTAAAGGATGCTTGTCAGGCATGGGGTGTGTTTTATAGTGGATTTGCAGGCGTGTTCACTTGCCATAGCACATCAGGTGTGTAGTTTTTGAATCCATCCAATGGTCACTGTTGTGTTGTTTTTTTGAGGTCCATACCGCAGTGGATAACCGCCGTTGGGTAAACACCATTTGTTGACCACCGCTGGGAGATTGCAAGTTCGACTGTGTAGTCATAATATGCTCGGCAGGTGGACTGCAGACCTAGAGGCATCAATGGACGTACCACTGACATTGCAGACCACCGCGGTCCCGCCTGGTAGACCGCCGCAGTCAGTGTTTCAGACAGCACAACTCATAATACGGCGGGCGGTAGATTGCTGGCACAGCGGTGGTGTAGATGGGGCAAATACGGTTCTCGGGCGGTCAGACCGCCAAACTCATAATTAACCATTATATAAAACTGTTTACATGAGAAATCTGAACCTCACCAACCAAAAAGCTCAAAGAACAAACTAAATTTATCACATAATATAAATACAACACATAAACTACACATTTCCAAATAGCAATCACATAATAATTGCACAGACAATAAAATATAACATTTCCCACCCAAAATAAATAAAATAAATAAGGCTTGCTGCTCTATAGCTGCTGATCCTCCTTTGAATCTGTTATGTTTTGTAGAGGTACCCCAATATAGGCTCAGGTAGCAACCTAACCTTTCACCTATATTTTCCACTGCCATTACACTGCATAACGGTTCTTGGGACTGACCTTTTACCTAGTTATGGTACTGCTTACAGGACGTGGGGTTTTCCCTGAAAGCTAGCCTCATTCATTATGATTGAGGATTCTTGGAAACTCAGCAGGACTACCATCTACTGCATAATAACTATGTATAAGGGTCATTCCTTCCGTCATCCTAAGTCCAACATGACACAGCAAGGTAGATCCCCTGAGGGTACCACTTTGGGTATATAAACACCATATCTTTGCTGAGGCAGGGAGAGGAGAAAAAAGACTTCCATGCTGACACACTGACGCAAGACGCTGAGGTTCCTGCATGCAGACACTCTAGCTCGCAGTGGTCTGAAATCCCTAGCGGGTGTCCATCTAGAGACCAAGAGGGGGTCCCACAGTCTCCCACTTCAGGTAATGGGGTTGACTTTATCCTAGAGGGATTCTTGGCTCTACACCTACATACATGCTATATACACCTAGTTAGCGTCGCCTTCGTAGGAGTATGCATTATTACTGTCATGTATTTTTATACCTGCTTGTATTCATCGTTTTAGCACTGTGGTAGAAATCTACCATCCTTTTACTGTGTTGGTGCTTATAATCATTTATATCTATTTCTGTCTAATCGTTGTTTCAGCTCACCTATTTTACACTAGAATGACGATGATTCAATAAATGCTTATTGAAAACGCCCCACCGTTTATTGTGTGTATCTCTCTGAGACAAAGTGAGCACGAGTGACTAAGCGAAAAGTACTGTACTGTTTCCATGATCCCTGATGGGACAGAGTTGTCATGTTCGATAGTTGCCAAGAACTATTCTCTCCTTGGTAAGAGGGGTTTCTAGTGGCAGTGTGAGCTAGCTGGTATACAGGCAAACATACCCCGTGGTGGTGTCTGCAATCAGTCTGGACACCAATCCCACAGTCTATGTTGTCTAAATATGCATATCCTATATAGGTTCATAGGAACTACATGACATGGCGCCGCCAACGTTGGTTTGGTACTTATTTAACTATCAAATCTGAGTAGTTCAGTCATGCTATTCTCAAAGACCCCTACTCACATTTTTCCCAGAGACGTCTAGAGTGGGAAGGGAACTATCCGCCACAGCTGAGTAGGCATATCAAAAGTATTGGCTGTAGGATTATCAAGTTTGAAGGACAAATAGTTCCTAGTGTGCATAAAACCTTATCTCAGTTTCCTTGAAACTTTTTCCTTCTTCAAAATAACGGCTGACAAAGACGCCGCTGCGCCAAGGGAGGAAGAAGATGAAACATTTCAGAAAATGTTAGAAATGCCCTTACTTTAAAACTAGCAGACTTTGGAGTCACAGCTAGGGGTGGAACAGTAACATTTGTGATTGAGGCACACAAATCATACAGAACAGAGGTATTCTCTTCATGGGTTAAATTCCCACAAGCAGATGCACATACAAATACATTTCATTTTTATACTGAAGATGAAACACCAAATGAATACTGTCCGTATGAGGACATTGAAGTTCTGCTCACCTACCAGGAGCATATAAACTGGTTTAAAGGCGCCCTCCCACACACAAAAGGAAAAGTGAGACTCGGTCGGCTCGGAAGAGATGTAGTAATTTGACCAGTCCTAGCAGCTTACACACCGCATCCAGACATTGACACAATGCCAGTAGCAGACGTATGTCCACTTCATAAAGAGATAATACTACTTTACAGAAACCTGACACAGTTCGTGATGAGAACACTCACACTTCAGCCAGCAAGGGCTCCACCAGCAGGACAAATTCAGGGATCTACAACTAAAATAATACCACAAACGCTACACGCAGTTATGGGTAAAATGCCCACTAGACGTGAGCAAATGCCATTCTGGATAGCTCAGAAAATAACACAGCTAGAGGCAGTGTTTCCACACACAAGCCCTCAAGAAAAACACAGAATGCTAACAATCTGCTTGCCAATGGGGATAGCTCCCCAGATTGAGGATTGTACCTCTTTGGGTACAATTTTTGCTGCCATATATACCAGAACTCATGGTATCCCTTTATTAGCAGTAATACCAGATGTATTAAGACAAATACAGAATGAGTATGGAGCAGAGCCTGCTCTGAACTTAGGGATGAAATTGTTAGGAACTTTTGCCCAGGTATCAGCTATTATATTAGCAAACACTAAAGGGGAGGCAGCAGTGGCAATACCCCAACGCCTGAGGGATTTCACTCCTTTACAAGAGGAGGGGGAATTACCTAAAATTATCAAAGATTATTGGGGAGAGGAGTTGGCCTAACGGCTAGGGCGTCCGACCTGGAAACCTGGGGAACTGGGTTCGAGTCTCGGCAATGACTCTGAACATCCTGTGATTCTGGGCAAATCACTTAATCTCCCCGTGCCTAACAAAAATGAATGTGTGTCCTAATGTAATGTAACCGGTGCTATGTAAAGCGCTCTGATACCCGATTCGGGTCAAGTTCGCGCTATATAAAACTCTGCAAAAAAAAAAAAAGACACCTATGCTGGATTAGGTAGAGATAGTTTGGGAGCTAGAGCAACAAAACCTCAACTCATGGGTGGTCCTGAAAAAGAGAACACCAAGCAAGCACATGATTCTTCCAAGAAGAAATGGGATAACATTAAAAACAAAAGAATAGAGAGAATAGATCACAATTCAGGGGTGGGTCTCAACAAACTGGATCCCTCAGAAAGGAGGTACAACCTTAGGGATCGTGATAACATCAAAAAACCTGACAGGTATCAGGATACGGATACACGTTCCTCTCGTTCCTTTCAGGGTTCATCAAAAAACTCAGAGAGGGAAGGACTGTCAGAACACAGACAAGAAGAGCGTACAAAGTCCAGAGAAAAGCAATGCGCTACAGACTATACTTCCAAAAAAGAAGATAACCCAAAATCAAAACCTCAATTTAAAAAGAAGAAATTAGCAGGTCTTAAAGTTAGACATGCCCAGAATTCTGAGGACTCAACTTCTGAATGGGGAATGGGCTCTGACAATGCTAGACAGCGCAGCAGAAGTAAAAATAGCTCACCAGAATCTGATGAAATTTCTGGTGACAGCGGAGTTGAATGAAGATATCACTGTGGAAACACCTGGTATGAGGGTAAGTGTCCCACATAGGTTACATGAAATAACACTCCAAATGGAGGGGGACAAACCCAGAAAAATTCAAGGTCTCTTTTGGGAGAACCTGACTTATAGATATGACATACTTTTAGCTGAAAAAGATTGGCCGCCTGAAATTGTTATGGATTGCCCAAAGGGAGAAATGGTAATTTTACCGGCTTTTTCTGACCTCATTCCAATATACTTAAAACATACATATGCGCAGGAGTGGACGGTAGCACTTGCTCCACCTTTATATCGCAACCATGTTGGGTGGGATGCTGAGTCACCTCACCATGTGATCCCAGTAAAAACTACTCCAACTCCACAGAGACAGTACCCAAGAAAACAAGAAGCAAAAAAACAGGTCAGGGAGATCTTAGATCAACTTGAATACCAGGGTGTAATTGAAAGTTGCATATCCTCAATGAATAATCCTTTGTTTCCTGTAATGAAACCCGATAATTCATACCATCTAGTTTTTGACTACAGACATCTGAATACATGCACTAAAACATTTGCAGTACAAAATGCACACAGTGCTGCATTAATGAATAACATTGTGCGGAAGAAATACAAACCACATTAGATATCTCAAATGGATTTTGCTTACAAAATATAGTGCCTGAAAGCAGATATTTAACAGCATTCTCCGCGCTCGGTTCTTAGCATCAATTTTGTTGACTCCCCCAAGGGTATAAGAATAGCCCTGGGTTGTTCTCAGATAGGGTAACAGAATTACTTCAGAATTTGGATGAAGAGGCATTGTCCTATGTAGATGATATTTATCTGACGGATGATGATTTAAAGGATCACTTGACCAGGGTGAGCAACATAATTATGGGTTTCACCTCTGAGGGCTACAAGGAACAGAAGCACTATTTCGAGCATGCCTCATTACACAGCAGATAATATTTCTGAATGACACTGTGCAACAGACTTCTTGTCTTGGCTTAGATTAGCCAAGAACAAGGATTTGAACACACCTCGGATACCCTCACCAACACACTTTGAGGGGTGGCAAAACTTTACAACACATGATGGGGATATAGTAGATGACCACAATTGGAAGGGATGGTTAGTTTGGCCCAAGGACACAAATAGGTGTCAAACAAGATTCAGGGGTACCACCGAAGGGTTTAGTATCCATAGGCCGGACCAACGCTATGTACAACGAGAACATCCGGGGGTGGTGACATCATACAGTGTTGGGAAGTTATGCCTCGATTGGCTAAAAACCTCGACACTGTCCCAGGTGAAATAACACTTATCCTTACTATCAGAAGACATGGATCTAAGGGACTTTTTATTAGGCCCCCGAAAGCCACGTCAGAAACGTTTCTTATACGCCGTTTATGATGAAATCTGGAAAATCTCTCAACAAGAAGCTGCGGAGAGACTCCTCGAAATTTATAGAATTAACCCTAATTCATGGCCATATAACATTACCGGTCACAACTTTCCAGTTTCAGTATTGCCTAGAACAACAACAGGCAGGCAGATATGAAGCGATGGGTAGGGAATTCATCAAGGAATCTTGGGAATTGCCATACAGATTTCGATGCAGGAGTGGGGACATGTAAGTGTTTCTAAGCTTTATAAACTGTGAGAACTCTTTAAGTAGATCTCTCATATGCCAGGATATCATGCTCCACGGGTCCGGTAACAGTTCAGTTGCAAACTTATCCTGTCATTTGAAAGGGTCCCCAGCTGCCGTGATTGATCCAGTGTTCAAGTTACTTTCAAATTGGAGTTATTTGATGCTGAATGATCAAGGTTGTTGTGGGATGCATCACATTTCTTGTCACTGTAGACTCCAGGGTTACTTGTAGTAGGCAAGTATTGTTTCCACCGACCCACACAGTCAGGGTGGCGCCATTATGGCCTTCGTTGAATGTTTCCTCTATACAGTTTGATACTCTGAGCCGAATGAAAGCCATGCTTTTACAGAAGACTGTGCCCTTAACCTCCGCCCGAGAGACTTTTGATCTTCATGTCACAAGGTCCTCAGCTGAGATACAGGCACTTGTACAAACAAACTGCCCTTTTCATTTCACAGAAATGTTACAATGTATCTTTAACACATCTGATACGACGGGTATAGTACACCTATTTAAGACCATAGGTTCTAAACTTCATACACTCCGCATTCTGAAGGCTTTTCGGAGGACTTCAGCTGATCCTGTTCCTAATAGCAGGAATTCTGATTGTAATTTTTCTGCTACGCAATGGACTTCCCAGTCACCAAAGAGATGGAAAAAAACGCTCCTGGGGCGCAGATACCGTGATCGCATGGTACCCAATCTGGGAACAACTCGCCATCGCGAACTGAGCGAGCCTTGGTTCCTGTCATTTAGACCAGTCTGGATCGACTGTGTTCTGCCTGTCCTCCGATGCCTGTTCTGCGGACAAGAATGCATGTTGGATCTCTGTCTAACACTTCCATCGGTTGCGCCACCGGACGTGGATGCTTTACTGGATCTGATAACGGCCCATGTACTGCTGTATCCTCAGCGTATTCCCATGTTGATGTCTGCATTCTTAGAGCCACCACAGGATGCTTCAGCTCCTGTTGGAATGGATACCGGCTCCTCTACAAACACTCAGGCCTTGGATGTCACACAGGCTTCCCCAGCATCGGCTGTGGATAATACAGAAGATCTTCTGTGCTCGAATGACCTGATCTGTGAGGTGTTGCAGGGACCGTCGTCTGCGATGGCAAGCAACAGTGATGTTGCGTCTCCCAGGCAGGACACATAAATATTTGGCTCATCGTGTGCTGGGAAAAATTTGCCCTTTTTCAAAACACCCAAATTTGGAATTTTAAACAATAGACACTTTTTGCTGAACTGAATGGCTTTCAGACACTCATAGTTGTTCGAACTATATATACAAACATATTTTAGTAAGACTTCTACCGCTTAAGATACAATTTTAGCATTTTTTTAATTTTTACATTTTTTACTCACTATTTTATGGACTAATTAGTTGTTTGCTTATAATGCCTAGAAGTACATTAAAATTTTAGTATGTCGTCCAGTCAGATGAGAGTTGGTGTTATGTTTCATATAGGTACCCCAATATAGGCTCAGGTAGCAAACTAACCTTTCACCTATATTTTCCACTGCCATTACACTACATAACGGTTCTTGGGACTGACCTTTTACCTAGTTACGGTACTGCTTACAGGACGTGGGGTTTTCCCTGAAAGCTAGCCTCATTCATTATGCATGAGGATTCTTGGAAACTCAGCAGGACTACCATCTCCTGTATAATAACTATGTATAAGGGTCATTCCTTCTGTCATCCTAAGTCCGACATGACACAGCAAGGTAGATCCCCTTAGGTTACCACTTTGGGTATATAAACAACATATCTTTGCTGAGTCAGGGAGAGGAAAAAAAGGATTTAATGCTGACACACGGACGGAAGATGCTGAGGTTCCTGCATGCAGACACTCCAGCTCGCAGTGGTCTGACATCCCTCGCGGGGTGTCCATCTCGAGACCAAGACAGGGTCCCACAGTCTCTCACTTTAGGTAACGGGGTTGACTTTATCCTAGAGGGATTCTTGGCTCTACACCTACATACATGCTAGGTACACTTAGGTACATCTAGTTAGGGTCACATCGTAGGAGTACGCATTATTACTGTCGTGTATTTTTATACCTGCCTGTATTCATCGTTTTAGCACTATGGTAGAAATCTACCATCCTTTTAATCTGTTGGTGCTTATAATCATTTATATCTGTTTCTGTCTAATGGTTGTTTCAGCACACCTATTTTACACTAGAATGACGCTGGTTCAATAAATGCTTATTGAAAACCTCCCCACCGTTTATACTGTGTATCTCTTTGAGACAAAGTGAGCATGAGTGACTGAGCGAAAAGTACTGTACTGTTTCCAGGATTCCTTTTGGGACAGAGTTGTCATGTTTGATAGTTGGCAAGAACTATTCTCTGCTTGGTAAGAGGGGTTTCTAGTTGCACTGTGAGCTAGCGGGTATACAGGCAAACATACCCGGTGGGGGTGTCTGGAATCAGTCTGGACACCAACCCCACAGTCTATGTTGTCTAAATGCGCAGATCCTATATAGGCTTATAGGAACTACTCGACAAATCCATGTATTCAAAAATAATAATCTATCAAAAATTGGAAATATGCAATGCAAAAGGGCACCATAACAATGCAAACAAACATAACCATGACCATAAGAAACCCGAAGAATTGTTTAAAAGAAGAAATGCTTCCGGAAACCTAAAAAAAGGGAAATTTAAGTTCAAAATGTTGTTGATTATAAACTAAAGTAGATTTCCTTAAAAATAAAAACAGTAAATCCCAATTGGACATTTTCGAAGACAAATACCTGCAAAGTAAAACAGAAACCCCATCCGCCAAAAACATTACATTCCCCAAAAATACATATACACTTCACTTAATCTTCATAAAATAAGTAATATAACACAATATAACAATATATGACTAAAACAGAGTACAAAACCCCCAAACTACACACTAGTGAAAAACACTACTAATAATACAAATAAACATGCAAAAAACCCACAAGCAACACTATGAGTAACCTCTGCATACCCCCTACCCTCAAAACCCTAAAAAAAACTGTGGAAGAACTTACCTGTTTCAGCGAACAGCAGCACCATACTGTGACCTTTATCCTGGAGAATAGACTAAATATGACACAAAGAAACTACTAAATAAAAGGTAGCAATAAAAAAATGACGAATGGGAAATAAGTTTTTTTAAATGTTGAATGAATGTATTATAAAACATAAACAATTATTAAACATTTAAAGCATATTAAAAATGTTACAAAATGTTAAAAAATGTTGAAGTATAAATTAAATAATACTATAAATAAAAACAATTATTCAGTATATACTGAAGAAACTTATGTTAAAACGATGTTGAAAATATGTTCATGAAATAATTGAAAAAAAGCTAAAATGTTAAAAACCATTAAACATGATGATTTATATTTTTTTTTTATGAAAAATTATTAAAATTATCTATATATAAAAGTGTATTTGTAAATAGAAATATATATGTTTGAACATGTAAAAATATACATAAATAAAAATGTAAAAATGTTACGTCTTTCTTCTATGAAGATTTTTTTATTAATAATATTCATTATAAACATACAACTAACTAGTTTGTTTATTATATATTTCTAAATGCCAACAATACTATTTCAATAACAAACTATTTCTACAACATACAAATACAATTTTGACAAAGGATTTTACACTAAAATGATTAGAACAAATAATCGTACTCCAGCATAAACCATTTTGAAGAAAGTGTTGAACACTAAAGGGGTGATATTTACAATTCCTAATCCAAGTTAAACCAATGTGGAGAAGGTGTTTGGCACTGAAAGGGTGATATTTACTGTTCCCACTCCTTTCTAAATCAATTTGGGGAAAGTGTTGGACACTAAAGGGGTGAGAATTGCCATTCCCACTCCAATCTAAACCAATTTAGGGAGAGAAGGTGTTAGACATTAAAGAGCTGACATTTACTATTCCCATTCCAATCTAAACCAATTTGGGTAAGAAGCTGGACACTTAGAGGGTTACATTTTCTATTCCCACTCCAAGATATACCAATTTGGGTAACATTTTAGACACTAAAAGGGGGGCATTTACTATTCCCACTCCACTTTAAACCAATGTGGGAAAGGTGTTGAACACTAAAGGAGTGGTATTTGCAGGTCCCACTCCAATATATAAAAATTTGGAGAAGGTGTTGTTTGCTAAAAGGCTGAACTTTTCTTTTCCCACTCCAATCTAAACAATTGGAGAATGTGTTAGAAACTAGTAGTGACACTTACAATTGCCACACCAATCTAAACCAATTTTTGTAAGATGTTGGACACTAAGGGCCTGATTACATGTTTGGCAGTACAGCACCAGGTCCAGCCCGCTACTGTCCCACCAAACCTGTGGTGAGGCGCCCACCAGATTAGGAGTTTCCTCCTGTCTGGCGGGCTTTTTTTTGGCTTTCCTGCGGCTGCACCTTAAAAAACAGGTGCCGCAATGGGAATGCCAAAAACAGTTTCTACATGGCATGGACTGAAAAGTCCATGCCGTGCAGGAACTGGTGTGTATGCACACAGGGGCAACATCTTGTACCCCCCTGTGTGCATCCACAGGGTGCAGAGGCACCAGGGGGCCCTGTAGGGCACCCTTTGTTTCCTCCCTGCCAGGTTTTACATGGAGGAGGAACCCCTATGTAAACCCTGGTGAAGAGGAAGCTCCTAAAATGCGTGGCAGGACGTCGGCGGTCCCGCAAAGCATACGGAGGAGCCAGAAGAAAAGTGACAGAGTTTCAATGTGAGTAGCCAAGTCTTTTCTAGGGTAGAATATTTTTAGCCGCCGAATTTAGCCTCTTGGAGCCTGGAGAACAAAATAAAACAAAAGAAATGCCAAGCAGTCGCAGCAAAATGGCAGGTCCCATGGCAATCATATGTGCCATATTTGGAAGATCTTTTAAGAAAAAATTAGAGAGCCAAGACCTGAGGAAATTAGGTGCCAGGACCTAGATTGGTAGTGAGAGTGAGAAGAGAATCTGAAGACAAGGCATTATGCCGACCATGGCACAGGTCAAGTAAATGACCGACCACTTGAGACAACAAGGCAAGGGAAAATTATAATGGTGCATTCAAATGCAGTGCAATAAAAATCCTTTTAATATTTCTCGATATTCCTACCTCTGTGCATGCAAAAATTTACAGTGTATACAGAACACAAATGTAAGTTTAAGAAAATTTGTGTGAATCATTAGTGTGGATTGGAGACTCCCCAATGTAACGGAAATTGTAATCAGTCCGAGATAGATGTGTGTAATTTGGGAAATGGAAGGCTTAATTTACGCACAATTACTGGAGTGACCTATACATTGTAAATATTATGATTCTTTTGATGTCTTTTATGAATCGGTCCTGAGGCACAAGTGTAGATTTTGCTAGCATTTGAAGCCACTTGTTTTTATGCACTTTACATTCGGGTTTTCTTATAATCTATCTGTTGTGATGTTGTCAGATTGTCTAAATAACTAAAAATAAGATGATACATTATTTGTTTCCCCTCTTGCGCACTCCCAGTGGACAGTCACAACTACTATCTAAAGTCAAAGAATAAATGCAGTGCAGTGTTAAAGTAATTCTAGCACAAAAAGGTCAAGTGGCAAATTCTGCAAATAACTTTTAAAGCACAAACCATTTCTCGGATGGATTGATTTCCTGCATACATCCTGGAAAAAATCATTCTTTGATAGCAATGTACAGAGTATATCTTTTACTTTAAAATCAAAAATAGCAATGGCCTCGTGAAAAATAAACTTTCTTTAAACAGTTCTCATTCCATTCTGGCCCAGTAAATACGCCTGCAACATCTTATAACTTGACCTGACACGCTTCGAATGCAACCACGAGTAACTGCCTGGCTGTAGATCGAATGGGAGATGACAGCATGATCTCAACGGCCTGGGATATCTAGTGCATAATTAAAGTTTCTAACAACAATGTTAAGACCCTGTCTTACATCGCAAAAATAGCTATGAGCAGAAGTCATTGAGAATGGCCAATCTAAACTCATGTTTGAATTTTATGAAGTATTAAAATGAATGGTTAATAAGAATTTAAACTCAGGGAGCTTATTTATGAGAGTCTTGTGCCCCAGGAGCGTCACTTTTTTTGATTTTCCGGCAGCTCGAGCCTCTCAATCATATTTATGAGGGAACGCAAATCCACTATGCATGGCCTCATAGATATGGAGTAAGACAATGCAGCTCAAGTCGCTGCCTTCCCTTACTCTACGTCAAGGAGGCATTCCATGGCCGTTGCAGTGGGTTTTCACATGCAATTTTGGGGATTTTGACGCTGGATCAGATTTACTTAATCACATAAGCCTGGAGCAGTGCCAAAACCTTAGGCTTACCCAGAGCAGGTGTAACACGGAGAAATATTTTTATTTCTCCTTGTTCTTTCCTCTTTCCATGTTTGCTGCATTCTGCAGCACACATGGAAAAAGGAAAACACCTCTCATGATTGTTTTTGTGCATGAAGGTGCCCATTCCTGCACAAAAACAATCCTGCCAGCAACAGAGGCCCCCTAGCACTATTGTGCAAGGGTGCCTATGTTGGCACTAGGCAGCAAATAGGGCGCCAACACAGGGGAAAAGGACAGGAATGCACCCTATTTCAAAAATACGGTGCATTCCTACCCTTTCACATTTGTGTAGGGTCACTGCCCTACGCCAATTCCTCATAAATGAGGCCCTCAGTCCGTTGCTCTGTGAAGCAGGTAGTGGCTGAAGATGCTAATGGCATAGGAGATCTCAAACCAGCGAGCGCTGTTCTAGCCAATGCCTTAATCATGAATGCATGAATTAATCTCAGGCACAAGTAACTGAGTAACATCCCAAACCATTGTTTTAACTTGGGTGTTCCATTAGTAACAGTACCAACCATATTCAAGTTGGTATTGATTTAGCCACAAAATGTACATTATGACCTGAACTGCCAAGACAGGTCCACTATGAGCACAAATTTTAAAGAATGAAATGAAGCCCAGAGTACTTAATAGTTACTGGCATTAATTAAAGCATTCCACACATCATGTTGCTTTTTTACCTCAATATTTACCCTGGGCGGAGTTCGCAGAGTTGCACTACATGGAACACCGCGAAGTGCATAAAAAACTCTGCCTCACTACGCAGAGCTCCGGGAGCGGTGGAGTAAGATAGAAAAATGCAGTTCGTGGTGATTGCACAGTGCCGGATGCTTGTCCGCACTGTGCAATCATTACAAACGGCACCATGCACAGCGCAAGCTTTCCTTTTCTACCGCTTAAGTAGATTTTTACTCAAGCAGCAGCTTTCTCAATGCGAACGGGCAATTTCTCAACGCGAGCGGTGGCGAGCATATGCGACCACTCGCAATGAGAAACCTTACCCCCCCCCGCGTTGAGAAATCTCCCCGGGATATTGATTTTCCACGCTCGCGCTCGCCAACTTGATGTTGACGATCGCGAACGAGGAAAAATCTCGCCGGGAGGTTGATTTTCCTCGCTTGCGTCGCCAACTTAACGTTGACGAACGCGAGCAAGGGAAAAAACTCCTCTCCGCACCGCGAAGCAGAGTTTTTCGGAACACTGCGATCTCCGCATAACGCGGAGTGCAGAAAACTCTGCAAACTCCGCGAGCGGAGCGGAGTTCACCACCCAGGCCTACTCAATATTTGAGTGAAACCAATCTGCACTTCATTGAGGATCAATGAAGTTTAAGCTTGTCTATCATTTCTTGTGTTGCTAATCATAGGGGATGCGCTTTAGTAGTTTGACCTGGACTGTTCCTATGGCGCAAGATCCACACTGATTACATATGGTTGCTGACTGATACAGTGAAGAAAAACAATACATTCAAAATCAATAGACGGGAATGGTGCCCGGAGTAACTACCAGCGGCTGAGATTAATTGGAGAATTGCATCCATCTCTTTTTTATTAATATTAGTAATTCCTTTATGTTTGACATTTATGTCTAGACAGGATTTCATACCTCAATGTGACATTAGATTAAAGCTGCAATTTATATGAGGGCCAACAAGATGTAAACTGCTCTGGGGATTATTGTTAAGATGGAACATAGACAGGGACTTTAGGCTGAACTGGTTTTCTGACACAATATCATAGTAAAAATTTGATATTGTATCGAAAATATTGTTTAACACAATATCATGCTCCTATACTTATAATGGTAAAAACCAAAATACCGGAAACAAATTGTTGGTTTTAATATCATCCAAAAATAGACAAAAATGCCAATTTTCTAATATAAATAGATTTTAAAGAACTAAAAATTAAATATTTCAATATACTCATTTATTATAATGTAATTTAAATATATTCCACTAATATTTAATACTATATGTAAATATATACTTATATAAACACACAAACATATATGTGTTAGTGTATATAAATAGATATATATATTTATAATATATGTTACACTATATATATATACAGTGATGTCATATAATAGCCGAATTTCTCTGGTTTTATACGAGTGAAATGTCCAACTAACTATAACGTCCCTGAAACCTATGTTTTTTTTAGTGAATTTCTAAGGTTTTTTAAATGCTAATTTCTAACTATAACGTCCCTGAAACCTATGGTTTTTTCAGTGAATTTCTAAGGTTTTTTAAATGATAATTTGAAACTATAACGTCCCTAAAACCTATGGTTTTTTCAGTGAATATAGGTTTTAGGGACATTATAGTTAGTTGGACATTTCACTCATATAAAACCAGAGAAATTAATCTGTTATAGTTAGTTCAGCTAACTATAACTCGCGCACCCGCAATGCACTGCTCATGACGTCACATATTACATCATTCATGAAATGGTCAGTGACATCACTGATGACATCACTGATGACATCTCAAATAACATCACTGATGACATCACTGATGACATCATCCCGTGATTGTGTGTTTCTGTAATTTTTAAATATGTTTTATATATATTCCTAGGTGTATTGAAGAATTAGTGGGTGTATAAGTGTCTGGATGGAGGATTTAGTAGGAGGGTGACTGGCTGTATAAGTGAGTGATTAAATGTGTCTTACTGAATGTCATCAGTGATGTCATCAGTGATGTCACTGACCATGTCATGAATGATTTAATATGTGACGTCATGAGCAGTGCATTGCGGGTGCGCGAGTTATAGTTAGCGGAACTAACTATAACTATGGAATTTCTCTGGGTTTATATGAGTGAAATGTCCAACTAACTATAACGTCCCTAAAACCTATGGGGTTTTTTCAGTGAATTTCTAAAGTTTTTTAAATGCTAATTTCTAACTATAACGTCTGTAAAACCTATGGTTTTTTTCTGTGAATTTCAAAGGTTTTATAAATGCTAATTTCTAACTACAATGTCCCTGAAACCTATATTGTTTTTAAGTAAACTTTAAAAAGACGTGCATACATTTTGTAGTGAAAAACTAACTGTAACAGTAGTCTGTTATAAGTTATAATTTAACAATGTTTTTAAATGTGGAAAATGTGTCACTTAGCAGCTATGATACCTGACTTCGAACAACATCGTTCACAGTTCGATTCCCGGCTCCAGCGGCACGTTAGCCCACCACTATGTCACTGTGGGCAACACCTTGCTTAATCTTCCCAACGCCCCCGAGCGCCAGCACACTTTTCGGGGGAAGCTGTACGCTTTACAAATGCTGGCATTTTTTTAATTTAAAACCATAGTGATGAGAAATATTAGGATCTATTTTTTTTTTCTATTCTGAACGATATTTTTTTTATGTCTTCTATTTACAATTACGGCAATTAATAGATGTTTGTAGTCATGAGAATGGAAATGACACGGTTTGCCGGGTAACAGTTTTTAAGCTCTCCAATGTATGTACATATTAAGGACCTTATACGTGTTAGGATCGAAATAGAAACCTTTACCGCTTCACATTTTGTAACTTTTCCTAACACGTGCACAAGTTAAACAGTGAAAACGTGAGCACCTGTCAACTGTAAAACGTGACATCTAAATGGGCAGAGCCGCATCTTCTACTCAATAACCAAAAAGTATATAAACCACACCCGTTGTTTGATTAGTTTCGTTTATGCGAGTTATTTACGCGTGTCCATTCTGTGATGCACGTTCCGTTTTCTAGCGTCGGATTCTTGTTTTGCAGCAACAAAACATATTCCAGAGTTGTAAATTGTTTGATTATGGCATAGTAGATATTTATAATACGTAGCTATTTGTCAATATTTAAAGATTTGTATTTAGAAAAAAGTGTTATTGGTTGTTTTTGCCATTTATAAGTAACGTCAGCAGCTTGTTTTCAAAAACAGACAGAATACAGCAAACATTGTTCCTTTTCTGGCTCCTTTGAGATCATATAGTGTGACTTTGTATATTATAATATTGACACTGTACTTAACCTCAGAGCTGTTGGTGACCAGTCGGCGTGAAGACTAAAGATTTATATGTAACGTCAGCAGCTTCTAGTTTGTAGTCTATTTCCCCCTTGAGATCATATAGTGTGAGTATGTATATTATAATAACCACACATTATGATCTCAGAGGAGTTTGTGACCCATCGGCGTGAAGTCTAAAGATTTATATGTAACGTCAGCAGCTTCTGGTTTTTAGACTATTTCTCCCTTGAGATCATATAGTGTGAGTATGTATATTGCAATATTTACATTTATACTGACCTCAGTGGAGTTTTTTTATATTTCAATTTTTGTCTGTTGCGGTTCCTATTCACCTTCTCCCTATAGACTATATACTACCAGTAGTGTATATTATTATACTACTATCCTATATATTCTCAAAGGAGTACGTGATTTGTTAGCGGAGCAGTGAGCGACCTTTAAGCACTACGACCGAACTTTCCCGAATTCTACAGAATAGAAATGATAAAATATGATAAAGCGTACATTTCTATGTAATATAAAGTGATTTGTTTTTAACTGTTTTTTACTTGTTATTGTTCTTGTGACCTGAGATGATGTAGTGCGGGAGTGTTTCTTGTAGCACGTCTTTTCTACTTTATCTAAAAGTAACTCATGCCCTCTTATATTATCAAGAATATGGGGCAACAGTTTTACAAACTATAGCAGAAAAAAAGGGAGGGTGTGGCCACGCTTAAGGGATATTTTATGAATTGCATTTTTATTTGTCACCTCTTTGATATATACAGCTTCAGTTTTTGAAGAAAGTTTATTTGTAATTGCTTAATAAAAACTGTTTAAAACCTAGACTGAAATTTTTGCTGCGCAACCACACCTCCCCGTCAGAAAAGTAAACACCACATTCTAAGTAAATAGTGCTACTGGGCAGTATCCCACCCGCAAACTTAATAAAAAGAAGACCGCAACACACTCTGTTATTTTCCCTCCGTGATTTGTACACCCCACGCCAATTATATAAATGGCCCTTAAAATATATAAAAAACAATTTTTACCTTCACAATCCCTGTTCACCACCTTGTGACCACTTGACAGAGTTAATAGTGTTCCTACCCTCCCCGCTACTACTTTGTTTTCCCGTACTCCATTGAAGTGCGTCACAAAACGCTTCACAACAGTGAAACGTTCCCAGCCAATAAAGAGCAAACTTGTACTCGGAACACTTTAGCCAATCAAATGTCCCTGATGCTCCGCGGAGGGGGAGGGAATGGCTGGCAACACTTCTACTTTCAATGGTTTACAGCCAATGAACATTAAGCTTGGGAATGTCCTGCTTGGAACACGTCAACCAATCAGATGTCCCTGCTACTCCGCGGACGGGGAGGAAATGGCTGGCAACACTTCTACTTTCAATGGTTCGCAGCCAATGAACATTAACCTCTGGAAGGTCCTGCTTGGAACATGTGAGCCAATCAGATGTCCTTGCTACTCCGCGCAGGGGGAGGGAATGGCTGGCAACACTTTTACTTTTAATGGTTCGCAGCCAATGAACATTGAGCTCGTTGTTGGAACACCACAGCCAATTAAACGTTAATTTTCTTCACTGTCCGTGATAAAAGTGAACACTGCATTATAAGTAAACATTACTGCGCATTATATTAAAGGAAGGTAAAGGAAGGCTGCAATATGGCGCATTGTTATTTTCCCGATATCATTTCCACAGCCTACTGAACATTGCCGCAATACCGCGCATCATTGTTTTGAGGACGTGATTTCCACAGCCTACGCAACATTCACACTACCTGTATGTGCACCCTACACACTGCTTGTCGCAATACGGCGCATATTGTTCCAGACGGGATTTCCAGAGCCTACGCAACCTTGCCGCAATACCACGCACCGTTGTTCTGCAGACGTGATTTCCACGGCCTACGCAACATTCAAACTCCCTGCCTCTCCACCGTACAGACTGCTTAAACTAAGACCACAGTGTTCCTACTATACCCTCTTATACAATTATTCTCTTATTTTTCCCCCTACGCCTTTCAAATCAGTCACAAAATGGCTGCCAACACTTCCTAGTTTCAACAGTTTGCAGCCAATGAGCCGCACGCTCGTGCTCGCAACGCCTCAGCCAATCAGATGTAAGAATTCTCAAATATCGATATCTGTAAATTTTGATATTTCTCTAAAACTACTGAACGGACTTACCCCATTTAAACAAAAGCATGCTTTCTGGACCAAGACCTTTCTCCCTGCCAAATTTGACGTAATTCCGTTCAGCAGTTTGACCTGTAGCCTTGTCTAAAGTTTCCTATGGAAATTGCATGGAGTAAACACGTTTGGGACCCCCATTTTTCTCACCCCCCTTGACAAATCACCCCCAAATTTTCAACATAGGAGCTGATCTGAAAAGAGAAGTTTTTGGGAAAATTTCAGTAAACATTCATCAAACGACGCCAAAGTTATAAGCAAATCAGAAAAACGCTTTTCCTATAGAAATGTCGTCCTAACTATAACTACCTACTGGCGACTGCCAGTAGGTAATATATATATATATATATATATATAGTTAGGACCTCATTTCTATTCAAAAAGCATTTTTTCTTTTGCCAATATCTTTGGCGGCGTTTGACGAATCTTCGCGAAATTTAAAAAACTAATGGTTTGCTCAGGTCAGCTCCTGTCTTGAAAGTTTTGGGGTGATTCGTTGAGCGGGGGTGAGAAAAAAGGGGGGTCCCAAAACGCGTTTTCTCCATGTTTATTTCCATAGGAAACTTTGAACAAAGCTACAGCCCGAACTGCTGAACGGAATTACACCAAATTTGGCAAAATGTAGCTCTCGGTTCGGAAGGCGTGCTTTTTTTTAAATGGTGTAAATCCGTTCAGTAGTTCCTGAGAAAGTCAAAAAAGAAAAATATCAATATCTTGTGGCTGAGGAGGATTCGCGAACCCTCCTGAGCACGAGCTTCATTTTGATTGGCTGTCAACACTCCAAACCAAAAAGTGTTGGCAGACATCTTGTGACTCGGTAAAACTGAGTTACAAGAAAACAGTAAAAAAAAAAGATAAAAAACAAGAAAAGGGGGCAGGGTAGAAACACCCTGACCCCCTAGGCCTGCTCAGGGGGTCCCACAGAGAACCCCAGGCCCCAAAACAGCATTAAAAAAAAAATCAGCAGAATTCACGCTGGGTGCGCAAATCCTGCCAAAAAATAAAAATAAAACGAAGCGCGGTCTCCCGTGCTTTGTTTTAATCAGCCCCCGGGTGGGTCAGGTACCGGTGGCAAACAAAAAATATATTGTGGGGGCCCGTGGGGGCCCCCCGCAGCCCCAGGGACCGCCACCTCCTTGGGGCTTTTTTTCAAAATTAAAGGCGTGGAGGGGCTCCTGCCCTTCGTGCTGCCCCAGGGACCACCACTTCCCCGGGGCATTGCTATTATGTGTGGGGGGGCCTCGCGGGCCCCCCCAAGCCCCGAGGACCGCCACCTTCCTGGGGCTTCAATAATTAAAAAAATAAGTGTGTGGGGGGCTCCTGCCCCCCCACATTGCCCCGGGGACCACCACCTCCCCAGGGCATTTATACATTAAGTTCGGGGGTCTGTTGCAGACCACCGGCCCTGGGGACCACCACCTCCCCGGGGCTTTGCACACGAAGGGAGGGGCCACGCGGCCCCCCTCCTGGAGCCCTTCATGGCCCTGTGGACCACCACCACCCAGGCCCGGCTCCAGGAATGTCCCGGGGTGCCCACCCCCAGGACATTGCAGTTTGCAATGACAGGGTGGGAGCACGGCTCCTGCACTGTCATTGCAAACTATGCTTCGCTTCACGGAAGAGAGAGCAGAAAACCTGCTCTCGCTTCCATGAAGCGAAGCAGATTGCTTTTGGACAAGGGGAGCTGCATGTCAGCAGCTCCCCTTGTCCAAAAGCAATGCCGCCTCCTGAAGGAGGCGGGGAGCCAGCTGGGACCGTGGGGTTTTGGGGCTCCCCGCGGTCCCCAACGTGTGGCCAGGCCCCAGGGGATGGGGTCCCCGGGGCCAATAGTGGCCCAGGGAAGGGGGGGGCCATGCGGCCCTCCTCCCTAAATAAAAAAATTATAAATAAAAAAAAGAACAAGGCAAAGCACCGGGGGATGGGGTCCCTGTGGCCAATAATGGCCTCAGGAGGGGGGCCCCAAAATAAGTAAGGGAAGGGGGCCACACAGCCTCCCCCTTCCAAAAGCCAAATTAAAAAAAAGCCAGCATCTCGCTGGAGGCCCCACCCCACTGTGCAAACGCGCCTACTGGCGCGTTCTGGATTGTGGGATTAAGCCCCCTTGAATACTAAGGGTCCATAGGGGCCAACTAGCCCACCAGGTACCTCCAGTAATCCCCACACAGTGGGATTGCTGAGAGGTGGTCCGAGGCCACGCCCTTTTTTACACCACTCTGCAAACGCACCTCTTGGCGCACTGCTGGAGGGGCGATGAGGTCCCTTTGTGTCCTGAGGACTTCAGGACTAAAGTGGACTTCATCCCCCAGGGAGCAGTACGCCAGGAACTGCGTTTTCAGAGTGGTGTAAAAAGGGGGCTTGGCCCTGGACCACCTCTCAGCAAACCAGCTGTGTTGGGCTTACTGGAGGTAACAGGTAGGCTAGTTGGCCCCTAAGGACCCCCAGCTGCGAAGGGTACTTCAATCCCCATCCAAAAGCGCACGGGGAGTGCGTTTAAAGAGTGGTGGGCAAAGGGGGAATGGCCTGCTATGAGAACTGGCCACAGCGGAAGCGAGCCCACGAGGCTCGGCTCCTTCTTGCGATTGGGGTACCGCCCCAACCAGGCCTCCTCTCACCTGGCTTCCGCTCTGCTTCTTGGCTGGTGCCAACTTCTGAGGGCCTAACTCCGCTTTGATTGGTCTGCAAAACACGAACGAGGCCCCGCCCACAACCAGGCAAGCTCTGCCTGACTTCCGGCTCGCGGTGGGATCGTCTCCCTCGAGGGCCTCTCCTCACGCCAGTTTCGCTTACGAGCGATCGAGCTGGCCTCACAAAATCACCATTGCATCAGCAACCACAGAGCCCCTGAGGACTTGGGGCTTCCAGGCACCAAGTGAATTGGGAGTCCCGCCCTGTGGACTCCAGCAAAGAGGTGTAGTGCTCACAGGGCGCTAAGTCCAGAGCCCCATAGGCAAACCTGGGCCCAGGCAGGCCAGCTCACAGGGCCCTCCAGCAGAGGGGCAGTTCCTCGTGGCAGTTCCTCCTGGGGCCCAGCAGGTACAAGCAAGCACCCAAAACAGCACACTTACATGGGGTCACAGCCCCAATATTTATACAACGTTGGTCTTTGTTCTGCCCTGCCACAGGGCTTGGGGAACCAGTCTCAACTGGTTCTGGGGGGTACTGAAGCACTTTGTTTACAGGGCTTCCACCCTCCTTTGTCAGGTTGGGCTCTGTCCTCAGTCACACCACAGGGGGGCGGAGCCAGCATTGAACCAGGCAGGCACAGACCCATTCAGGGTCAGGGGCTACTCCTCCCACTACTCTAAATGTAGATCTGCCTATTCAGCCTAGCGCTGACTCACCCTGCCCCTCTGGAGCCACACACCTCACCAGGCCCTGTAACTCCAGAGTCAGACATGCAATACACATCAGGCAGGCAAAGACAGATAGCACACAGAAATGCCAACTTCTAGAAGTGGCATTTCTAAAATAGTGATCATAAATCTGCGCACACCATTACGCAGCATTTATTATCACTATTCCAAACATACCAAACTTGACCACGCTGCTCCTCTCATATCAGGAATTACCACTGAAACACTTATCAGGGAATCGCCAATGCATTTCTATGAGAGAGCAGCCTCACAGCAGTGAGAAACCAAAATGACTCTTTGGCACTACCAGGACATGTCACACACTTAAGGTACATGTCCTACCTTTTACCTACAATGCACCCTGCCCATAGGGCTAGCTAGGGCCTACCTTAGGGGTGACTGACATGCAGTAAAAGGGGGGTCACAGACGTGGCAACCACTTTGCATGCCACGTCATAGCGGCAGTAAACTGCGCGCACAGGCCCTTAAATGGCAGAGGCCTGAGACAGGTTTGAAAGGCTACATCGGTGGGTGGCGCAAGCAGACCTGCAAGCCCATCAGAAGCATTTAATTTACTGACCCGGGGTATATGAGATACCACTTTACTGGGGACTGATAGGTAAATTAAATACGCCAAACAGGTGTAGACCAATCTTACCATGTTTACCACAGAGAGCACACGTACTTTACACTGGACAGCAGTGCTAAAGTGCCCAGAGTCCTAAAACCACCAACACCATGTCAGAAAAAATACCAGAAGGAAGGCAAAAAGTTCAGGGATTACCCTGCAAAAAGGGCCAAGTCCAACACCACCACTCTGCAAACGTGCCTCCTGGCACACTACTGGTTGGGGGATGAAGTCCACTCTACTCCTGACAGACGCTGGGAGCCAAGAGACCTTCCTGGTACCTCATGTAAGTCCTACGCAGCGGAATTCCTGAGCGCTGGTCAGAGGCCCAGCCCCCTTTCTTCACCACTCTGCAAACGCGACTACTAGTTAAGGAAGCATTTGGAATGTAATAGGTCTCGCATTTGCGAAAGTTATGGCTATTGGCATTGTAAATGTAAAAGTTTTTTACTAATGTTTATTGGAGTGGAGTGGATGTACGTTGTGTGTAGTGGAATTAGGCGGTATGTTGTGCAGTGAAATTATATGGATAGAAAGTATGTGGTATTTAGTGTATAAGAATTATGCAGAGTGAGATTATGTGTTATGGAGAGTAATTATGTGGTATAGTAGTCTGTGTTGTGGAGTGGTAACCTCAGGTTTAGTCTTCCTCGTTTCCATAGAAGCTAAACTATGAACTCAATGAGACAAAAAAGAAGGAACCACTGAGGAGCACTTCTGGACCTAGTCGGAGGTATGAGCAGGGCCACTGGAATTATGCGACTGTTTGGCTGCACCGACTTTCGCACAATTATACTTTTGCCACATTTGCCACATAATCCATCATCTGCTGCATAATCTGCAGAATTGAACAAAAAAAACATGTTTCTAGCTCAAACTGCTCAAACGCTACCAAAAATGCAGCAATAAGTGTTACAGCGTGGTGGAAGGCCCTTTGCAAACCTAGAATGGTCACCTATTACTTATTGCTAAATGTGGGTATTAAATTGGTACTAATGGTCTGCAAACCACTCTTGCTTCTTTCTGCGCCTCTTTTGCCTCTTTCTGCATTTCTGTTGCATCTTTCTGCACCATTCTTTTTTTCTGCACTTCTTTTGCCTCTTTCTGCTCATCTCTTGCCTCTTTCTGCACCTCTCTTGCCTCTTTCTGTACCTCTGTTGCCTCTTTCTGCACCTCACTTGCTTCTTCCTGTACCCCTCTTGCCTCTTTCTGCACCCTTCTTCCCTCTTTCTGCACCTCTCTTGCCTCTTTCTGCACCCCTGTTCCCTCTTTCTCTACCTCTCCTGCCTGCTTCTACACCTCTCTTACCTCTTTCTATACTTCTCTTGCCTCTTTTTGCACCTCTGTTGCTTCTTTCTGCACTTCTCTTGCCTCTTTCTGAACCCCTCTTGCCTCTTTCTACACCTCTGTTGCTTGTTTCTGCACCTCTCTTGCCTGTTTCTGCACCTCTCTTGCCTTTTTCTACACTTCTCTTGCCTCTTTCTGCACCTCTATTGCTTCTTTCTGCACCCCTCTTGCCTCTTTCTGCACCCCTCTTCCCTCTTTCTGCACCTCTCTTGCCTTAGTCTGCCCACCTGTTCCCTTTTTCTGTTCCCCTTTTGCCTTTTTCTACAACTCTCTTGCCTCTTTCTGTAGTTCTTGTGCCTCCTTCTGCACCTCACTTGGCTCTTTCTGCAACTCTCTTGCCCCTTTCTGCAGTTCTATTGCCTCCTTCTGCAGCTCTCTTGCCTCTTTCTACACTTCTCTTGCCTGTTTCTGCACCTCTCTTGGCTCTTTCTGCACCTCTCTTGCTTCTTTCTTCACCCCTCTTGCCTCTTTCTGCACCCCTCTTCCCTCTTTGTGCAAGTCTCTTGCCTCTTTCTTCACCTCTCTTCCTTCTTTCTGCACCACTCTTGCCTCTTTCTGTACCTCTGTTGCTTCTTTCTGCACTTGTCTTGCCTCTTTCTACACCCTTCTTGCCTCTTTCAGCACCTCTGTTGCTTCTTTCTAAAGTTCTCTCCCTTCTTTCAGCACCCCTCCTGCCTCTTTCTGTACCCCTCTTGCCTCTTTGTGCACCTCTCCTCACCCTTTCTGAACCCCTCTTGCCTCTTTGTGCACCTCTGTTGGATCTTTCTGCACTGTTCTTGGTTCTTTCTGCACCTTTTTTGCAAATCTCTTCATCCCTCTTGCCTATTTCTGAACCGCTCTTCCCTCTTTGTCCACCTCTCTTGCTTCTTTCTGCACTTCTCTTGCTTCTTTCTGCACTGCTCTGGCTTCTTTCTGCACCTCTCTTGCAAATTTCTGTATCCCTCTTGCCTCTTTTTGCACCCCATTTCCCTCTTTCTGTACCTTTCTTGCCTGCTTCTGCACTTATATTGCCTCTTTATGCACCTCTGTTGCTTCTTTCTGCACTTCTCTTACTTCGTCCTGCACACCTCCTGCCTCTTTCTGTACCCTTTGTGCCTCTTTGTGCACCTCTCCTGCCTTATTCTGCACCTCTCTTGCCTTTTTCTGCAGTTATCTTGCCTCTTTCTGCACCTCTTTTGCTTCGTTCTGCACTTCACTTGCCTCTTTCTGTACCCCTCTTGCCTCTTTCTGCACCTCTGTTGGTTCTTTCTGCACTGCTCTTGCTTCTTTTTGCACCTCTGTTCTGAGTTTCTGCACCCCTCTTCCCTCTTTCTGCACCTCTCTTGCCTCAGTCTGCCCACCTGTTCCCTCTTTCTGCACCCCTTTTGCCTGTTCCTGCAACTATCTTGCCTCTTTATGCAGTTCCCTTGCCTCCTTCTGCACCTCACTTGCCTCATTCTGCACTTCTGTTGGTTCTTTTGCACTGCTCTTGCTTCTTTCTGCACCTCTCTTGAAAATTTCTGCACACCTCTTGCCTCTTTCTGCACTCCTCTTACCTCTTTCTGCACCTCTCTTGCCTTTGTCTGCACCCCTCTTCCCTCTTTCTGTACCTCTTTTGCCTGTTTCTGCAACTCTATTGCCTCTTTCTGCAGTTCCCTTGCCTCCTTCTGCACCTCTCTTGCCTCTTTCTACACTTTTCTTGCCTGTTTATGCACCTCTCTTGCCTCTTTCTGCACCTCACTTGCTTTTTTATGCACCCCTCTTGCCTCTTTCTGCACCCCTCTTCCCTCTTTGTGCAACTCTCTGCCTCTTTCTACACCTCTCTTCCCTCTTTCTGCACCACTCTTGCTCTTTCTGTACCTCTGTTGCTTCTTTCTGCACTTCTCTTGCCTCTTTCTGCACACTTTGTGCCTCTTTCAGCACCTCTGTTGCTTCTTTCTGCAGTTCTCTTCCTTCTTTCTGCACCCCTCCTGCCTCTTTCTGTACCCCTCTTGCCTCTTTGTGCACCTCTCCTACCCCTTTCCGCATCCCTCTTGCTTCTTTTTGCACCTCTGTTGGTTCTTTCTGCACTGGTCTTGGTTCTTTCTGCACCTCTTTTGCAAATTTCTGCATCCCTCTTGCCTATTTCTGTATCCCTCTTCCCTCTTTGTCCGCCTCTCTTGCTTCTTTCTCCACTTCTCTTGCTTCTTTCTGCACTGCTCTTGCTTCTTTCTGCACCTCTCTTGCAAATTTATATATCCCTCTTGCCTCTTTCTGCACCCCTGTTCCCTCTTTCTGCACCTTCCTTGCCTGCTTCTGCACTTGTCTTGCTTCTTTCTGCACCTCTGTTGCTTCTTTCTGCCCTTCTCTTGCCTCGTTCTGCACCCCTCTTGCTTCCTTCTGCACCTCTGTTGGTTCTTTTTGCACTGCTCTTGCTTCTTTCTGCAACTCTCTTGCAAATTTCTGCACCCCTCTTGCCTCTTTCTGCACTCCTCTTCCCTCTTTCTGCACCTCTCTTGCCTAGTCTGTACCCCTGTTCCCTCTTTCTGCACCTCTTTTGCCAGTTTCTGCAACTCTCTTGCTTCTTTCTGAACTTCTCTCGCCTCTTTCTGTACTCAAAGGGGAAGTGCAAGCTGTCAAATTTAAAAGTCTGCGTGCTCTCGTGACTGAGGTATATGTGTACTTGTATATGTATTCTTACATGTGTTATGCATCTGAAGATTGTAGCTTAAAAAGTAGGTAACTTCTCCTATAGGTGGTCAATCTTCTCAGTTCTGCTCTGTCATTCGGTTGCACAGGTAGACATGTCTTCTGTAAATATGTGTTATAGAGCCCCTCAAGTATACTATTGAATACCCATGTGCCCTGTATTGTGAGCAGAAAGAAATGCATACACCTTTTTTTACACAAATTTACAGAGTATGCTGTTTGAAACACAGGTATTCAAGTGTTTGTATGTTTATTTACATTTGCATTACATTTAACATGTCACTAGGTAAAAGCATAGACACGCATGCATACCTTCACAAACTTGGTCAGACTTACAACAGCGATATGCTTAGGATTGCTGTTTTATATTTGGTAGGCCTAACATTCTGAGCAGTCGATTAATAGTGAACCTTCAAGAGAAAAGTGAGGTTTAAGACATCTTTGGAGAAGGATTAGTGATTAGGGTACTTTGTATGAGTCTGTTGTAAGGTACAGTCAAAGTAGGCCTGTTTCTGCACCTCTGTTGGTTCTTTCTGCACCTTTCTTCCTCTTTCTAGACTTCTGTTATCTCTTTCTGCATTTCTCTTGCTTCTTTCTGCACCTTTCTTCCTCTTATTGCACCTCTTTTGCCACTTTCTTCACTTCTCTTGCTTCTTTCTGCGCCTTTCTTCCTCTTTCTGCACATGTCCTACCGATGTAGGCATAGTTGGAAATTAGCATTTAAAAAACCTTAGAAATTCACTGAAAAAATCAGAGGTTTCAGGGATGTTATAGTTAGGGATTAGCATTTAAAAAACCTTAGAAATTCACTGAAAAAACCACAGGTTTCAGGGACGTTATAGTTAGGGATTAGCATTTAAAAAACCTTAGAAATTCACTGAAAAAACCAAGGGTTTCAAGGACGTTATAGTTAGGGATTAGCATTTAAAAAACCTTAGAAATTCACTGAAAAAACCACAGGTTTCAGGGACATTATAGTTAGGGATTAGCATTTAAAAAACCTTAGAAATTCACTGAAAAAACCAAGGGTTTCAGGGACGTTATAGTTAGTTGGACATTTCACTTGTATAAAACTAGAGAAATTCAGCTGTTATAGTTAGTAGAGCTAACTATATCTCGCGCCCCCGCAATGCACTGCTGATGATGTCACATATTACATCACTCATGACATGGTCAGTGACATCACTGATGACATTACTGATGACATCTCAAATGACATCACTGATGACATCAGATTGCGATTTCGTCAGTTGGCGAGTGAAACAGCCAGTCCTTCCGACGCTGTTGCGACTGGCTCTCAGAGTCTTCCACCGTCCGGATTAGGATGTCGGTTTCCCACAGCCTTCCCAGGGAAAGGCTGTCAGCAAGAGACTTTAGGGGCCCCTTGCAGGGCCCTCTTGCCTCCGCGGCCTATGGTTGGTGGCCTAGGGGGTAATTAGGATGCCCCATTGTAAATCCATTCACTGTGCGGCACTGTGTGGCACTGTGTGACAGGCACCATGGGGGGCCTGCCACAGGGTCCAGGATTTTACACCCCCATTTCTTTATGGGTGCCCGTTATTACGGCCGGTTTATGGCCGTAACACAAACTCCCATTGAGAAACGTGACCAACAGTGTTCAGTCGCATCCCAATCAGGTGATTGGAACCGCCAACCAGAGGTCGGTCAGTCCTGAGCCCGAGACGGCCAACTCCGACCGACATCGTAAAAAGCCCCATAGCGTAGCATAATTCATAAAAATATTTATTATATATCTTTTTATATTTTACATATATTACAATAAAACATATATAATATAACTATTAAAATATTTATTTTACATTGTAATAATTGTTAAATATTTTGAATATATTATTATACCATAAGTATTACAATATGTATTTTACATTGAAATAATTGTTAAATATTTTAATATATTCATATACATATGTTTATTAATATATGTTAAATATGCAACAATTATTGTAATGTAAAATTAATATTTTAATAATTATATTACATATGTTTTATTGTAATGGATGTCAATTATAATACGATATAAAATACATATTTGTATTAATTATATATATATATATATATATATATATATTTATATATATATATATATATATATACTGGGTCTCTCGTTCTGTCCTGTGGCCAACTTGGACTATGCAAGTACTCGCATAGACATGTTCCTGTTCATCAGGAAACTAAAGCTCTTGAAAATCCATGCCCATAAACCAATCAGTGGGTTTACGGGGATGGTGGACAGTGAATTTGTTTCCACCGTTGCAGGTTCTAATATGTTAACGATTGGTGACATTGATGGTCTGGCATCCATGAGGGAGTTAGAATTGGGTGAAAGAAATTTGGTCTCTGAATAGGAACTCGTGGAGAACTTGGATTTGGAGGTCAACAAGAGAAGTTGCAGTGACTTCAAACCCAAATCCAGATTCAACCCAATAACTCCACATGACACAATAGATACTTTTCATGAGGTAGTTCTACGTGACCTCATGAAATTGGAATCTAGTAATAACAACCATGAGGTGGAGAACCTGACCAAGGGACAACGAGCAACTTTGGCTTCACTACAGAAAGCCAAATCCTTTGTCATCAAACCATCGGACAAAGGGGGGAATGTAGTGCTGTGGGATGTGAAAAAATACATAGCTGAGGCAAAGAGACAATTGGATTTGTCGGGTAGTTACATGAAACCAATGCTCCTCAGTATGTCCTAACAATTGATATTTTCCACAGTTTGGTGGCCAGTTGGCATGAGAGGGGCATCTTAAGTATGGATGAGTTACTATTTTTGACTGTGAAGAAGCCCACTGTACCATGTTTTTATATGTTACCTAAGGTGCACAAGCACAGCACAGAACACCAGGCAGGCCCATCATATCGGCCAACAACAGTCTTCTAGAGAATGCCTCCATTTATCTCGACTATTTGTTGTTCCCGTATGTCTGTAGCCTCCCGTCATACTGTTGAGATAGCATGGTTTTTATTTCTAAAGTAACAGACATTCCTTGGAAGTTGAGCTATATTTTGGCTACAATAGGTCTGGTTTCTCTATACTTGTATACAACATGACCTAGGACTCAAGGCATGCACACATTTTTTGAGGGACAGACCTATAGCAACATATGACCACACCATGACCCTTATTGAAATGTTACAGTTCTGTCTAGAACACAGCTACTTTTTATATGGCAATCAATAGTACAAACAACTTACCAGGACTTCCATGGGGAGTTGCTTCGCCCCTAGTTATGCCTGCATTTTCATGGGGTAGTAGGAGTCAGAATACATCTAGGCTGAAGGAATGGAGGATTACTTGCATCACCTTATTTTGTGGACATGTTACATTGACGATATTTTTCTGATATGGGATGGTCCACAAAAGAAGCTGGATACTTTTCTGAGTAAAATCTCTCAGAATTACCTCAACCTTAAACTCACCAGCAAAACCGACAATAACAGAATTGATGTCCTAGATATCATGGTAGGAGTGAAAGGGGCACCATCAACTCCAAACTACATAGGAAGGCAACTGCAGGAAACAGTATTTTACTTGCTCAAAGTCATCATTCCACCAAACTCAAATGGAGCATTACGGCGAACTGCTTAGAGCCAAGAGGAATTGCAGCACAGCACTTACCTATGACGTAGAGAAAGAGAATATGGTGGAGAGGTTTCGGAGCAGGGGGTACTCACTCAAGGTGATTGCAACAGCTGTTAAGAAAGCAGAGATTGTAGACCGTATTAGTCTTCTGAAACCCAAGGCAAAGGGTGGAAGAGAACAACAGTAAGGCTGATAACCACCCATAACTCCAAATCTGCAGATGTACGTGCCATTGTGAAACGACACTGGCATCTAGTGAAATAAGATTGTATCATTGGGAAGCTGGTGAGCCCCGATCCGTAGATCACTTATCAAAGAAGCAGCACCCTTAGGCACATGCTCGTACATTACTATGATGACACAGGGAAGCACGTGGAGGCACCTGGTTGAGGGAACTCCCAGGTTTCCATCAGTGCAGCAAATGCAAGGTGTGCATGCACAGCACCAATGTCAGAATGGTATCACTACTAACCCTGGCTGGAGTTGCGCTACGCGAAACTCCGCAAAGTGGAAAAAGAACTCTGCCGCGCTACGCGGAGCTCCACAAGCGGCGGAGTGCGATAGAAAAATGACGTTCTCTGTGATTTTCAGTGCCGGATGCTTGTCCGCATTGTGCAATCATCGCGAACGGCACCATGCACAATGCAAGCGAGCGCTGCTTTCCTTTCTGCCGCTCGAGTAGATTTTTACTCGAGCAGCAGCTTTCTCAATGCGAACAGGCAGTTTCTCAATGCGAGCATACGCGACCACTCGCAATGAGAAACCCGACCCCCCCCCCCCGCTTTGAGAAATCTCACCGGGAGGTTTATTTTCCACGTTCGCGCTCGCCAACTTGATGTTGACGATCGCGAACGAGGAAAAATCTTACCGGGAGGTGGATTTTCCTCGCTCGCGCTCGCCAACTTGACATTGGTGAACGCGAGCGAGGAGAAAAACTCTGCGAGCTCCGCGTAACGCGGAGTGCAGAAAACTCCGCAAACTCCGCGAGCGGAGCGGAGTTCACCGCCCAGGGTTAATCACTACTTAGTGGCAGGGAACATAAAATCAGGCAACACTGATTTTGTTGTGTATGTTCTTCTTTGTGTATGTGGCCTTAGTTATGAGGGTAGCACCATTTTTCCTTTAAAAAAAAGAATCTTGGAACATATTAGAAATAATGACACATCATACTCCATGGCCCGACATTGTAATTTGCTGCATGGCCCTAACACCAATGATCTGAAGATCTCTTTTTTGGCATTGACAGGATACCGGCACACACCAGAGGGGGAGATAGGGAGCGTGCACTGAGAAGGCTAGAGTCGAGATACATCATCTGTCTGCACAGCAAACAGCCGGACAGCCTTAACTAGGATGAGGAGCTCCATGTGCATCTGGATTGAGTGGTGGAAGAGTGGTTTACCAACGTCATTATATTGTAGGAGAGCCCGCTCTGTCACACACGCTCTTTTTTCTGCGCTCTCCGATTTTGGCTTCTGTTCTGTTTTGTTTTAATATTTGTTTTCCACTTTTCAATCTCTAGAGGGGTGGTTTCCCCTTCTTTCTGGATCGAACACATGTATAGATTACTCCAATATACATCTTACACGGTACTTCTGGCATTTTTTCCCATTTTTTTCTTTCTTTTCCTGGGTTACTCTCTTTTCTCACGTATGGGGTCTTTGTTCTGAGAATTGATGGGAAGTTGTGGGACTTTGAACCCAGTACTGAGACCCTGGACGTTGTTATTTCACATGAATGTAGGTCACAGGACCATACTTTTTTACTTATATATACACTTAGACTCCATTGTGTGGCACTAGACAACTGGCACATTGAATCGGAAAGCATGAGTTTGATGTATATTCACTACTGTGGTTTTGCTTTTTAGACTTCCAGTAACCTGGGGATGTGTGATTTTGTATCTCATGATTAAAAATTATTTTTCGTTCTGTTTATGACTGTTTTATTTTATATTTATTTTCCCATTCGGTCAACATTATCTATTTCCATTACAGGACACCAATTTGTTGGGTGTTCACTATGATTCATGTTGATTACCTTCTGATATGTAGTGCAATGCAGTGGGGAAGTCTCTTCATTATGTCTACACTGAAATGTATGAGTATACCTTGGAGCACACAGGAAAGAGGATTGTGCTTTGAGAAAGACTGTGTTGGTCGAAACGCGTAAGCTGTATTAAACGTTTTGTGACCAGATACCCCTGGAGCGTGGGCATTCTTTGCTGGCACGGCAGCGTCAGCATTCTTTGCATATATATATATATATATATATATATATATATATATATATATATATATATATATATATATATATGTTACCTACTGGCGATCGCCAGTAGGTAGTTATCGATAGGACCCAGTTTCCATAGGAAAAGCGTTTTTTGATTTGCCAATATCTTTGGCGCCGGTTGACAAATCTTAGCGAAATTTTCAAAACTAATGGGGCACTCTGGTCAGCTCCTGTCTTGAAAGTTTCGGGGTGATTCGATCAAGCAGGGGAGAGAAAAAAGGGGTCCCAAAATGCGTTTTTTCCATGTTAATTTACATAGGAAAGTCACAAGAAAAAGGTAAAACAAAGATAAAAAACAAGAAAAGGGGGAAGGGTAGAAACACCCTGACCCCCTAGGCCTGCTCAGAGGGTCCCACAAGGACCCCCAGGCCCAAAAAAAGCATTTTTTTTTAATCGGCCTAATTCGCGCTGGGTGCGCGAATCCGGCCAAATATTTTTTTTTTAAATGAATCGCGGGCCCCCGCGCTTTGCTTTCTATAAGCCCCAGGGTGGGCCAGGTCCCGGGGGCAATGCCTAATTAATTAGCGGGGGCCTGCGGGGGCCCCCGCAGCCTCAGGGTCCGCCACCTCCTTGGGGCTTAGTTAATTGTATGCTGGGGGTACGCAGCCACCCCGCAGTCCCGGGGACCACCACCTCCCCGGGGCTTCCTTGTGCCCCCTAAGCCTCGGGGACCACCACCTTCCCGGGGCTTCTTTCATTAATGAGGAGGGGGGGCTCGCGGCCCCCCTAGCCCCGGGAACCACCACCTCCCCGGGGCTTCTGTTATTAATAAGTCGGGGGCCTCGCGGGTCCCCCAAGCCCCTGGGACCACCTCCTCCCCGGGGCTTCCTTCATTAATGAGGGGGGCCTCGTGGGCCCCCCTAGCCCCGGGAACCACCACCTCCCCGGAGCTTCTGTTATTAATAAGGGGGGGGCCTCGCGGGTCCCCCAAGCCCCGGGGACCACCACCTCCTCGGGGCTTTCTTCATTAATGAGGGGGGCCCTCGCGGGCCCCCTAAGGCCCGGGGCCACCACCTCCCTGGGGCTTTGCACTCGAAGGGAGAAGGGCCGCGCGGCCCCCTCCTGGAGCCCTCGATGGCCCTGGGGACTGCCACCCCCCAGGGCTGGCTCCTGCAATGTCCCGGGGTGCTCACCCTGGCACATTGCCGTTTCCAATGACAGGGCGGGAGCCGTGCGGCTCCTGCCCTGTCATTGCAAACACTGCTTAGCTTCTTGGAAGCGAGAGCAGGAAACCTGCTCTCACTTCCAAGAAGCAAAGCAGTATTGCTTTTGGGCAAGGGGAGCTGCATGTTAGCAGCTCCCCTTGTCCAAAAGCACTGCCGGCTCCCAAAGGAGGGGGGGAGCCGGCAGGGACCGTGGGGGCATTGGGGCTCCCCCCACGGTCCCCAATGTATGGCCAGGCCCCAGGGGATGGGGTCCCTGGGGCCAGAAGTAGCCTTGGGAGGGGGGCCGTGTGGCCCCCTTCCTGTTTTTTTCTTTTTTTTTTTAAATGGGTCAGGCCCTGGGGGATGAGGTCCCCAGGGCCCACAAAACATTAAGAGAAGGGAGGCCACACAGCCCCCTTCCAACAAAAAAAAGAAAAGTGACATCTCCCAGAGGCCCCGCCCCCTCCCCGCCCCCTCCCTGTACCACTCTGCAAACGCGCCTCCTGGCGCGTTCTAAGTTGGGGGATTAAAGTCCCCTTCGCTGCTAGGGGTCCTTAGGGGCCAACTAGCCTACCTCTTACCTCCAGTAAGCCCCACAGAGTGGGATTGCTGAGAGGTGGTCCAAGGGCATGCCCCTTTTTACACCACTCTGCAAACGCGCCTCTTGGCGCATTGCTTGTGGGGCGAAGAGGTCCTCTTGTGTCCTGAGGACCTAAGGACTAAAGTGGACTTCATCCACCGGGCTGCAATGCGCCAGGAGGCGCATTTGCAGAGTGGTGTAAAAAGGGGGAGTGGCCTCCGACCACTCTTCACAATCCAGCCTGGTGGGGCTTACTGAAGGTACCTGGTGGGCTAGTTGGGCACCAGGGACCCTCAGGAGGCAAGGGGACTTAATCCCCCAACCCAGAATGTGCCAGAAGGCGTGTTTGCAGAGTGGTGGAGAAAAGGGGCATGGCCTGTGTCCACCTCTCAGCAATCCCACTCTGTGGGGCTTACTGGTGGCTTCTTTCTGCGCCTCTCTTGCCTCTTTCTGCATTTCTGTTAATTCTTTCTGCAAATTTCTTTCTTTTCTGCACTTCTCTTGCCTCTTTCTGCACATCTCCTCTACTTTCTGCACCTCTCTTGCCTCTTTCTGCACCTCTGTTGCCTCTTTCTGCACCTCACTTGCTTCTTTCTGTACCCCTATCTCCTCTTTCTGCACCATTCTTCCCTCTTTCTGCACCTCTCTTGCCTCTTTCTGCACACCTCTTACCTCTTTATGCTCCCCTTTTTCCTCTTTCTGCACCTCTGTCCCTTCTTTCTGCACTTCTTTTGTTTCTTTCTGCACCTCTCTTGCTTCTTTCTGCGCCCCTCTTGCCTCTTTCTCCACCCCTCTTCCCCCTTTCTGCAAGTCTGTTGCTTCTTTCTTCACTTCTCTAGCCTCTTTCTATACCTCTCTTGCTTCTTTCTGCACCCCACTTGCCTCTTTCTGCACCCTTCTTCCCTCTTTGTGTACCTCTCTTGCTTCTTTCTGCACCTCTCTTGCCTCTTTCTGCAGCCTTCTTGCCTCTTTCCACATCTCTTTTGCTTGTTTATACACTTCTTTTGCCTGTTTCTGTACCCCTCTTGCCTCCTTCTGTACCTCTGTTGTTTCTTACTGCACTGTTCTTGCAAATTTCTACTCCCCTCTTGCCTCTTTCTGCACCCCTCTTGCCTCCTGCACCTCTGTTGGTTATTTGTGCACTGCTCTTGCTTCTTTCTGCACCTCTTTTGCCTGTTTCTGGAACTCTCTTGCCTCTTTCTGCACTTCTCTTGCCTCCTTCTGCACCTCTGTTGCTTTTTTTTTGCACTTCTCTTCCTCTTTCTGAACCCCTCTTGCCTCTTTCTGCACCTCTGTTGCTTCTTTCTGCACTTCTCTTGCTTCTTTCTGCACTTCTCTTGCTTCTTTCTGCACCCATCTTGCCTCTTTCTGCACCCCTCTTCCCTCTTTGTGCAACTCTCTTGCCTCTTTCTACACCTCTCTTCCCTCTTTCTGCACCACTCTTGCCTCTTTCTGTACCTCTGTTGCTTCTTTGTGCACTTCTCCTACCTCTTTCTGCACTGCTCTTGCTTATTTCTGCACCTCACTTGCCTATTTCTGCACTTCTCTTGCTTATTTTGACACCTCTGTTGCTTCTTTCAGCAAATCTCTTGCCTCTTTCTGCACTTCACTTGCTTCTTTCTGCACCTCTCTTGCGTCTTTCGGCACCTCTGTTGCTTCTTTCTGCACTTCTCTTTCCTCTTTCTGCTCCTCTGACTTAGAGGTAGTTTTAATCCCCCTGCCCTATTATGTACTAGGGCCTTACAGGGGAGGTCATGCCAATCACAGGGGTACCCCAACCCATAGTGTACCCTAGTGTATGTAGGTGTTTTCACTGTATTCTAAGTGTCTTTCAGGATAGCACTGGCTCTGGGCCTGGTTAGTCAGTCAGTTACCACCAGTACCAGTCAGCAAAAAGTTGGGGGCACCGGATGACTTTGCAGCAAGGCCTCTTTCTGCACCTCTGTTGGTTATTTCTGCATATCTCTTGCTTCTTTCTGCATCTTTTTTCATCTTTCTGGACTTCTGCTGCCTCTTTCTGCATTTCTCTTGCTTCTTTCTACGCTTTTCTTCCTCTTTCTGCACATGTCCTACCTCTGTAGGAATAGTTAGAAATTAGCATTTTAAAAACCTTAGCAATTCACTGAAAAAACCATAGGTTTCTGGGACGTTATGGTTAGAAATTATCATTTAAAAACCTTTGAAATTCACTGAAAAAACCATAGGTTTCAGGGACGTTATAGTAAGAAATTAGCATTTAAAAAACCTTTGAAATTCACTGAAAAAACCATAGGTTTCAGGGACGTTATAGTTAGAAATTAGCATTTAAAAAACCTTAGAAATTCACTGAAAAAACCACAGGTTTCAGGGACGTTATAGTTAGATGGACATTTCACTCGTACAAAACCAGAGAAATTTGGCCTTTATAGTTTGTTGAGCTAACTATAACTCGCGCCCCCGCAATGCACTGCTGATGACATCACATATTACATCATTCATGACATGGTCAGTGACATCACTGATGACATCACTGTTGACATCTCAAATGACATCACTGATGACATCATCCACATGAAAATCTGATGTACCTCCTCATACCCTAATATAACCTTTGATACACCCACTCTAAAATACCGACTACCATTTTCGAAACCATAGACACACCAATACCAGTTACTACTAGGTCTGGGCGGTAAATTCCGTTCTGCTCGCTGAATTTGGGTAATTTCGCGTTCCGCGGAGAACGCGGAATTACCAGAAATTCTGCGATCCGCCGATTCGCGGAATTTTTTGCTTGTTCGCGCTTTCAAAATGAGTGTTCGTGAGATATTTCTCCCCGAGCACGCAAACAGCGTTCGCGAACAGGAAAAAAGCATCGCGAACGGGCAGAACAAGCAATTCCGCGTGTTCGCTGAACTTTTGCGTGCTCGCTGAGATTTTTTACCGTTTTGCAGAGCTTTGCGTAGCACGACTACGCAAATTCCGCCCACCCCTAGTTACTACATACCCACTCACTGATTCCTAGGTCTACACACACATCTACTCATTCACCCATACAGTCACTCATACATGCAGTCACTCATCAATACAGCACTATCATATGCACTCATACACCTATACAGACACTCACATACCGCCACTCATCCATAGAGTTACTCACACACCTAGTCAGTCATGCACAGAATCAATCACACTCCCATTTTTTCACCTATACAGTTATACACACACCACCTCACTTATTAATATAGATACTAACACATACTTACTCTCTTATACAATCACTGATACAAGTAGGCCTGGGCGGTAAAATCCGCTGCGCTCGCGGAATTTGCGGAATTTTGGCAATTCCGCGTCCCGTGGAGAACGCGGAATTGCTGAAAATTCAGCGATCCGCGGTACAGCAGAATTTGTTCCTTGTTCATGCTTTCAAAATGCGTGTTCGCGCACGCGGTAGCGACTTACCGGGATCCCTGCGTTTGCCGATGAGTTTTCCTATCCGTTCGCGTGGCAACACGAGATTTTGGCAGCCGGCCATGCGATCCCGCGAGAGTGTGCGATCGCGAACACGTCATTCGAACACGCCATCGGACATCTGCGTTCGCGAACAGGAAATACACATCGCGAACAGGCGGGAAAGTGAAACAAGATGGCCGTGCCAATTGGCGACCGCATGGGCAACTTCGCAAGATATTTCCCCCTGAGCACGCAAACAGCGTCCCCAAACAGGAAAAGCGCATCGCGAACGGGCAGAACAAGCAAGTCCGCGTGCTCGCGGAATTCTGCGTAGCTCACAGAGATCTTTTACATCTTCGCGGAACTTCGTGTAACGTGACTACGCAAATTCCGCCCAGGCCTAGATACAAGCACACACTCAACCATACAGCCACTCTCACAATCACTCACTCTCACATATAGTCATTTATATACTCCAACACTCACATATACTGCCTTTCACCTATGTAGTTACTCACACATGTACCACTGAGACATCTATTCATTCACCAACACACCCATACACACACTCACCCACCCATACAGCCCTTCACACATGCAGTCTTGAACCCATACACCCAGTGAATCACCCACTCACACATCTATGCACAGAGTCACACAGTCCCCACCCACCCACACAGACACTCAGGCACCCATACAGATTCTCAGACAACCAATCAATAACCCATATAGACACTCATGTAGCTACTCACCAACCAATGCAGCCACTTACACACCAACTAACAGACTGATACAGACATTCCCACAGTTTAGTCACTAACCCATGCATTCAGTAAGACAAGTTTAATCACTCACTTATACAATTAGTCACGCACCTACTAAATCATCCATTCAGACACTCATACACCCACTCATTCTTCAATACACCTTGGCATTAATTAATATATATAAAACATATTTGAACTTTACAGAAACACACAGTCACTGGATGATGTCATCAGTGATGTCATCAGTGATGTCATTTGAGATGTCATCAGTGATGTCATCAGTGATGTCACTGACCATGTCATGAATGATGTAATATGTGACGTCGTCAGCAGTGCATTGCGGGGGCGCGAGTTATAGTTAGCTCAACTAACTATAACTGCCGAAATTCTCTGGTTTTGTACGAGTGAAATGTCCAACTACCTATAACATCCCTGAAACCTGTGGTTTTTTCAGTGAATATATATAAATATGTATATCTACATATATATATATATTTTTTTCTTCATTGAAACAAAGGTTAGAGGGACATTGCAGTTAGGCTGACATTAGGCTGACATTTCACTCATACAAAACCAGAGAAATTCAGCAGTCATAGTCAGCTGAGATAACTGTAATTTGAGCCCCCAGCAATTCACTGCCTATGACCTCACATATTACATCACTTATGACATGGTCAGTGACATCACTGATGACATCCCAAATGATGTATTCTAGTTCGACCACTCTGTAAAAATTGCAGCACACTATATAGCGTTTTAGAAATTCTCTGGCAAAGGGAACATTTGCAAAGCAGGGGGCGGGGCTTCGATACCGAGATCGATGGCCGCACTTCTCTGAAGCTCCGAGATCCCTTGGGCTTCTGCCCCGAATACATGCGTTTAAAATCGGCATACCGGTACAGAACCGAGGCGTTTACCATCGCGCCATCAAGCAGCAGAATCGATAGCATAAGGGATAAGAAAAGAGGGCGATACGAGAGGAGGCCTGCACACCGAGCGAAGCAGCGGCCTCGATTGCTGGGAGCGGCCGGCTGGCAGTAAAGGTGTGGCGAAAGACGGGAGGTGTGCCTCGCAGAGAGTGCAGCAGAATCCGTGCCGGGACAAACGAGAGGAGGAATGCGGATGACCGGTATCACTCCACTGGCTTAGGGAACACTGCGAAGGTGCCAGCGCTACAGCTGAGAGTGCGGATACAGCAGGCCCGAGAGCCGCCAGGGCGGGACGGCAGCAGGCTACAGCAGCGTGATAAGAGTGCGGGACCCACCGAGTTAAAGGTTCCCCCCCTGCGCCTAGCCCCCTCTCCAAGGCGTGATAAAGAAAGTGTGCATCAACAGATTCTTTGCCTCCTCTGATCAGCATGGCAGGGAGTCCTATTCACACGCTATGAATAAATGCAAAGAAGACATCAGAGGGCTAACAATGGTGGCATGTGAGTAAAGAACGTTGAGAGGTTGAAGAGCGTGAGGACTGGGGGCGACACAACGGAACTGGAACTGCTGGGGTCAGACATCAGCAAGAGGGTGTGGAGCAGTGAGGTGTTGGACAACGAGGAGGCAGAAGAGGATAAGCCTGCTGAAGTGGTAATAGTAGCCCATTGCTCAGTGGTAAACAGCAGAACTGGAGGGCCCTCACTCAACCCCAGTAGGTTCTCCTAGCTGGGAGAAGCGCCATACATCGTCAGGGGCAAGTAGCAGCTAGCTGGCGATTAATGGGCTGTACAAAACAGAACAAGATTAATGATCATAGCACCTCCGAAAAGTAACGCAATACCACACAAGCGACACACCAAGCTCCCTCTGCTGATGGTAAAGTCTGACAGTGGGGTAAGGTGCTAGACTATAGGGGACTCCCTAGCAACTGCTGAGAGTTTTGGAGGAACATTTAAGAACATATTGGCTAAGTGGCGTACAAGACCCAACTCAGCATAAATTGACCCACAGTCCAGTGAGTATAATGTCGGGGGGCAAAGGGGTGAGAGGCAGCCTTCAGACCAAATTGGACAAATTAACTGCGCAGAAGCGGACCGACTCAGCCGTTACCGACAAAGAGAGCGACGAACTGGCGCGGGGACCGGAAAGTGAAGAACCGTCGTAGGAGGAAATTATGGCGGCCATAGTTGGAATACGTACCTCGCTGGAGACTAGGATGGATACGATAGGGACAGAAGTGACGTTGATCAGGGCTGATATGCATAATATCAACGAAAAAGTGAGGAACGTGGAGGTGGTCGAGGCGGAGCTCAGTGGTGAGTCCAGAAAGATGCAACGTGATATAAAGGATCTACAAGCCTCCAGTCAAAAAATGAAGAAGTTCCTTGATGAATATAAAGGGCGGTCCCGAAGGAACAACGTTAGAATAGTTGGGGTCCCGGAAAAGGCGGAAAGACAGGCAGCTGATCTATTTGTAGAGAAACTTATATGCGACTATCTCAAGCCGAAAGCGCTGTCAACCTTTTTTACTGTGGAGAGAGCACATAAGGGCCCCAGGGGCAGGCCCAAACTGGGTGCCCCTCCCAAACCCATGTTGGCCAAACTATTAAACTACAGAGACTGCAACAACATATTGCAAACGGCCCATACTGTGCCACCGATCAGATATGAGAACAGTGAAATCTCCTTTTATCCTGAATTCACGATAACAGTCCAGAAGAAAAGGATAACCTTTATGGAGATCAAGAGACAGTTGCGTGAGAAAGGGATTAAATATTCCAAGCTGTTTCCAGCGAAGCTTAGGTTTGAAGCAGATGGGAAACCATGGTTCTTCGACACGCCAAAATCAGCGGCGGATTGGCTGGAGGGGTGGAGACCCGCGAGAGATCACAACTCAAGAAAAGGGAAAGATCATGGTGGAGCGGCAAAACCCCCCCACCAAGGGAGAAGGGAGAAGGAGCATATGGCTGGGAATCGGAAGCGCTCAGAATTACTATGGATCTACGTAGAACTGAGAACGATAAGTGACTAACTGGTATTGTTCTCGCTGCTTTTGCAAGCTGGTGAAAATTGGTGGGAATGGGGCGGAGATGGGGATCTGACTCGGGCCCCCCATAACTTTACTTTAGTTAGTTTGTTTGGGGCGACAGGCACTCTGCATGGTTGTGGAAGTGGGCAGTTCGATGCCCAGAGTGAAGGGGAGCAGGGTGGGAGGTTCAGAAGTTTATCTGTTAGTTGTATGTTTGTTCATTGCAGATTCACATGAAAACTACACAGTCACTGAAAAGTCGAAGCCAGGCATAGTCAGGCAAAAGGGGGTGAGTGGACAGAGAGAGGCCCCTGTCCTACCTCTCATGATGTGGACCCCTCGGAGAGGTAATATGCAAATAGCTAGGGTCGGGATGTGGGCGATTGGTGATTACCTTCATGGGATCCATGGATGAAAAGAAATTTCAATTATTGTCATGGAATGTAAATGGGCTACAAGATAAGCTGAAAAGAGGGGTAATACTACAGTTTATCAAAAGACAAGCTCCGGAAATAGTGTTGCTCCAAGAAACCCACTTAGTGGGTAATTTGTGTAAAGCCCTGAATAGGTGGGGGTATAATTTAGTAGCACGCTCTGGGTTCACCAGGGGCTCAAGGGGGGTGGGAATATTGAAGAAGAGGACCTTTTCCATGACAATTGATCAGGTGTATACAGATTGCTTGGGAAGGTATACAGCAATAACAGGGTGAAGCTCTCATGATAGTATCGGTATACCTACCGCCAGGCCTACAAGAAGCTGCACTGAGGAACTTAGGGAAGGTGATGTTAACACTCCCCAGCGGGAAATTGGTGATGGGGGGGGACTTTAACTCTGTAATATTGGGTAGTCTAGATCGTTATCCACCCAAGGTTATAGGAACATCGAAGGCAGCGTTCCCACATTTCCTGGATGCAATGGGGCTGGTGGATGTTTGGAGAATCCATCATCAGAATGAACTGAACTTCACTTTCTACTCTGGGGCCCATAATAGCTTTTCACGTCTTGATTATGTCCTCACTCCGGCGGACCAGGTCAGGTATATTCAACAGGTAAGACACTTGGCGAGAGGCATCTCTGATCATTCCCCTGTTTGGGCACAGGTCGAAATAGGGAAAGGAAGCAGTACCAGAGTAGCACCTATAAATCCATCGTACTTCGTAACCCCAAAATTAAACAAAAGCTCACCCAAGAAATTGATTACTATTTCAAGGAAAATGAAGGTTCGGTAGATTCGGCACAGACACTTTGGGAGGCTTTCGAGACGGTGATGAGGGGGCATGCAGTGTCTCAGATAGCAGGAGCAAAGAGGTTAAAAAACGCTGAATTACAGCGATTAGAGCAGGAAATAATAAAATTGGAAAATGAACTTACTGCGCAAGCTGAGCCTGATAGTACACATATCCTTAAGCTAAAACAAACAGAATATAGAACTGTAGCGAGTGACATGGCAAGAACATTAGAGAGGCATTAAATAGGACGTATATATGAGCTGGGGGATACAGCTGGGAAACTGTTGGCCTGGCTTGACAAAAGAGAGATGGAGAATCGACTAGTCGCAGAACTGGTCATTGATGATGGGACCAGTATAAGGGACACACAGGATATAGCGAATGAATTCGCAAGACACTACGAGCAGCTCTATACCTCTAAAGTCACGAGGCAGGAAAACAATACAAAGGAACTATTGTCCGAAATGCAACTGTCGATGCTATCGGACGAGGATAAAACAGCACTTGATAATGATCCAGCACAGGACGAAATAGCTCAAGCCATTCGAACCCTTCAATCAGGGAAAGCGACGGGCCCAAATGGTCTACCCATTGAGCTTTACAAATTACGACCAGATATACTAGCCAAATACCTAAAGACCATGTATGAGGAGAGCCTGGAAAAGGGATGTCTCCCACGAGATCACAGAACCGCCACATTAGTTGTGATACATAAAGAGGGGGAAACTTAAGCATAAATGCTCGTCATATAGGCCTATATCATTGCTGAATGCTGAGGTAAAAATACTGGGCAAACTGTTGGCCATCAGGTTGGTCCGGGTGATCTCCGGACTGGTCCACTTGGATCAGTCTGGATTTATGCCGGCAAGAAATACCTCAATTAACCTACGGGGCTTGCATGGGGTCATGGGTAGGGTTGAAACCCTGAGAGAAGAACCAGTGGTGGTATCCCTGGATGCCACCATGGCGTTTGATACAATAGAGTGGTCATACTTATTTTCAGTTTTGGAATGGCTCGGATTTGGCCCGAAATTTATCAATTGGGTGTGACTCCTGTACACAGGTCCTATTGCCTAAGTGGTTTTCAACAACAACAAATCGGCTGCTTTCCAGCTCCATAGAGGGACGTGACAGGGGTGTCCATTGTCCCCACTGTTATTCGCTCTGACACTGGAACCGCTAGCCTGTTGGATTCGGGGGTTGAGATGGGCTGAAGGCTGGGAGGATCGCAAATCTCTATATGCTGATGATATCCTGCTATACTTGGCCTCACCATCGAGATCCCTACATAGAGTCCTTAATATATTCACTAATTTTGGCACCTAATCAGTATACTCAATAAATTGGACAAAGTCAGTGATATTTGTGCTGTATGGCGAACCTTCAGCCCTTCCCAGAGACTGCCAGGTGACAATCGCTAAAGAGGGGTTCAAATATCTAGGGATATATATTACTAAAGACCCAAGGCTCAATTATACTTTCCATTTGCTGCCACCGTTACAGCGGCTAAGGCACAATGTGGAACATTGGAAGGCGCTGCCGCTTTCCCTACTGGGAAGAGCTGCGCTCTTCAAAATGATGTCATTACCACGTTTCTTATACATCCTCCATAACTCACCAGATATAGTCCCGGCGTCCTATTTTGCAGCTGTGGAGAGCACTCAGAGAGCGTTGCTCTGGGGCAGCAGCCCACCACGGATATCATTCCCAAAGCTGGTGCAGGGTTGGTACGACGAAGGAATTGGTTTACCAAACATTAAATAATATTACTGGGCTGCTCAATTAGTGGCCATCAACCATTGTATCTATCGACCACCAGATGATCCAGGTAATGCAATGGATACGTGGTTCCTACCAGGAAGTAACCAAACAAGAGCACTGTATTCCAAAACCAAGAAGCTAGGACTGACAGGTCCCACACTCCACACAGTATAGGTGTTGCATATGGCGCAGAGGAGCATGGGAGGGGCACATACTATAACCCAAGCCACCCCACTGTGGGACTCGGAAAAATTGGGATCCCTTTGGAGATCAAAAGGGTTTGATAAATGGGACACTATAGGGATATCGCGGGTGGGAGACCTCTGGAAAAAGGGAGAAGTAATGCCGTTTGAGACACTGAAACAAGACTATGAACTAGCAGAGACCAAGAGGTACAGATACCTGCAAGTCCGATATGCATTGAACACTGCAAAACCGGGGGGGCCGACCCCTCCGGAGGCTTCGCCTCTGGAGGATAGACTCCTGGACGGCTACATACCACGTAAGGCAATCTCTCTGACCTATTCTAAGCTGATCAACAACTCACCTAACCTCCTCTTGAAGCTCCGTGATAAGTGGGAGAGAGATTTGTTAGAATTGGAGGATGGCGGGAGGCATTAGCATCGCCTAAGGACGCAGCAATATCATCAAAACTCAAACTTGTGCAATTGAAAGCTTTGCACCGAATATACTTTACAGGGCCCACTTTGGTCAAGATAGGACAAAGAGAGGACCCTAATTGTAGAAGGCAATGTGGTCAGGAGGGCACCTTCATGCATATAATCTAGGACTGTCCGCTTATAGGCGAGTATTGGAAAAAGGTGGTTCACTGTATGGAGGAAGTGTCGGGAGTATGCCTGAAACCAGAGCCTAAATGGTGTTTGCTGAATGTGTGGGAACCCACGGACCTGGGGAGTAAGGAGAAGATGTGGGCAGCTCTGGGAGTAATGGTTGCTAAAAGAAATATAGCAAGGAAATGGGGGGCGCAAGAAGTGCAGACAGTAAAAGAATGGAGTAACGATATGGATTGGTGCATGTTCCGTGAGAAAACAGTTTATGTGTCCAGGGGGTGCCCCATAAAATGGATGCAAATATGGGGAAAATGGAACTCTTATAGAGGAGAAATAGGCACACTGCCCAAAATGCCGACACTGCCTACCACGGAAGAACTGGAGATATAAAGTGCAAACAGTATAAAATGTGGGGAGATTTCTTGATGATAAGGAATCGACTGCACCATACTACTGTCATAAAAGAAAGTGAACATGGCTATAATGTGAATCTGCATTGCTATTTTTTGTGTTTATATTCAATAAAAAGAAATTTAAAAAAAAACCTTTGCAAAGCAGTTGACCCCTGTACTGTTGTTGAATTGTTACCTACAATGTTTTCATCATTTAGTAGTTTCTTCTTCTTTGATACTTTGCAATTTACCTTCTGTAATGCCTTTTGTTCATTATCTATATATATATTTTTTTTTTTTGTCCTCATTCGCCTCTAACCTCTTTAACCAATCAGACTGTCGGTACCCGTTTTTAGCGTGCCAAGGGAAATAGGCGTTATGTTGGAAACTCACGGTGCCTACCGCCTATGGGTACATTGACAGAAAAAAAAAAAGTCATTACCCCCCAAAAGTAGGGGGAGAGGTTTCTCTTCAACTAGGCCCACAGGAGCCTGGCGGACCGCTTTGTTGGCGTATATGTGGAGAGGAGGGTGCCCAACACGGTCCGAAGAGTGCCAAGGAGACATAATAATCATAGGACCTGGTGTTTCATACTGTTGGTGAATCACAATTTTTGATCAGGCCTCGGCCCATTTCAACAACAAGTCCCAAAAGGCGGTCTTTTTTGCCACACACCCTCTGGACATATCCATCTTGGAGGTCTCAATCATTGATGTCAGCCAGTCTGAGTGCAGAGGAGGGGAAGGTTCGGTCCATCTCTTACATATTTGCCTCCTGGCTAACAGGATAGCATAAAATAAGAGAGACTTTGCAGGTCCGGTTACTTGATTGGTGAGACCAAAGATTATAAGGGCTAAATCTAATTTGATTGGGACTCCCAAGATTCCCTCCACTGACCTCCGAACTTCTTCCCAATACAGAGCGATAGCCGGGCAATCTTTAAACATATGCACATCCGAGGCTTCCAACAAACTACACTTCCTGCAACAAACCTGGGACCCGTTTGAAAATTTGGACAGCTTTAGGGCAGAAAAGTAAGCCCTGTGGACAGTGAACAGATGGTTTCTCCGCAGCCAGGCAGGTTTTACTATGCTGAAAAGAGTCTTAAATGAGTTCTGCCACAGTTGTTCACACTGTTGATTTGGAAGATGCTCACTCCATAGTTCGTCTGCGAGTTTAAATTCACCGTCCACGGCCTCCTCCACCGCCCAATACCAGAGGGATACCTCCCTCCTCCCCGCTGGCCTGTCCACTAGCTGTTGTTCTAAGCTGTTGCCCCATCCGATTGATTTTTTCTGGCTTAACTGCACTTGGACCCAGCTCTGTAATTGGATGTACTTGAACCTTGAGAGGCCCACCCCCACTCTGTCTCTGAGTTGTTCCCATGTAATTAATATGCCCTCTTCCACCAGCCCACCCCACACTTTCAGCCCTGCTTCTCTAAGTGGTATAGCAAGCCTATCCTGAAGACACCCCGGTGCTCCAGGTGAATCCCAGAGTGGCGCTAAACTAGAGAAGTAGTCAAGACCCACAAGGCGCTTAACTCTGGCCCATGATTTAACCGATGCCTGGAGGAATTTTAGTTTGACTTTTTTGAAAAATGTTGGTTCCCCAAACTTGAACAAAAATCCCTCCTCCGGTAAATTAGCCCCCTTCAACATAGCCAGAAACATAGCTCCAGCCCCAGTATTTACGGGCATTTTTAAGAGCATCCGAGAGTGTGAAAACTGGAAGGCCCAGGCATAATACTGTAAATCAGGAAGCGCGAGCCCCCCTTTCTCCCTCCTGTGCCTCAACTTTTTCCAGGCTATTCTGGCAGTTCTATATAGCCAGATGAAAGAATTTACAGCCTGCTGTAATTTATCAATCGCAGGTTTGTCAAAATGTAGGGGGATAGTGTTGAAGAGGAAGGTTACCTTTGGCAACACCACCATCTTCACCAAGTTAATCCTCACAAGAATGGATAAAGGGAGGTGAACCCAAGCTTTCATTTGTTTTTGACATTCCCTTGACACTCTCTCTAAGTTGACTTCTGCTATTTTGGCTATGTCCTGGACAATTCTGACCCCCAAGTATTGCATACTAGAACTGACCTGATGTTGGCTTCTCTCAAGATTCCATGTCATAATCTCTGTCTTCCCGGCATTGATCTCATACCCTGAAACCTGTCCAAACTCCTGTGCCGATTCGATCACTGCCGGGAAAGTCGTTTCTAGGTTTGCTGAAAGGATCAAAATGTCATCAGCATACAGGGCCACCTTCCTTTCCCACTCTCCATACCTAAAAGGCACAATACTAGGATCTTCTCTAAGCCTCTGCGCAAAAAGCTCGATATACATATCAAAAAGGAGAGGGGGAAGGGGGCAGCCCTGCCTGGTGCCCCTAGAAATTCTAAACGGTTTCGTCAAGTTGCCATTAACCAACAGCCTTGCTGACGGAGCCTGATATAACATTTGGATGGTATGACGAAACTTCTCAAAATTAAATTTCCCCATAACCTCCGACAGGTAAACCCAGTTAACCCTGTTGAAGGCCTTGGTGGCATCCAGAGTCAAGGCAACGAGAGGAAGTGAGTAAGCAGAGGCAATATCTATGGCTCCTATAAGATCATATGTCAGGTCTGATAATTGTCTGCCTTTAACGAACCCCTTCTGATCTAAATGAAGGATATCTCCAGCCACTGACCCCAGCCTGGCTGCCAGGATCGAGGCAAAGATTTTATAGTCCGCGTTCAAAAGCGAGATGGGTCTATACGACCCACAGCTCGCAGGATCCTTGCCAGCTTTTAGAATCAACATGACCGTGGCTTCATTCCAAGACTCGGGAGGCTTTAAGCCCTCTATTAATATCGTATTAAATAGCTGTGTCAAAATTGGAATACAAGCGTCAGCCAGGGACCTATATATCTCAGCTGGTAACCCATCAGGTCCCGCCGCTTTACCTCTTTTGCCAGCAGCTATAGCGTTCCTCACTTCCTCTTGCGTTATATCCTGTTCTAAATCTTCCTGCTGTTTGGGGCTCATAGAAGCCAAAGTGGTCCGATCCAGCCAATCCTTAATTTTAGACCTATCCTCTGTCAGATCTTCTTGATATATGTCCTGAAAATACTTTAAAAAGGCCTCCCCTATTTCCTCGTCTGAAGACAGAACCGCTACTCCATTTCCTACTTCAATTTCCCTGATCTGATTACGGAGTCTATCTGCTTTTGCCTTCCATGCCAACAGTTTTCCTGCCCCCTCCCCATACTCAAAATGGGCGATCTTGCTTGCCTCCCATCTGAGCCTAAGCCTTGATTGGAGGATACCCTCCAGCTGCTCTCTTAATTTTCTAAGTCTATTCAAAGCTGCAGGTGCCCTACCAAAAACGGCCTCACTGTCCAATTCAACCTCCACATCCTTCATTTCTGCCTCCAACGATGCAATCCCTTCCCTATACCTTTTGTACCTAAAACTCGTCCTACTAGTAATAATACCCCTCAAAAAGCCTTAAGGGAGTCCCAGACCATCATGACACTTGCCGTGCCTGAGTTGACCTTAAGGAAGATTTCGGTTTCCTGAGCCAAGAAGGACATCTCCTCTTCCTCCAAAAGCAGCGTTCGGTCAAAGGACCAAGTTCTTGGCTGCTGGGCTTGTGCCCACTCAAGAGCCAGTTCTATTCCTGAATGCTCTGACAAATGGGACGACAAATATCTGATGTCCTTGACCTTGCCCCTTAGGGCATAACTGACCAAAATATAGTCAATTCTTGACTTATGCCGATATTTGAGGTTTCAAAATGATACCCCCAGTTCCTGGCCTGATCTCTCGCTCCAAACATCACAAAAACCCAACTGGGTCATCATACTCTGAAGATACGCCCTAGATCTAGAAGGGGTAACCGCTCTACTGCTGGTAGACTTATCAAGTTTAGGATCAAATACAATATTAAAATCACCAGCGATAATAACTGGTTCTGGGAAGTCTAAAAGATGCGAGAAGATTGTTTTGAGAGTTGAAGGGTCGTCTTGATTCGTGCCATAGTAACCAACCAGAGTAAGAGGGATGCCCTTTAGGATCAGTTTCAGTATCACCCATCTGCCACCTGGGTCCTCCATATGCTGTATAATCTGGGCATTAGCCTGTTTTTTAAAAAGAATCAAAACCCCTCTGATGTTAGCCGACTGGTTGGTACAGATAAAGGAGTCCACCCATTTTTGACTTTTAAGAATTTCATGGGTCTCTTCCTTAAGAAGATGTGTCTCCTGGATGACAATGACCTGCGCTGCAAAATCTTTAAGATATTGCAAAATGCTAGCTCTTCTATTCTTTACACACAGGACATTGACATTCCAGGATAATATCTGAAGTGTACTCATAATAGCTTCAGTCTGCAACCCCCAACCTGCCCAAATTCAAGAGAAAAACAACACCTAATCTTGTGGAATCGGAACGCCACTATTTGATCTAAGCTTAGTATATATACAGCGAATGAGGTATTTTTATTTTTAATGCCCCAGTGCTCCCCAACCCCCCACCCAAACAATTGAGCCCCCCTGGAGAACCCTTCCCCCATAAATCTGGACAGTTGTTGTCCAGGTGTAGCACACCGGAGCTACCCAACCCATCCCATCCCAATCTCGTGTGTTATTCAAAAAAGAGTTCAAATGCCACCCAATTACATCTCTGCCAGAAAAAGAAAAAAACTAATTTGATACTAAAAATATAAAGATTGAAAAGGACTAAAAAGAGAGAAATGAGATCCCCCTAGTTTGCTCCACTCGCCTATTCAGAGGAGAAAAGAAAGGAAAAAGAGCACAAACGCCAAGAACGAACCTACTGCCCTGACCTGAGTCATGACTAGTGCTGCCCCAGAGAATAGAAAACTCTTTCCTAAGGACCACCCTTGCTGATGGAACTAAGCAACTTGTCCGCCTCCTGGACTGATCTGATGTTATGCATTTTGTTGTTATGCATAACCTTTAGGAAGGCTGGAAATTTTAGCTGTACAACTGCGCCAAGCTTCCTGAAATCGTCCATCCTCCTGCCTAGTTCCCACTGTCTTTCGAGGGTAGCTCTAGCCAGATCCGAACGAATTTCAAAAGAAAAATCCCTAGACCTTAGTGTTTTTGCTTTCAGGGCCAAATTGAGAATTTTTTCTTTTAGGGAGTAGGTGAGGAAATTAACCAGGATTTTTCTTGGCTTGACTCTATTGGGGTTCTTACGAAACGGGTCTCTGTGGATCCTCTGTATGTCCATACCTAGGGTTACCTCTGACTCCTCAAACTGCAGGACTTCTTTAAGCAATAAGATAATGTATGATTTGAGGTCAGACCCTTCATTCCCCTCTGGGATGTTCAATAAGCGGAGGTTATTTCTGCAAGAGTTGTTCTCTAGCATCTCCATTCGATCCCGAATAGCTAACTCCTCCCGTTTAAGTACCTGGATCTCTGCCTCCGCCACCCCAAGGTTATCTTTCAGCTCTCCAACCGTTTTCTCCAAAGTCTCAGTCCTGATGTTTAAAAGATCCACCTTCCTCTCCAGAGATTCACAAGAACTCCTTATCTCAACCTGGTTAGCGGCTGAGACGGAAAAGCCTTTCTTAATATCCTCTGAAAGTATGGAAAAAAGAGATTCCAGTGAGGCTGCTGGGGGCCCGCCCGTCTCTAGGGACTGTAGGGACTTGAGACTTTCTCTACCCCTCCACTCTCTGGCCCTGCAGCTCCATCCGGATTCTGATCCACCAAATCCAACTCTTTACCTGGCGCTGCCTCAGAAATGTTATCCCTAACTGCGGGGACGTCTACCCGGGACAAAAAGAGGGCTAGCCCCCTCCATAGTGACCGTTGATATTTTTGCTGTTAGATGCCCACTGAGTCCCCCTCTGGGAGTGCTAAGAACACTGCCTCTCTTCGTGATATCCAGGACCTCAGGTTGTAGCTTGAAATACGACCGTAACGACGGGGTTACCCTGACTTTACTGTCAAGGAAATTGTTTTTAACCCTCCCGAGTTTCGTACTCCTTCCTTCAACTTGATGAGTTTGAAACACCAAACTATTGGTGGAAATTGCAATTTTTGGGAGCCTTCTAATACTTGATAGCTAGGCTGCACCTCAGAAGATGATTTATTAGAGATGCCACCCTTTTTAATACTCAAGGTGGCCCTCCCACGTTTATTGCTTCTCTTTTTTCCGCCTCTTATAGCCACTGCTGAGCCCCCAAAAACCTCCAAAAACGCTTTCACCCGTTGCGGGGGGCAAACATGGTTCTCCTGTGCTCTAACGGACTGTCGTGCTTCCTCCTCCAGCTCCGGCACTGCAGCTATCTCCGGGAGCAGCCCCGGCGCAGATGGAACGGGAGAGGCAAAAATGGTGGCAATGGCGGGAGACCCGCAGCCCTTAGCAGCCAGCACCAGCCCTCTCCCACTCCGCCCCGCCGGAACGGGAAAGCAGCCGATGCTGGTGCTGCCTCCACCGACCCGAAGGAGCCCACGCGCCGCCGCTCTGCGGCCTCTCCGCAGCTCCAGGGCGGCCTCGTCCCAGCGCGGCAGGCGGGAGGGGAAACCAGAACAGTCGGAGCCCCGGCACATTCCGGGTTGAAACTCCCCTCCGAAAGCAGGGGAGCAGAACAGCTGCACCAGGCACACTTCAGCGTCTAAGACGGCAGATAGGACGGAATTTCCTGCGGAACAGGAGGAGAGTTCCGGGTGCTAGCGGCCGCTCAGAACGCGGTCACCATGTTCTCCCTGTTCATTATCTATATTGTCTTTTGTTATTTTTTGTTTTGCACAGATTACTCATTTCTCATAACCTGGGTACTTGCCTAAATGAGGACTAAATGCACTTCTTAAACGATTATACTCTTTTGCGCAGCATGCATCAGCACAAATGTTTTTCTCATCAAAATCAATCAAATACAAACCGGATAATGTTCTGATTTGTGATAGTGCTACATTTGACATGACATTACTTCTATGAATCGTGAGTGCTACAAATATTTACCAAAGCAGCATCTACACTTAACCCTTCTGCTTTGTGGATTGTTACAGCATATGCTAGTGACACTGGAAACTGTTTTCGCTGCACATATAAGTCTTTGACTAACTAGAAACGTACAACACATTGACCAATCTGCTTGACACCGTCAACCTCATCAAATTTTATGAGCAAGTGTTCCAAGTCATTTCTGTTTGCATAATTAACAAAATGTATAACTTTACCCATTGCACCAGTTACTAGCCCTTCTTCAACATTTAAATTTTGATGCAGTATTACACAAGCATTTCTGAAGACATGTGACCATTTCTCTAATCACACAGTTTTGAAACAGACTTCTCTGAAGTGTCCAATTTTGATTGCAGTTTTTATGTTAGTAGAACTGTAACTCCTAGGTGTTCTATTTTATCACTTGCTATAATTTCTTTATCTTCTTTTTCGAATATTAGCAATTCTTCATTTAGTTTACAACACTCTTGAAGGGTTGGCATCAAACAAATGATAGACTTCTCTTCTTTAATGAAACTATGCATTAGTTGAGCAGCTGTAACATTAGATGGAAATAGATTTTTCATAAGACAGCTTTGTAATGCAGTTGTCCTTGTTTTGCGAAAACTCCCACTTTTCTATCCTTGAGTATATTTCCGCATTCTGCATCAATTGCTTTTATTTTTTTTTAATTTTATTTGTTTCTTACATTTTACATAACATAGCTAGTTGTATCATAGTAAGTTTCACATAATAACTGATGTACAAGAATTAAAAACAAAACAAGCATTTTTTGCATGTACAAGAAGCACAACACACTGGTCGAGAAGTAAAAGTGTTCAAGACATAATAGTAAACGTTCTTCACATTATGCATAGTAACAAATCTCAGCAGGGATATGTAGACTTAGGAATGATTGATTCTTTCCACACCACTTTCTGGCTCTCCCGTCTCTTTCCCAATCAGATATTGCTGGTATAACCCCCAGTAACCCTGGGGGGACTCTGTGGTGGAAGGAGCTCATTGTATACATCAGATTGAGTGTTGTAATAAAGCATATCAGCATTCCATTCATAGATTAGTGGAATGGGGCCCTTTGCCCAGCGCATGGCTACTCTGCGCTTGGCGAGTAACAGTTCCATTGCTACCAGTTTTCTGCCGTTGGCCTCTTTCTCCTTGTCATACCCAAACAACACGACTAGGGGGATAGGTACCAACTGCTGCTGGACAACCTCACTCAATATCGAGTATTCTTGCCCCCAGAATGCTAAAATACTGGGGCAGTACCATGCCACATAGATGAACCCAGCCTCCTGCTCCCCGCACCTGTCGCATGTCTCCGAGGTCCGCAGTCCGTAGCGAAACAATCTGCTGGGAGCGTAGTACACCCTATTGATATATTTAAAATGAATCAGGCGAGGCCTGCCATTCAGGGACACGCGACTCATGGCTTGGCAGCAGTATGACCAGCATTTGTCATCTATTGGCATGTCCAAGTCCCTCTGCCATTCCTGTCTGGCTTTGTGTAGCTGTGTTTTCCTAGATTCCTGAGCTAGGGAATATAACACTGTGATTAGTTTTACTCAGGAGGTTGCTTTGATAATGTGGGAAAGCGCAGGAAGTGTACTAGGTTCCTGCATATCCTCTTCTCCCACTAGTTCCTGCCATGCATGCCTGGCCCTAAAGTATTTAAAACTGTCCAGCACTGTGAGTTCTTGTATACCATCGGATACATCCTCCCAGCCGCATACCACCCCTTCTTGAAAGAAATCTCCCAACGTGTATATACCCAAATGCTTCATTGTGCGAAGCACATCCTGTTCCCTGCCTGTCGGGAACCAGGTACACCAATCAAGCGGTATTAGCGGGCGGTACATGAGTGCACCTGTCTGGGTGTCTAGTATTCTGTGCCATGCATGTGCAGTGGAATTGAGTGAGTCCATAACTCCGTGTCTTCAGATTGGGATTTAAGTAAGATCTGCAGTAGTATGTGGGAATCTGCAGCATCTCCCTCAATGGACAAATGGGGCAAGTCTAGGGGGCCTTGGATCCACGTGTATGTGTGTGAGGCCTGAGCCACCCTTTAGTATAACTCTAAGTCTGGCGCGCCCAGTCCTCTGGCAGCGTACGGAAGAGTCAGTGAGTCCCATCGAACCATCTGTTGTTTTCCGGCCCAGGCGAGTTTAATCAAAAGTTTGTGCAGGTTAGCAAACTTAGTGCGTGGCAGCAGGATGGGAATGTTGACAAATAGAAATAAGAAGCGGGGCAGGATCACCATCTTCATCAGAGAGATGCTCCCCATCAATGAGAGTGGAAGCCTAATCCACCTGTTAATATCATCCTCTAGCCTTGAAATAGCCCTCATGTAATTCTCTGCAATCACCACAGCCGGATCAGTGTGGATCTGTATTCCCAGATAGTGAATCGGGTCTGAAGTCCATTGCATAGGAAAACCTATCTGAGTGGGGGTTGTCGCCGGAGTTAGCCGGAAGATTAACGATTTCGATGAGTTGATCTTGAGTCCGGATAGCCTCCCAAACTGCACCACCTCTGACAGAACTGGGTTAATATTGGTCCTGGGGTCACGGACATACAACAGGGTATCGTCCGCATATGCTGAGATTATAAGTTGGTATCCCGGGAACCGTAGCCCTCTGTGTCTGTGATATTCGGACGTCGCACAAGCCAGTGGCTCAGCTCCCAGTGCATAAAGGAGAGGGGACAGCGGGCACCCCTGACAAGTCCCTCTGGAAATAGCTATAGGAGCTATTACCTCCTTACCCAGTAGTATCCTGGCCGTGGGGAGGGTGTAAAGCTTTGTAACTAATTGGATAATAATATCCCCCACTCCTATTCTCCTCAGTACTCCCCTCATAAACAACCACTCTACAGAATCAAACACCTTCTCGGTGTCTAAAAAGACTAGAGCAGCCTTGACTTCCGGATCTAGTCTTTGAATTGTACCAAAAATGGTTCATAGATTAAGGGTTAGGTTACGCCCGGGAACGAATCCCGCTTGCTCTGGTCGCACGGTCGCACCACAAGTGGCACCAATGGGGCCAGGCGGTTAGCCAATATTTTAAGCATATATCTTAGTGTCTACATTTAAGAAGAAAAGGAGTCTGTATGACGAACAGGCTTCAGGTGGCTACCCTGGTTTCAGTATCATAATTATCAGTGCCTCTCTGATAGAGGAGGGCATTGTCCCTGCCTGTGCCATATGTTGGAATAACCCCATGAGGTGAGGAACCAGTTGGTCCTGAAAAGCCCTGTAGAATGCAACTGTAAGTCCGTCCATGCCCAGAGTGCTGCCAGTGCACATAGACTTAATGCCTGCCTTGACCTCACCCGGTGTGAGCGGGGACATAAGGTATTCTTTGTGAGTGTTTGTGAGCCATGTCTTCTGTATGTGCTCCAGATAGTCCTGTATAGCATTGTCTTCAGGAGGGGATCTGGAGGTATATAGTTGGGAATAGGACCCACGGAATCTATTTGCTATATCTTTTCTATCGTATAGCAGCAGGCCGTCCTCATCTAGTATCTCTGTGATGGTATCCTCTTCACTTCGAGGGCGTAATATAGCTTTAAGGTGGCTCCCGGTCGTTATCCCTTGCCATAGACCCTAGCCGCTGCATATTTACCAAGATGTTTAACTTCCCTGTCCGCTGTGTCCTGAAATTCCTCAAGCGCAACTTTTATATCCCCCAATATACTAGCATCTCCTGTCCTTTGGAAGGTTTGTTCAAGTGCTAGAATCTCCTTCTCCAATTGCGTCAGTCGGTCCCTTAATGACCGGAGTACTCCAGCGTGCTTAGATATAACAATACCACAGTTATAAATTTTGAAGGCCTCCCAGATAATGGCTAAACTGTCTACAGACACCACATTTTTTTCGAAGTATACCTCTATCGCTGTTGCAATTTCTGCAGTGAATACAGGATCCATTAGTGAATATGGGGGGAACCTCCAAAGAAACACCGGTGCCTGTTTGATGAGGCATTTTAAGTTCAATTGGACAGGAGCATAATCTGAATAGGTATTAGGGTGTAGGGTGCACATCTCCACCTGTGCTTCTAGCCTTTCAGACGCAAGCCAGTAGTCAATTCCCGTGTGTATGTTGTGGGGGGCGGAGTATTGCGTAAACACAGCAATATCGGGGAAGCGTTGCCTCCACACATCCACCAAGTCTAAGTTCTCAATGAGCTCTAGGATGGCTCCAGCCGCAACCGAGCGATGCCGGGCAGGCCCCTTTGATCGATCTCTGAGTGGATCTTGGATACAGTTAAAATCCCCACCTATTGTTAATGGGATGTCCCTGTCGCGCAGCAAGACAGCACCAAGGCTATGATAGAAATGCGGGTCATCGTAGTTGGGCCCATACACATTGACGATCTTGACTGATAACTCATCTTTCTGACAGCACACAATAATGTACCTCCCATTTGGATCTATCTCAGGTGCATGTACTGTGATCCCCGACTAAGAGTTCACCCATATTAACACTCCTCTAGCGTGAGATGTGAAACCTGCTATGCTGACCTTGCCCTGAAATAGTTTTTGGCGCAGCATATTACTCTGGGGTGGCAAGTGTGTCTCCTGGAGCAGGGCCACAATTATCTTGTACCGCCTCCAGTACGGTTTACCTTTCTGATTTTTCATGTGGTCGTTCAACCCCCTTATGTTCCATGTTAGAAAGCGTATTGTACTACACATATTTAAACCCCCCTCCCCCGGCTTGCTGTGTGTTGTGTGTTACTGTATCCATCTATGATGCTCCCTGCATTATACACATCCAAGCCGTTCAATGCATGACATAATTCCCAAGAACTCTGCTTGTCTCCCCACCCAACCACCCTCCCACCCCCTCCCACACTATGCAATACCCAACTGTGCATAGTCGAGGACCACCCTAACCCTCCGCAAACTACCCTCAAACCTAGAGAACTAGAAAGTGGTTAAACTAAAACAAGACTCTCCCTCTGTGGTTCACACAGTGGGGCAAATGTCTCCAGACTCTGTTCCCAGCTTACACCGGCCAGGGTTATAATTGTCTTGTCCAGGATAGAGCAGCAGATAAAGCATGACCTCACCTGCTGCACCATTAGGTGTGCCCGCAGTCCCTGCTGTGTCATTCTTACACCTATGAGGCTTTGTCGTCACTTCCCGACCTAGGGCTATTCTTAGAACGGTTGAGGTTCCAGTGCTTAATAAATTGCGATACTTGAGAGTGATCTGTAAAAATTAGCATTTTCCCGTTGACTATAACACGGAGCTTGGCTGGATAGAGCATGTTGTAGTCCAATTGTAGCTCTCGAAGTTTCCTCTTTACAGGAGCGAAGAGCCGTCTAGCTTCTTGCACATGCTGCATGAAGTCTGGGTACAGGGACACCGCCATACCCTCATACTGTAGCTCTTTCACCTCCCTGGCATTACGAAGCGTGCTGTCTCAGGCCCTGTAGTTTAGTAGTCTTGCTATGATTGGGAGCGGCGGGGCCCCCGGGGCAGGCCTGGGTGCAAGTGATCGGTGCTCCCTTTCCACCACGAAGATGGCAGCGAAGCAGTCTTTTCCCGGCAATGTTATGAGTAGGCGCTCCACAAAGAGCTCCATATTGGGAATGTTTGTGGATTCCTCTATGCCTACTATCCGGAGGCCTACACCAGGAGCGGGCTTCCAAGTCCTCCGTCCTGGCCTGAACGATGTGTTTCTCAATGGAGCTGTGCGCTAGGGACGTTGAATTTAAGGTATCCTCAGCATCTGAAACGCACTGTTCAACTGTATCTAGTCTTTTCATATGTTTGTTCAGCCTTTTGGACATCCTGTCCATCCGGAAGGTTAATGCATCTATTTTACCATCTATTTTATTCAAGCTGTGCTGCATGGCTGCCAATATTTGCTTGAGGTCTGAGTCCTGAGCCGCTTCGCCTGCCTCCGACCCTGACTCGGAGGCATTTTTATCATGGTCCTGTTGCCTCTGTGACTTTCTAGGCTCAAACTGAAGTTTGGATTACACCTCCTCTGGCTACCCCATGCTGCCTGCTCATTGTCTATGGCAAGCGTCACCAGACCTCCAGGAGTGCAGCAATGCCCCCTCGAACCACTGTTCAGCCTAACGCGGGCCAAGACCACAGCTCTGTAGATGCTTGTTGCCTGGGGCAGTAGCAAATTTGGGAGTGCAGGCTCTGGCTCCCCCGGCAGCAGCAGGCGCAACAACAGAAAAGCACCGGCAATCCAGGAATGGCTGCACCCCCAACCCCCTCAATGAGCTCCGATGATAGGTCCCAAAAATGCGCTTAACGGCCATCAGGTAGTCTTAGATCTGCCCAACGAGAGCCAGAGACCTTGTGCGCCCCTCCGCCCCAATCCGCCACCAAGAGCACCGCGTTCTCTGCCCCCGGGGCAGTGGCAACAGGATAGCTACCGGGGGGGAAAACTGCAGTGCTGTGCTCCAATGATGGGCCTGAGAACCAGGTTAGTGGCTGTCAGGCAGTCTTTGATTTACCCCCCGGGGCCCAGTGTCCCTGTGAGAGCCCCCACCTCAGTCTGCTGTAAAGGCCGTCGTGCTTCCAGTCTACGGGTCTGCAGCCACCAGGGGAGCAATCAGGGACGGGGGACCACAACCGCTCTCACCTTAGGGATCTCAAGAGTGTTGCAGGCAATCCGCACCCGGCCGCGCCTCCCCGGCGTCCGTGTCCGGGCCTCGTTCTTCTGCTGTGGTTGGGCACAGCTCGTCCGCCGGTGCATCTCTGTGAAGCCAGGAGATGGCAATGCTCCCAGGACGACAGGCCGAGTCCTTCCACAGCTGCCACTGCAAGTCCGGATATTTGATGGGCCCTTCCTCTCGCTGTTACGACAGGCCGCTTTCCGCCAGCACACAGGTAATGGCGCTGTGTACGCCGTGAATAGGCCCCGACTACGTCTGCTGGGATCTCAATGCCCCCGGGCTCAGCGAGGCTTCGCAAGTGACTCGAGGGGTGTCTCCGCGTGCTGGCCCCCAGGACCCAGACCCCACCACAGGTACGTATAGTTGATCGGCACCTCCTTTCACAGTGCCGGCAGGCCACTCTCCGCCTGCTCACAGACAATGGCGTCAGGCTCGCGGATGTAGGTCCTGATTAAGCCCGCAGGAATTTCAGTGTTCCCGGGCTCTGCAGGGCTTCGCAAGTGGCTCGCAGGGTTCCCCTATGCTACACCTCCCAGGGCGCAAATTTTGCGGAGAGGATGCAGAGTGTTAGTCAGGATTCTGCAGGATAGTTGGCTGGTTGCCGTGGAGTGACTCTAACTTGCGGCCATCTAAGAGCCAGGCAAGCTCCGCCCCCCAAACAGCATCTGATGCTTGACGCATACTTTTTACTAACTTTGTACTGAGAGTTTTCCCAAATGTTTACATTTACAATACTTCCTAGTGAATTCCTTATTTTGTTATGTAGTACTGTCTTTAAAACAGGTTTTCCTTTAGTTGGTGTTAGTTCTAGCAGATCTCTGAACACTATTAAGCAGTTTCTACCAAATAATACATCGTAGTCAGTTTTTAAAATCTGCTGCATTCTTTAATGTATAAAAGCAAGCATTAGGTTTGAAACAATGGCGACTTCATGAATAATGAAAAGCTTCAATTTCTCTAATGCTCTTGCTACCTCATGACAAGCATCACCAGACAATTTGTTATATTCCAATTTTTTGTCATGTTCAACAGGTAGCATTAATAATAGATGAAGGGTAACTCCTTTAATATTACGTGCAGCAAATCCTGTTGGTGCAGTAACTACACATGACAAATTAGAATCTGTAGTCTTCTGTACATACATTCTGACTGCTTTAATCAATAAGCTCTTCCCAGTTCCAGCTTGGCCACTTATACTTATATATATTGTTAATGTTAATGTTAATGTTAATGAAGCTTGTAGAGCGCAGCTGTTGCCCAAAGGCGTCCTGGCGCTAAGCGCTACCTAGTGGGTGTCCTAAGAGGAAGATTATTCAGAGAAAAGCCAGGTTTTCAACCCCTTCCTAAATGAAAGGAGATCCGTGGCCTTTCTCAAATGCACAGGAAGATCATTCCAAGCCCTGGCGGCACAATAAAAGAAACTCCTGCCACCCCAGCTGGCTTTCTTAACTCGGGGGATAGTCACTAGCTTTGCTTCCGAGGAACGTAGCATTCTTCCAGGAACATACCAGAGTAATCGATTTCTCAGGTAAACTGGGCCACTGCCCACCAGGGCCTTAAAGACCATGCACAATGCTTTAAGCCGTGCCCGTTGTTTCACTGGAAGCCAGTGGAGATCTCGAAGACCCTTTCCCACTGAGACGAACCTGGGAGTGCCCGTTAGCAGTCTTGCTGACGCATTTTGCACAATCTGGAGTCTATTAAGATGTTTCTTTTGTAAACTCAAATACAGACCCGTTGCAGTAATCCAGTCGTGACAAAGCGAGCGCTGTGACTGCTGTCCTAAAGCTATCTTTAAGAAGAATTTGTTTTATTTTTCTCAGCTTTCTGAGAAGAAAGAAGCTGGTGGAGACCACCCCACTAACATGATCACCAAAGGTTAGTTTATTATCCATCACCACACCCAGGTTCTTTTGCTTTCGTAGTGGGGGCTGGAGGTATTCCCATTTCCTCTGGCCACCAGTCAGGTGTCCAGAGGTTGACATTGTTCCCAAATATCAAGACCTCCGTTTTACCGGCATTGAGCTTTAGGCAATTGGATGCCATCCAGCCTGCAACGGATTTCATGCAGTCGTGACATCTCAGGCTGGTCTCAGCTTCTTTACCCGGCTGAAGGGACAACACAATTTGAGTGTCGTCTGCATAAGACGTCACCTGAAACCCAAAGGATCCGATCAGGGCCGCCAATGGGGACACATATATATTAAAAAGCGTGGGACTAAGAGACGAACCCTGTGGCACCCCGCACGGAAAGGAAAACGGCTTAGACCTATTCTTTCCCAGGTCCACCGTTTGGGTTCTATCCGTCAGAAATGATTTTAGAAGGTTCCAGGCCCTGCCCTGAACCCCTGCTGTAGATAGCCGGTCCGTCAATACTTCATGATGGACCGTATCGAAGGCCGCCGAGAGGTCTAACATGATCAGAATCGCAGCACCTCCTTGATCCAAGGCCTCTCTTATTTCCTCCGATGCTTTAATCAAGGCTAACTCTGTGCTATGTTCAGCACGAAAGCCAAACTGCGTGGGATCCAATGAACAGTTAGTACGAAAAAACGTGCTAAGCTGGGTATTCATGGCCTTCTCAATAATTTTGGCTGGCAATGTGAGGCGTGAGAAAGGTCTATAACTGTTCGGATCGCTAGAGTCCAGTTTAGGCTTTTTTATCAAAGGAAGAATGGAGGCCTGTTTCCACATTATGGGAAAATGGCCCGACTCAAAAATTGAGTTATTATTATATTAGAACTGGTTTGTATGTAGAACATTCACACTCATTTTTTCATGCAGGAAATCATGTTCTACTTTATCTTTTACTTCATCAAACATGTCTTTGTGATTTGTATTCAATTGTTGCATTATTTGTTCTAAATCCACAGTTTCCTGTCTTGCTTCCTGTGTTGCATTCTCCACCTCATTCATAGCTATAGCAGCTTCATTTTGAATAATTGGTTCTCCAAGAGGATCTTGACTTCCAGTTGGTGAACTTTGGCTATGCTGAGAACTTTCCCATGCTATCTTATCAGCAATTGTTTCTTCTTGTTCAATCTCTTCTGTCAACATTTGAAGATAGACTTCTTACAACTGGATCCCTCACATCTCACTTGATGAATCTATTGCGGTTTTGGGATGTTCTTCTGATACTGCCGAATATGAAGAATGTTTGTTTATAGTAGCATTATTGGCAAGATCTTTAATTTTGCAACTCTGGAGAACAGAGAAGATACCCACTTTTAATGCTTGGAGGGCAAAATTATCTAAAGTAAAAGAATTGGAAAGGTATAATACTGAAGTACTTCCTACAGATACATCCTTTCAAGATGAGGACTCCTTCTTGGATAGTACGTATCCAGCATGTTGATTTTCAGAATGTCTGTACTCTCAGGGTGAAATTCTGCAAGATATTGTATTCAAGGAAAATACTTTAATACTCTATTATGACTGTTAGCAAGCCCTAAACATTTACAGACAACTCCTCTTGATTTAGAAAATAACCTAGCTGAGCTTAACCTGTCTGCAAACTCATAAGAGCCTATTTCTCTGTGAGAAAGCATTTTCAAACTAAAACTGTACAATTTCTTTGTAAGACTCTTTTCTGTTGAAATATCCTCCCACATCCCCTTCATCTCGGTCTTCACTGACTTCCTTATATAAGAAGTGACATAACAAGCAACAGCAATTGAGTTATCTGCAGCAAGCTGTAGATCCATGTTCCCATTTCACATCTTCAAAATCACAGGATTGTAGTAACTGATGTATTTTGAAGCTTCTGCTCTTCTGAGGCTGGATGTGTTCTTTGGTGATTTCCATTTGAGAGTGTGTCTGACTGCAGACAAAAAATGTTTAACTCTTTCTTCTGAGATCACAGGTCTTGGAAATCCAAAACGACATCTTGTATAAAATGGTTCCTTTTAACCTATATTTTCGATGACGGTATTTCCCACACCTATGATTTTGGATTCGTAGAACTTGTTGTCTTAACATTTTGGCAGCACTCTCCTTTGGGTTGATGCAAGTCACATACTGCTCTATGAAAGACAACACAGACTCATCAATGTCTGTTCCAAACTTTGGGGCATCTTTTACCCATAATAGCATGTGAATATATGGAGCACCTCTGGCTTGGTATTCTTTGTGCCAAAAGAAATCAGTCACTTCACTTAGAGATGGATTCGTTTTATTGCAGATTAAAGCCATCATGGCTTGAAATCTATGGTTAAAATATCTGCAAACGGTTGCAGGGTCCAATAAGCAGAGTTCTCCTGGGGTCTTTAGATTTATGTCTTTTATATTTGAATTTGCCTCTCGCAAGTGTCATCCCATGCATACTCAGCACAAATGAGTGTTAGAAACCATGTAGGCGCTCCTAAATTTCCCAACATTAATTTTAGTTCGCCCTGATAATGATACCAATATTTATTGGTCCCACGTTGACATGCCAAGAGATAAATCAAGTTGTATTCCAGCTGGTCATCTTTTCCGTGAATTTTCCCCACAAATTCTTTTGCAGATAGATTTTGCAGATTTACTCTTGTTTTCCAACTGTCATTTACAGCATAAGCCAATGCAGACAAATCACTTTCAAATAGTAGACGAAACATATAAGGGATACATTTACGAAATCTATGGTCCTCTGAATAAATTCTAGTAGATCTGTACTCGGCCGCTGGTATTTTTACAGGCTGATGATCATACATACCACCCACTCCAGTGGAGAGAGATGAGGGAAACAGCGAGCTTCTAAGCTTTTTCCCATACACTTAAGGGAGTTCCTTTTGCTTCTTTTGGTTGATATAGATCAATAGCATCTCCAACAATGGGGCCGATTCCGATCTCGCTCGGAGGCGCACCCAATACTATTCGGTCGGGAAAAAAGCCATGCGAAAGCCAGTTTCCCGACCGATCCGTACAGCACACCGAACGAGCAAGTACGATGCGCACAACAGCAAAAATTCCGGCCGAGCCGTACTCACCCAAACCAGGTCCTGTTCTCCGACCGAGGCGAATCCGGAAACGCCGAATCGAGTCGCACGGAAGGGAAAATGCAGCCCCGTCCGGCCGAACAAGTACGATGCGCTTTCCGTACGCGCCGAACCCGTCGCTACGCACGGCACGTCAAAGCATCCGGGAGAGGCGCACATAAGCTCCGAATCGCGCCACAACACGATCCACGGCTACGAGACGAACACGGCACCGACGAGGACGACGCGAAGCGACGAGGACGAAGCGAAGCGACGAGGACGAAGCCAAGCGACGAGGACGACGCGAAGCAACGAGAAGGACGAACGACACGAACCAACCATGAATCCCTTCGTCCCGATCATACCAATATTCTACATCTACTACCGGAACAGGCACGGACGCGTACGGCGCAGAAGGTAAGTCAGACACCAACCACAAAACACATACAACACGTACACGACACATCACACACATACACTGGGAATCTGAATATACTTACACCAGCAACAGCAGCACCATAGGGGCGGGATGCCCATCACCAATGCCACATATGCACACAGGGGCCTGAATGCGCGCCACCACCCCAACCCAGGGGGGCTGGATGCCTACCACTACTACCACCCTTAGCCAGGGGGCAGGATGCCCACCACTACTACCACCCTTAGCCAGGGGGCAGGAAGCCTACCACTACTACCACCCTCACCCACGGGGGCAGGATGCCTACCACTACTACCACCCTTAGCCAGGGGGCAGGATGCCTACCACTACTACCACCCTTAGCCAGGGGGCAGGATGCCTACCACTACTACCACCCTTAGCCAGGGGGCAGGATGCCTACCACTACTACCACCCTTAGCCAGGGGGCAGGATGCCTACCACTACTACCACCCTTAGCCAGGGGGCAGGATGCCCACCACTACTACCACCCTTAGCCAGGGGGGCAGGATGCCTACCACTACTACCACCCTCACCCAGGGGGGCAGGATGCCTACCACTACTACCACCCTTAGCCAGGGGGCAGGATGCCTACCACTACTACCACCCTTAGCCAGGGTGGCAGGATGCCTACCACTACTACCACCCTTAGCCAGGGGGCAGGATGCCTACCACTACTACCACCCTTAGCCAGGGGGCAGGATGCCCACCACTACTACCACCCTTAGCCAGGGGGCAGGAAGCCTACCACTACTACCACCCTCACCCACGGGGGGCAGGATGCCTACCACTACTACCACCCTTAGCCAGGGGGCAGGATGCCTACCACTACTACCACCCTTAGCCAGGGGGCAGGATGCCTACCACTACTACCACCCTTAGCCAGGGGGCAGGATGCCTACCACTACTACCACCCTTAGCCAGGGGGCCAGGATGCCTACCACTACTACCACCCTTAGCCAGGGGGCAGGATGCCCACCACTACTACCACCCTTAGCCAGGGGGGCAGGAAGCCTACCACTACTACCACCCTCACCCACGGGGGCAGGATGCCTACCACTACTACCACCCTTAGCCAGGGGGCAGGATGCCTACCACTACTACCACCCTTAGCCAGGGGGCAGGATGCCTACCACTACTACCACCCTTAGCCAGGGGGCAGGATGCCCACCACTACTACCACCCTTAGCCAGGGGGCAGGATGCCCACCACTACTACCACCCTTAGCCAGGGTGGCAGGATGCCTACCACTACTACCACCCTTAGCCAGGGGGCAGGATGCCCACCACTACTACCACCCTCACCCAGGGGGGCAGGATGCCCACCACTACTACCACCCTTAGCCAGGGGGCAGGATGCCTACCACTACTACCACCCTTAGCCAGGGTGGCAGGATGCCTACCACTACTACCACCCTTAGCCAGGGAGGCAGGATGCCTACCACTACTACCACCCTTAGCCAGGGGGCAGGATGCCTACCACTACTACCACCCTTAGCCAGGGGGGCAGGATGCCTACCACTACTACCACCCTTAGCCAGGGGGCAGGATGCCTACCACTACTACCACCCTTAGCCAGGGGGCAGGATGCCTACCACTACTACCACCCTTAGCCAGGGTGGCAGGATGCCTACCACTACTACCACCCTTAGCCAGGGGGCAGGATGCCCACCACTACTACCACCCTCACCCAGGGGGGCAGGATGCCCACCACTACTACCACCCTTAGCCAGGGGGGCAGGATGCCTACCACTACTACCACCCTTAGCCAGGGTGGCAGGATGCCTACCACTACTACCACCCTTAGCCAGGGGGCAGGATGCCTACCACTACTACCACCCTTAGCCAGGGGGCAGGATGCCCACCACTACTACCACCCTCACCCAGGGGGCAGGATGCCCACCACTACTACCACCCTTAGCCAGGGGGGCAGGATGCCCACCACTACTACCACCCTCACCCAGGGGGCAGGATGCCTACCACTACTACCACCCTTAGCCAGGGGGCAGGATGCCCACCACTACTACCACCCTTAGCCAGGGGGCTGGATGCCTACCACTACTACCACCCCCACTCATAGGATGGACAATGCATGACACAACAAGCACACCACAACCTAGGGAATGCAAGATTAAGACATCCCCCCACCACCATGACAAGCGTGTGAGCAGGCTGTGTCAAATGCCTACAACACCGAACATGACTTTGAACATACAATGTGACCCCTAGCACATGTGCCACACATATATGTGTGTGGCACCCACAATGCAAGCAGCCCATGACCATTGTGGCAATGGGGCCTAAACCCCCATCATCACAGTGACCAAAAGGTAAGTGTGGGGTCCATAGCTGAAGCACATTTTGACCATTGTGGCAATGGGGTCTAAACCCCCATCATCACAGTGACCAAAAGGCAAGTGTGGGGTCCATAGCTGAAGCACATTTTGACCATTGTGGCAATGGGGTCTAAACCCCATCATCACAGTGACCAAAAGGCAAGTGTGGGGTCCATAGCTGAAGCACATTTTGACCATTGTGGCAATGGGGACTAAACCCCCATCATCACAGTGACCAAAAGGCAAGTGTGGGGTCCATAGTTGAAGCACATTTTGACCATTGTGGCAATGGGGTCTACACCCTCATCATCACAGTGACCAAAAGGTAATTGTTGACAAAGAAAGAGCTGCAACTGCCAAACTGCATGGATCATTCCTGGTCACAGAACCAAAAACTCATCTGTGGCAAAGTAGTGTATGTGTCCCATTGCAACATAAATTGGGGGAGCCAAATACTGCAGTGCAAATGAAACATTCCTTTGGCCATGTGCAGACAAACAACACCCATGGGGGCTGAGACCGTCAACAGTCATCAATGACACAATGACAGAAGTGACCATCAGAATGCAGAACCACATATTTGCACCAATGGGCACACAAATGCAGATACCCTGTGGAGACAGCAGATGTGAGGTGAACAGATACCATACCATGGCAGCAATGGGACACACAAACCATGATCACTGTGCTGACCGATGACCTAGGAGTCCCAGGGACAGCAGGGGAAACACACCAAACAACATACAGCCAATGGCACACCCAAGATATGCCAATGCAGTGGTGCAGATGCACAAACACAAACAGGCAGACCAACACTGTCATCATACACAGCAGGTGAGGGGTGGGGGTGCCAGTGTCCCCAGGCAACAACACAACACATGAGGAGAGCTGAATACCAATCATACAGATGTGCATACACTGCCACACTAAGGTAACTCATGGATCCAAATCCCCTATGTGGGCAAGCAGGCATTGACAGGTGAGAGGGAGCACAAAACACACATGTCACACAGGCACGTAGGAACAACAACTGACACAGCAAGTCACAGACACACCACAGCACCAACCCCAGGGCCCCCACAATGTGGTGACCCTGGGCTGAATAAAAATACCACTGTGATGACAAAGCTAAATGTCGTTCACACTGTGAACCACAGTCAGGTGTCCTGAGCAACAAACTACCATCACACCTACACAAGCACAAATCAATCAGCATGGCCAGTAAGCCAAGGCCAACATGGAGGCAGGGGCCTAGCCGGGCAACAACTCTCATCTGCACACACTCAAGACCACACCCCTCGACCTCCAACAATGTGCAGCAGTGAAGTACACATGCACTGGTGACATTGCACATGCACCCATGACTATTCCAGGGTGGTGGGTGGGAACCAAGGTGTAGAAACACATCACACATGGACACTCAACAAGACTCCTGAATGTCTGACACACTGCACACTACGCTGTACATGGACATGACGGCAATACCACACCGACCAATGGGATCCCAGCCACAGTCACACACCAATGAAGAAGCCAAGGTCACCCACAAAGAACACACATAGACAACAACCAACATTGCAGCCCGGACCCTAAGGAGTGCCAGCAGTCACACACACAACGTGTCACAATCACTGAAAGATAACACAAACTGGAAATCACATGACAGGGGCAAACAACAAGTGCCAAAGGGAAACCTGACTGTGACCCATCTGCGTCTGCACACAAACTCTGCCCTGACAGCAAACACACCTATGGGTGACACCCTGATGACCAGTAATGTGCCATGCACCCACATCACAGAGAACACAGGGAGAAGACTTTGGGGGAACATAGCTCAAGTCAGCAAGCATCACAAACAGGTACAACACTAGGGATCACAGCATGCGCAGATGAATGGAAGTGAACACACAGACATGCACATACAACACACACCTTGGGCGCAGGCAATGTCACACGTGTACACACTGCCATGAGGGGACTCCACTCCTGTGTGAGGAAAGCTGTGCCATATGTTGCCTCAGTAGGGCCCCATCATGTCAGCTGAGCACTTGGTCACACAATCAACAATTAGCACCAAATGAGGGCTCCCATCACATCAGCCTGGTCATGGATGTGCCAACGGAATCATCAGCACAGATCCAACACACTTGTATAGCAATGTTGCACTGACTACACGGATGAGTCCCTCCCCATTGATGCCCAAACCTGCATGTCCACTGGAGATGGCAACACGGTCAGGGAAGTAGACAAATGCAACGATGGCAGGCACAACAGATGTGCAGGGGTGGAAGCCACAGATATGAAATTGCCAATGTAAGTAGGAAACCCATTGCCAAATACTGAACACATGACACCCTCAGATGCTGCTATTGATGACATGGATACACCACATGATAGGACACATTCCCCCTGGACCACATGGGTTCCTGCACAGTAACACTTCATAATCATGAGACCAGATATCACCATCACTGCAGCAAGGGCATGGTTAGCTGCACCAACAACATGTACATCTGAAGCATGAGCACTAGAGAAAAGAAAGTTGCTTTATTCAGCATATGTGTTGTTTGATAACGACGTCCAGAAGAAATGAGAGCAAAGGCCAATGGCCAGTCCATTGTCAAAGTTCAAACAGGGTGACACTGGCAGATGTCACCCTACGCATGCCTGCACAATACCAGGGACAATCCACTAGGAGGGGCAACCGGGGGGCAGGCCAGGCACCGCAGGGACAGGATCAGGGCTCACCAGGGGAGTCAGGGAAGGGGTGGTGGGTGCTGGAGAGCCACTGACAACTGCAGTGGAGGTGTCTGACATGGTGTGTGCCGTGCACAACTGGGGGCATGACTCAGATGTCGTGGGTGCCGGCACAACTGCAGTGGACCCTGCAGATGGGGTGGACAGGTCCGCCACTGCAGTGCCCAAGTCAGACAGGGCGGTAGTGGACTCCACTGCAGTGCCTACCTCCAGGGGAGGAGAATGGGGAACAGGCAAGGTGGGTTGGACAGAGGGGGAGGACACCCTCACCACATCAGTGGCACAGACAAGCGCAGCGGGGGTGTGGTGCTGGGAGAGCAAGTGGCAGGGGGAGAAGGCCGGATCCTCTTGGGGATGGTATATCTGTGGGTGGGGGAACCTGGGGCAGGGTGTGGTGGGGGCACCTGTGCAGTGGGGGCCTGAGGGATGGAGGACGGAGACCTTGTGCCTGAGCTGCAGGGCGGTGGCGGGGTCTTGCTCTTACCACTCCGGGGGACTTGCGGGTGGGGGCCTCAGTCCGTCTGCGCCTGGGGGAGGGTGTCCGGGGGCGAGGGGCACTCTGCTCCGTGTGGGTGGGCTTCCTCTTCCCCCGGGATGCTGGGGCAGCTTCATCGGTGGGGAAGAGGCCGAGGTCACAGAGGAAGAGCTGCTGTGACTTTGGGGTTGCAGGTGAGGCAAGGGAGGGTGCTTTGGAGGGAGAGGGAACTGAGGACTGCGCAGTGCATGTGGATGCGTGTGTGTGTTCCAGGGCCCCATCCCCTGTGAGTCTGGCTTCAGTCCCCTGAATGTGCGTGCGTGTGCGTTTTGTCATTGGCGTGTGTGTCAGTGTGCTGGATGTGTGTGTGCTGGTGTGTGCCTGTGCCGGTGTGTGTGTGCCTGGGATGGGTAAGGTGCTGGGGAGTGTGGATGGAGCAGAGGCAGGAGGGGTGAGGGACCGTTTGAGGAGGGACACTGCTGCCGTCAGGGAGGAGTCCATGGACCTATTGCCCCTCTGTAGGTCAGACATGCCCGATGAGATGCCCTCCATGAACGACACCAGCTGAGTCAACAGCGCGGTGTGCGCATGGAGGACACTCAGCATGGCTGTCTGCCCTACATGGAGCTGGCGAAGGAGGTACACAGACTCCTCACTCAGGGCAGCAGGGGACACAGGGGCAGGGGTGCGGTGCCTGGCCCAAAGGAGACACGCTCCCGGACATGGGAGCCTCCACGGACCTGGGGAATGGGAGCCGATGGGAGGGCGGTGGTGGTGCTGGTGGTGGCGGGGACAGCAACACTAGCTGGGGTGTGGTGGCTGCTGACACCCGCCTCCACAAGGGAGTCATCCTCCGAGTTGCTCTGGTCCTCAGCTGAGGTGGATGCTGCTGAGGACTCCTCGGTGTGGCTCCCCTCGCCCTCCGTGCCACTGGGTCCCTCCGACCACTCCTCGGCTGCTGACCCAGTCTGGCTCTCCGGCTCGTCCTGGTCCGTGGAGCTGTCCCCTTCCGTGGCCGTGGATGTATCTGCAAACAATGGGGAAACAGACAGACATCAGTCACCTGCACATAACGCACACACCACTGTGAGCACAGCACATCACAGAGCAAGCCCTGGCATCATTAGTTGTACATTGCTAAAAGTGCACTAATTGAACAGGAGAAGTCAATTGTCAGTCTGATGCCAAGCATGGCACTCACATCCCACATGGCCTTGCACCCATCTGTCTGGTGTCTGTTGGATTGCAACACCCCAGTGTTGACACATGCACCAAGTACACAGTAGTTGGACAGTGCAGAGGACACGGTGTGGACACATCACAGCTCTTGCCACTGAGTCAGTACAGGTTTACGGATGTAAGGGATGCCCAGAGTCAAATAGGAAATGCATGTGATGCATACCAGCGACAGACACCATGATGCACCCATGTCCTGATAGCCAGCGCCACTATGGTGTGCATGTAGCACATGTCACTCCCCTGCAGGATCACCAATCAGTAGACACATGCCATGGCGGAGGCATGACTGCAAAGTCATACATCACTGTCTCAGTGATGTATGACTTTGCAGCCAGACAACAACACTCTGCACTGTGTCACAATAGTAGGTCATGGGGAATGCAAGTCCTGGAGCTGCACAAGTGCACATGTACATCCCCCACAACACATCCTCTTAACCCTCATCTGTCCAGGTCATACCTATTGGACATATGGGAGACCTGTGACACTACCCTCTGAACCTGAGCCCCTCACACTCTGCTGTGCATGGGGAACAGCTGCCTGAACTTCACATTTACATGCCCCATTCTGCATGGGCAGCTGATCAGACACCTATGTGTCACACAAGTATCGTCTCCTATGGTCACATCTCCAGTGGCATGCTGAGCCCCTACCAAGAAACTCCACAGCAGTCCTGGCGACTAATCCACAGCACACTGACACAGAGGCAGACACCTGAGGGGTCAAATCACTGTGCACAATGTGTCCGCTGATACACGGGAGTGGGAGTACAGAGTGTATTGTATGGCCTGGAGTAGGCATGACTGTCCAGCCCCACATGAATGAGGGATGAGCCCTGGACTGTAGGCAGCTGGCTAAGTATGTGTGACACACGTCATATACATACTCCTGGGGCCCAAACATTGTTCCCACCCGCAGCATGGGTGTGTGCCAGGTACCCCAGCCACATGTGGTGGATCAGCTCAGCAATTGGACCACAGATCAAAGTAACACGCTGAATACATGTCAGAATACAGGCATTGTGTAAGCAATGGACCCACCCATGATGCCCACCACAGAGTCAGGGAAACAGATGCTGTCTCCCACCTTGAGTCAAGCAAACTGCAAGGACACAGTCCTAAGTGACAGAATTCCCTGCATGTAAGGGCCACACCTGGGTATCAGATGAGGAGTGGGCAGTGCACAATAGAGGGACATGGCTCCTGGACAACATGACTGCTGTACTGTGGCAGTTCAACCTGGCCCGAGGAGGGCACATAGCATGTTAGACAGAGTACACAGTGCAGTCTTTGACTCACCCCCTCCTTGCTGCTCTCTGGCCTTCAGCTGCCCATCCAGGTCTGGAAAGACCACCGCCAGGATCCTGAGCATGTGGGGGGTCAGGGTCCGTGTTCCGCCCCTCCTGCGAGGAGGCGACAGCTTCAGCTGGACCCGTGCAATCCTCCGGGTCCAGCCCCGAAGGTCCTGCCACCTCTTTTGGCAGTTGCGGATCCGGCGCTTGTAGACCCCCACGGACCGGACAGCCCGGACGATGTCCTTCCATATCTCATGCTTCCGATGGGCAGAAGCCTGTCAGGATGACAAAGTGATAAGGCCATTACTACACATGCAACATATCCGTGCATGACACAGTTGCATATACATGTCGCAATCACAGGGGCACATGGTGTACCCAGGCAGTGCACGGCTGCCCATGGACAGTTTTCCAGAAGTCACTACATGGTATCATTGCATGGGGAGTAAAACCCTGTTCAGAAGCACTGTCACTGCACCATACCTGTCCAGTGCAAGTCACTACACACTATGGGGGGTGACAACTACTCAGTGAGCCTGCTAGCCAGTGGTGTGCTGACTCTCAGCCTTGCTAGTCAGACAAAATGCACATTCAGAAAGGCAGTGCACAGAACACTCACCTGCTCCCCTGGTGTCCCATACAGCTTGCTGTACTGTGGAAGTAGGCTGTCCAGCAGGGCCTGGTTCTCCTCAAGGCTGAAGGCTGGGGCTCTCTCCACAGTACGTGCCATTGCAGGGTCCAGAGGGGCAGAGACAGCAGCAGTGCAGTGGCAGATGTCGTCCTGGAGCATGTAGTGCAGGCAAGTGGGCTCTCAGGGGAACAGGCAGCAATATATATGTGCTGGAGAGGCAGATACTGTCCCTTGTGTCCAAAGTGATAGGTCCAAGTCGTTTGCATCTTCTGAATCTGGCCAATCCATGGAATAGCAGCACCAAAACACGCCCACAGCATCCTTCAAAACTTCAACTTCATGACATACATGATTTTGCAACATTGTTGTGGGTGACCAACTGATTTTCCAGCAACCGACTCGTTCGAAATTCGAAACGCGTCCGTTGCCAGGCAAGCCCATTGTCAATGGGTGCGCACCGATCGGTCCATTGAGGTACAACGCGCACAGGGGTACAACGCGTACCCGCACACATTGAAAGCAATGGGCCGGCCGGAGGCACCGATCGGTCCATTGCTGTTCAACGCGCACAGGGGTACAACGCGTACCCGCACACATTGAAAGCAATGGGCCGGCCGGAGGCACCGATCGGTCCATTGCTGTTCAACGCGCACAGGGGTACAACGCGTACCCGCACACATTGAAAGCAATGGGCCGGCCGGAGGCACCGATCGGTCCATTGCTGTTCAACGCGCACAGGGGTACAACGCGTACCCGCACACATTGAAAGCAATGGGCCGGCCGGAGGCACCGATCGGTCCATTGCTGTTCAACGCGCACAGGGGTACAACGCGTACCCGCACACATTGAAAGCAATGGGCCGGCCGGAGGCACCGATCGGTCCATTGCTGTTCAACGCGCACAGGGGTACAACGCGTACCCGCACACATTGAATGCAATGGGCCGGCCGGAGGCACCGATCGGTCCATTGCAGTTCAACGCGCACAGGGGTACAACGCGTACCCGCACACATTGAATGCAATGGGCCGGCCGGAGGCACCGATCGGTCCATTGCTGTTCAACGCGCACAGGGGTACAACGCGTACCCGCACACATTGAAAGCAATGGGCCGGCCGGAGGCACCGATCGGTCCATTGCTGTTCAACGCGCACAGGGGTACAACGCGTACCCGCACACATTGAAAGCAATGGGCCGGGCCGGAGGCACCGATCGGTCCATTGCTGTTCAACGCGCACAGGGGTACAACGCGCACCCGCACACATTGAAAGCAATGGGCCGGCCGGAGGCACCGATCGGTCCATTGCTGTTCAACGCGCACAGGGGTACAACGCGTACCCGCACACATTGAATGCAATGGGCCGGCCGGAGGCACCGATCGGTCCATTGCTGTTCAACGCGCACAGGGGTACAACGCGTACCCGCACACATTGAAAGCAATGGGCCGGCCGGAGGCACCGATCGGTCCATTGCTGTTCAACGCGCACAGGGGTACAACGCGTACCCGCACACATTGAAAGCAATGGGCCGGCCGGAGGCACCGATCGGTCCATTGCTGTTCAACGCGCACAGGGGTACAACGCGTACCCGCACACATTGAAAGCAATGGGCCGGCCGGAGGCACCGATCGGTCCATTGCTGTTCAACGCATCACTGTATATGTGACTGGCATAGGTCAGCATGCCTGTCTCAGATGGACATGTGCCAGCCACAGATAGCTCCCAGGGAGTGAGGGGCACACCTACATCACGACAGCCTGTCCAAACCTTATCATAAGGCATGTAAGGCTGCATTTCCTATTGTGTGTATGTTGGTGTACATGTTGTCCTGTGGGTGTCACCTGTGGGCAGCCACCCCCAGGCTGTGCACGTGTTAATGGGGACAGGATCCTGGGTGTTACGTGTACGTGACCACTGTGATGTGCAACTGTTCATATCTGTGCATGTGTCATGGTCACATTTCACAGTGGTGTTTGTGTATGTCATGTCACATACCCCGTGAGTCCCATGTGGGACGGTATGTTTGAGCCAGGGTGTCCCAGTGGCACAATAGTGATGGCCCTCCACAGTCTTTGTGCATGTAGTGTTTACAATGTCTCTGATTTCATGTGCACAATGGGAGACAGTCTCCACATCCACGTTGTGTGTGCATGGACTCTGATGTTGTGCGTGTGTGTCACAGACGTCCATGGCTCTCCTGCCATGGCAAGTGTGGCCACTACCTGTGGGGGTCATGTTTGTTTTGTTGTGGTGTACACATGATACTCCAGGTGATGCCAGTGTCCATGTGGCATTACAGGGTCCCTGGGAATGTGCCTGTCGTTGAGCTGTGGTGCCTGGGGCACATCTGTCCTCACATGTCACTGGGGGGTGACTGTGACACAGCATCATGATATCCAATGGGCCAACCTGGGACAAATTGATGCCACCTGTAGGACCGTGTTGACAGATGTTGGCCATGTATGTACCATACATGTCGTTCCGGTACTGCACACTTCATGTAGTTGTGCCTCATGATGATGTATGTTGGGATCTTGAGTGTGTTCAATGCCGCATATGTGGGGTGACTGACGATCTTGCTTACTTCTCCTCTGCACTGCAGGGCTCCTGCTGTCCATCGGCCATTCCCAGACCTGGCAACGATGGTGGAACGGGACAGCATCCGACGGTACCGCTTCACCAGGCAGCTGATTGAGGATTTTGCAGTGCAGTTGTCCCCACATTTGCAGCCTGGCCGGCCGTATCCTACAGCGCTGACCCCCAAGGTGAAGGTGATGGCAGCCCTACACTTCTTTGCCACCGGTACCTTCCAACATACTGTGGCGTCTGCTGGTGGGATGTCACAGACCATGTTCAGCCGTGTGCTCCGCGATTTCTTGGCGGCAATGTTGCTCTTCCTGAACCGGTACATCTATTTCCCTAGACTGCGACGACTCACTGACGTGAAGAGTGACTTTTATGCCCTGGGGAGGATGCCGCATGTCATTGGCTCCATTGATGGGACACATGTGGCTTTGGTACCACCACAGGCCCAGGAGCAGGCCTACAGGAACCGCAAGCACTACCACTCGGTCAATGCACTGGTGGTGTGTCTTGCAGACATGACCATCACACACGTGTGTGCCCGTTTCCCTGGTTCAGCACACGATGCCTTTGTGATGAGGAGTAGTCGCATCCCCAGGTTGATGGCACAGATGCAGAACCAGCGTGCCTGGCTTGTCGGTGTGTACTGACTTTGTGCCATTGTGTGTGATCTGATCTGTAGTATTCCGCCCACTTTTCCAAGTCAGCTGATGTGCACTTGTCTGTCCGTAGGTGACTCGGGATACCCCAACATGCCGTGGTTGCTGACACCCCTCAGGAACCCTGTGACACCTGCCCAGATGCGCTACAATGAGGCACATGGTCGGACCAGGAGAGTGATTGAGCGGACCTTTGGTCTCCTGAAGAGCCGCTTCCGCTGCCTGGACAAGACCGGAGGGTCCCTCCCATATGCCCCTGCGAAAGTGTGCAAGATTATCATCGTCTGCTGCATGCTCCACAACCTGGCAGTGCGGAAGGAGTTGCCTCTCATCCAGGATGACGATGACCAACATCCGCCACCTGTGGAGGATCCTGGCCTGGACCACGATGCCAGTGACGATGATGATGATGATGGTGATGGTGATGTCCGCACACAGCTCATCACCAACTTCTTTAGCTGAATGTGAGTATCCTGAGGTGTCATGTGAATGATGTGAGTTGGCATGATGTGTGGGTGGTGCTCTGGTGCTGTTGGAGTGTGTCCATGGGCTACTTGACAGGATGTGTGTTGCGATGTGTGGTGACAGGTGGGCTGTACTCCCCAACAGTGTTGACATGCTAACTTGGTTCTGGGTGGGTATCTTGTAACATGTATTGTGCATGAGTTTTGCTGTTCTGTCCTGTACTGCATTGCTTTTGACTGTGTGTCATTTCTGTCCTTCACAGGGTACTTTCAGATTCGTTTGGTCAACTGTGTCCACCGACGACGTGATTGCACATCCAGGCTGGTAGCTGTTGTGTCCCTACAGGTGATGTGCGCCACACCCATGGACTTCCTTCTGTCTACAGTTGTTGACTGTGTGCCCGCTACCAGGTGGGGTTACCTTGCATCTGTAGTGGTTACGGCATGTTGCTACTGTGTAATAAACCTGTGCTTCACTTAGTGATGTGCGTTGTCTGTGGTCACACATTTGACTGCCATTTGCTTACTGCACCTGTGGGCTACTTGACTACAACTGGGAATGGGTGTGGTGTCTGTGCATTGCACCGTCTTCCCTGGCAACATCAGTGTAGGCAATGAGTCAGATGGCCTAGGTGTGTATGTGTTGTGTAGCCCTGGTGGTGTGTCTCCCTCATATGTGTCACGTTGCCTGTACTCACATGCCTGTGTTGTCCTTGCTGTTGCAGTTCGCATACACAGTGTAATTTTGCAGTTCATCATCCCCATAACAGCACCCACGTTGGAATCACGACAGAGGCAAGTATGGTGTATTAGTGTGTTTATTGTGATACATCTGTGATAATAGTGCATAGGATGGATTGTGCTGTACATGAATCTTGCAATCCCAAGTTCCTAGATGAATAGAAAGTCCAGGTAGACAGGATCCCCAGTATCGGGGCCACAGTTGTCTGACACATTGTTCCAACTTGTACTCCCCATGCAATGTGTGGGAGTAGTGTTGCCATCAACAGGGTGAACAGTCTGTGCACAAAGGCGAAAATCCAGAACAGGTTCAGGCTTCCTGGGAGTTGCGCTTGGCCATCAGCCTCTCACTTTCCCCTCCTCGGACGACCCCTCTTCTTGGGGGGGCCCTCAAGTGCAGGCTGCTGCGGTGCAGGGGACTCTCCGCCAGAGTCCTCCTCCCTCCCTGTGGCAGTTGCAGTTTGTTCGGTACCAGATGTTGTTGGCACACAGGGAGGTGTGGACTGGTTGCTGTTCATCTGGCGGAGGCATTGTAAAATGTCCCTGTGCACCGCCGTCATCTCATGTAGTACATCCCACTTGGACTCCACGCGGGACATGTGGGAGTCCACACGTGACATGTGTGACTCCACGTGGGACATGTGGGAGTCCAAGCGGGCATGATGGGCAGCCTGCTGCTGTTTGATGTCTCTGAGGAGCCCCACTACCTGGCTGAGCTCTCCGGTGCTGGACTGGTACGCATCAGCTATGCGTACCAGTTGTGGGTCTTCATGCACACCAGCAACGTCTGCAAGCAGCGACCTCTGTCTCCCACCCCTCCCACCACCCCTGCTGACATGTGCAGTGTGTGCAGTTGCACGCACAGATAACCCTGGTCCACCTTGGGGGTGGTGGTGGTGGTGGTGTCCATGGCCCCAGGTTGGTCCAGGGTCACTGCGCTGGTGTTGTTCCTTATTCTGTCCATGTCGGCAGGGATGGTATTCGTGGTGACAGTCGTTGGAGGGGTGGGTGCAGGGGGTGCAGCTGGTGGACCTGCTGGTGCTGCAGCTGGTGGTCCTGCTGGTGCAGCATGTTGACTTGCACCGGATGTGCCAGGTTGTTCATCGTCCGAGGAGGACAGAGGCTGTACGACGCCAGTGAGCTCGGCATCCTCTTGAGCCTGGGACTGGGACTCCTCAGCGTCTGCTGCTGTGTCCCTATCATCACCTGTTTTTGGGAGACACAAACAATGTATGTCATGTTTCTGCAGGCATCAGTGGTTGACACACCTGACAGTTGTGACTGTGCCTCGGGGTGCGGGCCTGTACATTGTATTGTCCTAAGTCGTCACAGTCAGGGGTTGATATTGGTGTGGCACATTGTCCTGCATTATTTGGGCATTTCTATGTATTCTCTGGGGTGTGAACATGGTCTGCATTGATTGTGTTTGGTTGACAGCCAGACCTCCTTCCCACCCACCCACCCACCCAGTCAGTTATCCCACCATGGAACGTGCTTGCATTGCAGGGAGTGTAAGTTGTCTCTCAGGATGTCAGTCAGTGGTGTCCTGCTGTTTGTTGGTGCACAGTTGGCAGCAGGGCCTTGTGCTCCCCACAGCAGTAGCCAGTGTCAGCCATCTTGTGAGTCCTTCTCCACTCCCTGTGATGTGAGCATGGTTCAGGGTGGTGTTGATGGGACAGTTGTGAGGCTGAGCAATGTCTGTGACTACGACTCCCATCATGCTATTGCCTCCACCCCCTTCCCAGCATGCCCATGCTTCCTTCCTTTGACTCTGCTTCCCTGTGGGGTGGGCTGGCTGTGCTGACAGGATGGCTGGGAGTGTTGTCCTGGCAGTTGTTTGGCTAAGAGTCCCAAGAGTGTCCCTGTGCTTCACACAACATAACCCAGGGTGGTGGTGCTTTGTGGGATCTTGTGTTAGGATGGAGGGCATTGCATTCTACCAGGTGGGTACTGTGGAGTTTGTGTTGGGGGGTGTGAGGGGAGGTGCTGGTGACTATGGTCAGTGCTGCAAGTCCCCCTTCCCACCCAGCCAGCCAGATATCCCACCATGGAACGTGCTTGCATTGCAGGGAGTGTAAGTTGTCTTTCAGGATGTCAGTCAGTGGTGTCCTGCTGTTTGTTGGTGCACAGTTGCCAGCAGGGCCTTGTGCTCCCCACAGCAGTAGCCAGTGTCAGCCATCTTGTGAGTCCTTCTCCACTCCCTGTGATGTGAGCATGGTTCAGGGTGGTGTTGATGGGACAGTTGTGAGGCTGAGCAATGTCTGTGACTACGACTCCCATCATGCTATTGCCTCCACCCCCCTTCCCAGCATGCCCATGCTTCCTTCCTTTTGACTCTGCTTCCCTGTGGGGTGGGCTGGCTGTGCTGACAGGATGGCTGGGAGTGTTGTCCTGGCAGTTGTTTGGCTAAGAGTCCCAAGAGTGTCCCTGTGCTTCACACAACATAACCCAGGGTGGTGGTGCTTTGTGGGATCTTGTGTTAGGATGGAGGGCATTGCATTCTACCAGGTGGGTACTGTGGAGTTTGTGTGGGGGGGTGTGAGGGGAGGTGCTGGTGACTATAGTCAGTGCTGCAAGTCCCCCTTCCCACCCAGCCAGCCAGATATCCCACCATGGAACGTGCTTGCATTGCAGGGAGTGTAAGTTGTCTCTCAGGATGTCAGTCAGTGGTGTCCTGCTGTTTGTTGGTGCACAGTTGCCAGCAGGGCCTTGTGCTCCCCACAGCAGTAGCCAGTGTCAGCCATCTTGTGAGTCCTTCTCCACTCCCTGTGATGTGAGCATGGTTCAGGGTGGTGTTGATGGGACAGTTGTGAGGCTGAGCAATGTCTGTGACTACGACTCCCATCATGCTATTGCCTCCACCCCCTTCCCAGCATGCCCATGCTTCCTTCCTTTTGACTCTGCTTCCCTGTGGGGTGGGCTGGCTGTGCTGACAGGATGGCTGGGAGTGTTGTCCTGGCAGTTGTTTGGCTAAGAGTCCCAAGAGTGTCCCTGTGCTTCACACAACATAACCCAGGGTGGTGGTGCTTTGTGGGATCTTGTGTTAGGATGGAGGGCATTGCATTCTACCAGGTGGGTACTGTGGAGTTTGTGTTGGGGGGGTGTGAGGGGAGGTGCTGGTGACTATGGTCAGTGCTGCAAGTCCCCCTTCCCACCCAGCCAGCCAGATATCCCACCATGGAACGTGCTTGCATTGCAGGGAGTGTAAGTTGTCTCTCAGGATGTCAGTCAGTGGTGTCCTGCTGTTTGTTGGTGCACAGTTGCCAGCAGGGCCTTGTGCTCCCCACAGCAGTAGCCAGTGTCAGCCATCTTGTGAGTCCTTCTCCACTCCCTGTGATGTGAGCATGGTTCAGGGTGGTGTTGATGGGACAGTTGTGGGGGGGCAATATGTGTGACTGCGACTCCCATGATGCTATTGGCTACACTGACTTGGCCAGCATACACAGAATTCCTTCCTTTGAGTGGTCTTCACTGTGTGTTGGTGTTGTTGTGGTGGCTACATGTGTGGATGTGTGTGTTAGTTCTATTTGTGCCACTGCCTAGCTGTAGTTGTGGTTGTGTTTGTACATGTGTTGGCACAGTTGGATGTGACTTTTTGATGGCATGTGTTGTGTTTATCTGACTGACATACACATTTTGGGATGATTCTGTTCTAGTTGCTGTGTAATTGCTATGTGTGCATGGTTTGACTCTCCCCTTGACAGTGATGTGTGTGTTTTGTGGCAGTTTATTGTGTACATTTGTTGTGTACTCACCAGGCTCTGGGATGTTCTCTAGTCCATATACGCTCACTGGCGGAAGGATGGCCCGCACCTTCTCCTCCCAGGGCCTGAGGTATATTGGCTTGGCAGGAGGGCCACTGCCGGTATGTTGGCTGTTGATGTAGTCTATCTTCAGCAGGTCCCGTACCCTCCTGCGCACGTCATACCACCTGTTCTGGATGTCCGTCTTTGTGCGCCGACATGGTGATTGGGCGTTCACCCTGTTGATGATCCTCTCCCACATCTTGGTTTTCTGCGACATGGGGGTCTGTTGGACCAGAGTGCCAAACAGCTGTGGCTCCACCCTGAGGATCTCGTCTACCAGGACTTCCAATTCACAATCTAGGAACTTGGGATTCTTCTTGGGGGCATGGTGATGGGTGGTGATGGTGAGTGATGTGTGTGTTGGTGTGCAGGTGAGGGTGTGTGAGTGTGTGTTTTGCTGGGTGTATGTGAGGTAGGTATTTGTTGGTGTGCTGATGGTGTGTGGCTTGTGTGAGGGGTGAGCTGTGGGTGTGTGGTTGCTTTCTCTTGGGTGCTGGCAGTGGAATGGCATTTGCAAAGGCTCATGGTAGTGATTTGTGTCCTTTATATAGGTGGAGTTGTGGGTGTGTCTTTGTTCTCTGTCCCCACCCCCCAGTATTTATTGGCTTGCTAATTGCTTGTTTGGCCTTTTTTTGGGTGATTTTTCCTTTGTGCTGTTTGTGTATGTTGGAAACGTTCTTGTGACCGAGTCGGACCCTGCATTGGTCTCGTACGGTGTTCTCCGTTTCGTTCACGCTGTGTTTGTGCAGTTTTGTATGCTGCGTACGCGTCGGTCGCGGTGTATTGTGTTGCTTCGGCTCGGTTTTGTATGCGTGTCGGTCGTACGGCTTGTCCTCCGTCCGACTCGGTCGGGTTTTTCGCGCCTTGCATCGTACTTTGCGGGTTGGAGTTGGCGGGTACGATTCGGTCGGATTTGTTCCGGGTGCGTGTCGGTCGGTTGGATTCGCGTGTTTTTCCGGCCGGATTGCTATTTTCCGAGCGGCTCGGTCGGTCGGCTTGGTTTCCTGACGTGTCGGTCGGATTTATCGCGGCTTGCATCGTACTTGGCGTGTCGGGCGCCACTGGTACGTGTCGGTCGGTAATTTTTCCGGCTCCGAGTCGGTCGGTGCTTTTTCCGGCCCGAATCGGAATCGACCCCAATGTCTTTAGAATGTAGGGGATGGATGGAATATGTACCTTTTTTTAGCATGCGTTTACAACGCATGCCATAACAACGCGGTCGTTACAACGACCGCGTTGTTATTTCGCATACCGTTACAACGTAAGTCGGAACAACGACTTGCTGTAGGGGGCGCTGGATGTTGGAATAGTATAATTTACTATTCCAACTCCAGTCTGTGCGGACACTAGGGAAGGTGTTGGATTTTAAATCCAACACCTTCTGCCCCCTAACGCAAGTTGTTTTTCCGACTTGTGTTGTAACGGTTTGCGAAATAACAACACGGTCGTTGTAACGACCGCGTTGTTATGGCATGCGTTGTTCCGCATGCAAAATAAACGCTGTTCACCGATGGATGCTATAATGTTCATACATTTTTCTACTCCAGATTGATCCATTTTTTCTTTCTGTCCTGACCTGTCAGTGATGATTTATTGTCCTCCAGATGTGTGACATCTTGAGGAATTTCTGCATTTTTATAATATATATTATTTTGCACCAGATATGAAGTTGTTAACTTTACTAACATCTAACCCTTGCCATATCTTTTTACTCTTGGTTGGGACACCATTTAGTGGAATTACAAGTCCCTCTTTCAAATTTCTCTCTACCCCTATATTTTCAATGTTTACCTTAAAATATAATGGCAAGTATACAACCCTACCTTTGAGACCTTTCTGGAACTCACTTGGAGGTAATTTCCATGTCTTTGGCTCCATGCCAAATATTGCTTGAAATGGATGCATAGACTGTATTACTATGGGTTCATAAACATTCAAATCTTTAAGTACTTCTGGAACAGGAACTATTTCTAAGCTGATGTGTACTGCTCTAGTAGGCATTTTGTTTTCCTCTAACTTAATATAACAGTACTTATATATACCTTGTCTGGTGGACAAGTCAAACCGTTCCTCCACAAATAAGTAAACAACAAATTCACGCCACTTATCATTATTCTCTTTTTCACTTTTTATGTACAAATCAGCATTACCAGTTTGACTTTTGTAGTGAGTGCATCAACAACATATACAAACACAGTTTGGTTTCTCAGAAGACACTGTTTTAAAGTTTGTAATTTCTTTTTCAAAATTACCAACACTAATACCTGTCTACTGTTCTGCAACTCCTGTTGGTACCAACTCTTCATTTTCCCTACACTCCTGCTCTGGTCCAAAGAAAAGGAACTGAACATCATCACAAATGTTTTCTACCTCTACTAAAGTACCATGCTAAAGAGCTCCATTTATTTCTCCTAAATATAGAGCAGGCGTTTTCACATTGTAAAGCCTTCTAACGAAAGTTTGCATTTTGGAGTGGTGTACATCTAACATTCTGAAATGATGGAAGGTGCTTTGGCACACTTTCTTTGATAGACACACTAGTGAGTTTCCATTTAGACTTTTCCTTGAAACGTTACACCAGAAATTTCTCAATATATCAATTGATTGCTGTTGAATACTGCAAACACTACTACAATTCCATTTGTATACAGGAGCCTGTCTACGCCTTCCTTACATATCTTCAGCAATCACTTCCACATTTCTAGGTATCATTACTTCTTTTGGAATAGGAGTACTATTCTTCATTTCATAACAACATCCAGATTCATAATCTACGAGCACTAATGTGTTGTCTTCCAAGTAGCCATTTTCATTAAAGAAAGGCTCAATACTCGAAGTATGTATCCATTCACCACTAAAAATCATGCAAAAGTTTGTTCTATTCACAAGTCTTTTCTTGCTTTGTCTTTTGTTCATAGCATTTCATCTAGTGTTGTCATTCTCTTTAGAGTCAAAACAAATAGTGCCCTCTTGAGAGCAGACACCTTATTGACTACAACCTCAACACGTTTCTTTTGTCTCAGTACTTCTCTTCTTCTTTAATACATTTCAGACTTCTACTTAAATTTTGTATTACTCTACTGCAAAACATTCTAAATCTAATTTCATTAAACAATTGCTTCTGTCTTCTAGTAAAAGTGTCTCCTTTTCTCTTCGGATTTTCAGTCTTCCTTCCATGTATTTGTTCACCTTTCTTAGTGCGTCTTATATATTCTTGTGTATTAACTCAACTTTTCACTTTTTCTAATTGAGCTCAAACAATTTTAAGGAATGTCTTTGTCCTCTTACCAGCAGTTCTTTTCTCTTCCACCAGCTTTTCTGCATTTTTCTCCTTTTGTTTCTCAGTTCCGAGGAGATAATATTTTTGCTGCTGTTTCTTTCTTCAATGACTTTTTGATGGCATTGTAACTCTCTGTGGCTAACTAGATATTAATTTCTAAAAATGAAAAAAACAAAAGTACATTCACCAGTTAATGACATACTATTGCATTACATTTTTTTACTATTTAATCGTTTACTTTATCTAAGCACATATAGCTTATTGATTCTTCAGACTACACATATCAACCTCCCATACAGTCTAACTGCACAGTATGTCAGTGGTAACTTATACGTAGGGAACGAGCAGCTTTGGACAAGTTTTAAGTGACAAGAGAGACCACGAAAAAAAACTGCATGTACAACCTCAAGTATAGCAGAATCAAAATATAACAAATGTATGGAAGACTACAAAGTGTCAGTTGTTTGCCAGATATCTAAATGAGCAACACAGAGGTTAAAAACAAATATATATAGATATAAAGAAGTAAGTGAACTCCTAAGACCAGAATACAATGGGAGTATACGCCCACATGGGCGGGACATAAAAAGCCATCGCGAGTGCGATGTAAGTGACTGCCGCTTTACCTCCTGACAAGCCAAGCCAGTGATCAAGGGTGAGGGAACGCCCGAAACGCGTATGGAATTCTTGGCACATTTGTGAGCTGGAACTAGCGATGTTGATGCCCTGCACGTCCTGAAATAAAAAAGGAATACAATACGACAGTGTGTGGCGCCTTCAATGTTGGGAGCTCGTTCATATGGATATGTTAGCGGCCTGCTCTGGTCACGAGGGCACCCCGCTGCAGACGATGTGGGTCCAGCGCCTTGACTTACAGGGTGCTTTCGGAACGGCGTGTCCGTATTGCATGGACTTTCATTGAAGCGGAGCTACAACCTTGCCTGTATGCAGTAACCCACTGTGGTATTGAAATTTTAATTTAGGAGAATCTGTCGGCACCCAGTTGGGATATAAAGAAATAAGTGAACTCCTAAGACCAGAATACAATGGGAGTATACGCCCACATGGGCGGGACATAAAAACCCATCGCGAGTGCGATGTAAGTGACTGCCGCTTTACCTCCTGACAAGCCAAGCCAGTGATCAAGGGCGAGGGAACGCCCGAAACGCGTATGGAATTCTTGGCACATTTGTGAGCTGGAACAAGCGATGTTGATGCCCTGCACGTCCTGCAATAAAAAAGGAATACAACACAACCGTGTGTGGCGCCTTCAATGTTGGGAGCTCATTCATATGGATATGTTAGCGGCCTGTTAGCGACTTACCGGGATCCCTGCGATCGCTGATGAGTTTTCCTATCCGTTCACGTACGCCACGAGATTTTGGCAGCCGGCCACGCGATCCCGCGAGAGTGTGCGATCGCGAACACGTCATTCGGACGGGCCATCGGACATCTGCGTTCGCGAACAGGAAATACGCATCGCGAACAGGCGGGACAAGTGAAACAAGATAGCCGCGCCAATTGGCGACCGCATGGGCAACTTCGCAAGATATTTCCCCCTGAGCACGCAAACAGCGTCCCCAAACAGGAAAAGCACATCGCGAACGGGCGGAACAAGCAATTCCGCGTGCTCAGGGAATTCTGCGTAGCTCACAGAGATTTTTTACATCTTCGCGGAACTTCGTGTAACGCGACTACGCAAATTCCGCCCAGGCCTAGATACAAGCACACACTCAACCATACAGCCACTCTCACAATCACTCACTCTCACATATCGTCATTTATATACTCCAACACTCACATATACTGCCTTTCACCTATGTAGTTGCTCACTCATGTACCACTGAGACATCTATTCACTCACCAACACACCCATACACACACTCACCCACCCATACAGCCCTTCACACATGCAGTCTTGAACCCATACACCCAGTGAATCACCCACTCACACATCTACGCACAGAGTCACACAGTCCCCACCCACCCACACAGACACTCAGGCACCCATACAGATTCTCAGAGAACCAATCAATAACCCATATAGACACTCATGTAGCAACTCACCAACCAATGCAGCCACTTACACACCAACTAACAGACTGATACAGACATTCCCACAGTTTAGTCACTAACCCATGCATTCAGTAAGACACGTTTAATCACTCATACAATCAGTCACGCACCTACTAAATCATCCATTCAGACACTCATACACCCACTCATTCTTCAATACACCTTGGCATTAATATATATAAAACATCAGTGATGTCATCAGTGATGTCATTTGAGATGTCATCAGTGATGTCATCAGTGATGTCACTGACCATGTCATGAATGATGTAATATGTGACGTCGTCAGCAGTGCATTGCGGGGCGAGAGTTATAGTTAGCTCAATCTAACTATAACTGCCAAAATTCTCTGGTTTTGTACGAGTGAAATGTCCAACTACCTATAACGTCCCTGAAACCTGTGGTTTTTTCAGTGAATATATATAAATATGTATATATACATATATATATATATATATATATTTTTTTTTTTCTTCACTGAAACAAAGGTTAGAGGGACATTGCAGTTAGGCTGACATTAGGCTGACATTTCACTCATACAAAACCAGAGAAATTCAGCAGTCATAGTCAGCTGAGATAACTATAATTTGAGCCCCCAGCAATTCACTGCCTATGACCTCACATATTACATCACTTATGACATGGTCAGTGACATCACTGATGACATCCCAAATGATGTATTCTAGTTCGACCACTCTGTAAACATTGCAGCAAACTATATAGCGTTTTAGAAATTCTCTGGCAAAGGGAACATTTGCAAAGCAGGGGGCGTGGCTTCGATACTGAGATCGATGGCCGCACTTCTATGAAGCTCCGAGATCCCTTGGGCTTCTGCCCCGAATACATATGTTTAAAATCGGCATACCGGTACAGAACCGAGGCGTTTACCATCATGCCATCAAGCAGCGGAATCGACAGCATAAGGGATAAGAAAAGAGGGCGATACGAGAGGAGGCCTGCACACCGAGCGAAGCAGCGCCCTCGATTGCTGGGAGCGGCCGGCTGGCAGTAAAGGTGTGGCGAAAGACGGGAGGTGTGCCTCGCAGAGAGTGCGGCAGAATCTGTGCCGGGACAAACGAGAGGAGGAATGCGGATGACCGGTATCACTCCACTGGCTTAGGGAACACTGCGAAGGTGCCAGCGCTACAGCTGAGAGTGCGGATACAGCGGGCCCGAGAGCCGCCAGGGCGGGACGGCAGCAGGCTACAGCGGCGTGATAAGAGTGCGATTCCCACCGAGTTAAAGGTTCCCCCCCTGCGCCTAGCCCCCTCTCCAAGGCTTGATAAAGAAAGTGGGCATCAACAGATTCTTTGCCTCCTCTGATCAGCATGGCAGGGAGTCATATTCACACGCTATGAATAAATGCAAAGAAGACATCAGAGGGCTAACAGTGGTGGCATGTGAGTAAAGAACGTTGAGAGGTTGAAGAGCATGAGGACTGGGGGCGACACAACGGAACTGGAACTGCTGGGGTCGGACATCAGCAAGAGGGTGTGGAACAGTGAGGTGTTGGACAACGAGGAGGCAGAAGAGGATAAGCCTGCTGAAGTGGTAATAGTAGCCCATTGCTCAGTGGTAAACAGCAGAGCTGGAGGGCCCTCACTCAACCCCAGTAGGTTCTCCTAGCTGGGAGAAGCGCATACATCGTCAGGGGCAAGTAGCAGCTAGCTGGCGATTAATGGGCGGTACAAAACAGAACAAGATTAATGATCATAGCACCTCCGAAAAGTAACGCAATACCACACAAGCGATACACCAAGCTCCCTCTGCTGTATGGTAAAGTCCGACAGTGGGGTAAGGCGCTGGACTATAGGGGACTCCCTAGCAACTGCTGAGAGTTTTGGAGGAACATTTAAGAACATATTGGCTAAGTGGCGTACAAGACCCAACTCAGCATAAATTGACCCACAGTCCTGTGAGTATAATGTCGGGGGGCAAAGGGGTGATAGGCACCCTTCAGACCAAATTGGACAAATTTATTGCGCAGAAGCGGACCGACTCAGCCGTTACCGACAAAGAGAGCGACGATCTGGCGCAGGGACCGGAAAGTGAAGAACCTTCGTAGAAGGAAATTGTGGCGGCCATAGTTGGAATACGTACCTCGCTGGAGACTAGGATGAATACGATAGTGACAGAAGTGATGTTGATCAGGGCTGATATGAATAATATCAGCGAAAAAGTGAGGAACGTGGAGGTGGTCGAGGCGGAGCTCAGTAGTGAGTCCAGAAAGATGCAACATGATATAAAGGATCTACAAGCCTCCAGTCAAAAAATGAAAAAGTTCCTTGATGAATATAAAGGGCGGTCCCGAAGGAACAACGTTAGAATAGTTGGGGTCCCGGAAAAGGCGGAAGGAGTGCCAGCTGATCTATTTGTAGAGAAACTTATATGCAACTATCTCAAGCCGAAAGCGCTGTCAACCTTTTTTACTGTGGAGAGAGCACATAAGGGCCCCGGGGGCAGGCCCAAACCGGGTGCCCCTCCCAAACCCATGTTGGCCAAACTATTAAACTACAGAGACTGCAACAACATATTGCAAACGGCCCATACTGTGCCACCGATCAGATATGAGAACAGTGAAATCTCCTTTTATCCTGACTTCACGATAACAGTCCAGAAGAAAAGGAGAACCCTTATGGAGATCAAGAGACAGTTGCGTGAGAAAGGGATTACATATTCCATGCTGTTTCCAGCGAAGCTTAGGGTCGAAGCAGATGGGAAACCATGGTTCTTCGACACGCCAGAATCAGCGGCGGATTGGCTGGAGGGGTGGAGACCCGCGAGAGATCACAACTCGAGAAAAGGGAAAGATCATGGTGGAGCGGCAAAACCCCCCCACCAAGGAGGACGACGAGAGGCCATGACAAAGGAGGATGAGGGAGAAGGAGCATATGGCTGAGAATCGGAAGCACCCAGAATGACTATGGATCTACATAGAACTGAGAACGATAAGTGACTAACTGGTATTGGTCTCGCTGCTTTTGCATGCTGGTGAAAATTGGTGGGAATGGGGCGGAGATGGGGGATCTGACTCGGGCCCCCCGTAACCTTACTTTAGTTAGTTTGTTTGGGGCGACAGGCACTCTGCATGGTTGGGGAAGTGGGCAGTTCAATGCCCAGAGTGAAGGGGAGCAGGGTGGGTGGTTCAGAAGTTTATCTGTTAGTTGTATGTTTGTTCATTGCAGATTCACATGAAAACTACACAGTCACTGAAAAGTCGAAGCCAGGCATAGTCAGGCAAAAGGGGGTGAGTGGACAGAGAGAGGCCCCTGTCCTCCCTCTCATGATGTGGACCCCTCGGAGAGGTAGCATGCAAATAGCTAGGGTCGGGATGTGGGCGAGTGGTGATTACCTTCATGGGATCCATGGATGAAAAGAAATTTCAATTATTGTCATGGAATGTAAATGGGATACAAGATAAGCTGAAAAGAGGGGTAATACTACAGTTTATCAAAAGACAAGCTCCGGAAATAGTGTTGCGCCAAGAAACCCACTCAGTGGGTAATTTGAATAAAGCCCTGAATAGGTGTGGGTATAATTTAATAGCACACTCTGGGTTCACCAGGGGCTCGAAGTGGATGGGAATATTGAAGAAGAGGACCTTTTCCATGACAATTGATCAGGTGTATACAGATTGCTTGGGAAGGTATACAGCAATATCAGGGAGCTGGGAGGGCGAAGCTCTCACTATAGTATCGGTGTACCTACCGCCAGGCCTACAAGAAGCTGCACTGAGGAACTTAGGGAAGGTGATGTTAACACTCCCCAGCGGGAAATTAGTGATGGGGGGACTTTAACTCTGTAATATTGGGTAGTCTAGATCGTTATCCACCCAAGGTTATAGGAGCATCGAAGGCAGTGTTCCCACATTTCCTGGATGCAATGGGGCTGATGGATGTTTGGAGAATCCATCATCAGAATGAACTGAACTTCACTTTGTACTCTGGGGCCCATAATAGCTTTTCACGTCTTGATTATGTCCTCATTCTGGCGGACCAGGTCAGGTATATTCAACAGGTCAGACACTTGGCGAGAGGCATCTCTGATCATTCCCCTGTTTGGGCACAGGTCGAAATAGGGAAAGGAAGCAGTACCAGAGTAGCACCTATAAATCCATGGTACTTTTGTAACCCCAAAATTAAACAAAAGCTCACCCAAGAAATTGATTACTATTTCAAGGAAAATGAAGGTTCGGTAGACTCGGCACAGACCCTCTGGGAGGCTTTCGAGACGGTGATAAGTGGGCATGCAGTGTCTCAGATAGCAGGAGCAAAGAGGTAAAAAAACGCTGAATTACAGCGATTAGAGCAGGAAGTAATAAAATTGGAAAATGAACTTACTGCGCAAGCTGAGCCTGATAGTACACATATCCTTAAGCTAAAACAAACAGAATATAGAAATGTAGCGAGTGACATGGCAAGAACATTAGAGAGGCATTAAATAGGACGTATATATGAGCTGGGTGATACAGCCGGGAAACTGTTGGCCTGGCTTGACAAAAGAGAGATGGCGTATCGACTAGTCACGGAACTGGTCATTGATGATGAGACCAGTATAAGGGACACACAGGATATAGCGAATGAATTCGCAAGACACTATAAGCAGCTCTATACCTCTAAAGTCACGAGGCAGGAAAACGATACAAAGGAACTATTGTCCGAAATGCAACTGTCGATGCTATCGGACGAGGATAAAACAGCACTTGATAATGATCTAGCTCAGGACGAAATAGCTCAAGCCATTCGAACCCTTCAATCAGGGAAAGCGATGGGCCCAAATGGTCTACCCATTGAGCTTTACAAATTATGACCAGATAGACTAGCCAAATACCTAAAGACCATGTATGAGGAGAGCCTGGAAAAGGGATGTCTCCCACGAGATCAGAGAACCGCCGCATTAGTTGTGATACATAAAGAGGGGAAACTTAAGCATAAATGCTCGTCATATAGGCCTATATCATTGCTGAATGCTGAGGTAAAAATACTGGGCAAACTGTTGGCCATCAGGTTGGTCCGGGTGATCTCCGGACTGGTCCACTTGGATCAGTCTGGATTTATGCCGGCAAGAAATACCTCAATTAACCTACGGGGCTTGCATGGGGTCATGGGTAGGGTTGAAACCCTGAGAGAAGAACCAGTGGTGGTATCCCTGGATGCCACCATGGCGTTTGATACTATAGAGTGGTCGTACTTATTTTCAGTTTTGGAATGGCTCGGATTTGGCCCGAAATTTATCAATTGGGTGTGACTCCTGTACACAGGTCCTATTGCCTAAGTGGTTTTCAACAACAACAAATCGGCTGCTTTCCAGCTCCATAGAGGGACGTGACAGGGGTGTCCGTTGTCCCCACTGTTATTCGTTCTGACACTTGAACCGCTAGCCTGTTGGATTCCTGGACGCCACCATGGCGTTTGATGCTATAGAGTGGTCGTACTTATTTTCAGTTTTGGAATGGCTCGGATTTGGCTGAAATTTATCAATTGGGTGTGACTCCTGTACACAGGTCCTATTGCCTAAGTGGTTTTCAACAACAACAAATCGGCTGCTTTCCAGCTCCATAGAGGGACGTGACAGGGGTGTCCGTTGTCCCCACTGTTATTCGTTCTGACACTGGAACCGCTAGCCTGTTGGATTCGGGGGTTGAGATGAGCTGAAGGCTGGGCGGATCGTATATCTCTATATGCTGATGATATCCTGCTATACTTGGCCTCACCATGGAGTTCGCTACATAGAGTCCTTAATATATTCACTAATTTTGGCACCTATTCAGTATACTCAATAAATTGGACAAAGTCAGTGATATTTGTGCTGTATGGCAAACCTCCAGCCCTTCCCAGAGACTGCCAGGTGACAATCGCTAAAGAGGGGTTCAAATATCTAAGGATATATATTACTAAAGACCCAAGGCTCAATTATACTTTCCATTTGCTGCCACCGTTACAGCGGCTAAGGCACGATGTGGAACATTGGAAGGCGCTGCCGCTTTCCCTACTGGGAAGAGCTGCGCTCTTCAAAATGATGTCATTACCACGTTTCTTATACATCCTCCATAACTCACCAGATATAGCCCCGGCGTCCTATTTTGCAGCTGTGGAGAGCACTCAGAGAGCGTTGCTCTGGGGCAGCAGCCCACCACGTATATCATTCCCAAAGCTGGTGCAGGCTTGGTACAACGGAGGAATTGGTTTACCAAACATTAAATAATATTACTGGGCGGCTCAATTAGTGGCCATCAACCATTGTATCTATCGACCACCAGATGATCCAGGTTATGCAATGGATAGGTGGCTCCTACCAGGAAGTAACCACACAAGAGCACTGTATTCCAAAACCAAGAAGCTAGGACTGATAGGTCCCACACTCCACACAGTACAGGTGTGGCATATGGCACAGAGGAGCATGGGATGGGCACAGACTATAACCCAAGCCACTCCACTGTGGGACTCGGAAAAATTGGAATCCCTTTGGAGATCAAAAGGGTTTGATAAATGGGACACTATAGGGATATCGCGGGTGGGAGACCTCTGGAAAAAGGGAGAAGTAATGCCGTTTGAGACACTGAAACAAGACTATGAACTAGCAGAGACCAAGAGGTACAGATACCTGCAAGTCCGACATGCCTTGAACACTGCAAAACTGGGGGCGGCGACCCCTCCGGAGGCTTCACCTCTGGAGGATAGACTCCTGGACGGCTACATACCACGTAAGGCAATCTCTCTGACCTATTCTAAACTGATCAACAACTCACCTAACCTCCTCTTGAAACTCCGTGATAAGTGGGAGAGAGATTTGTTAGAATTGGAGGATGGCGGGAGGCATTAGCATCGCCTAAGGAGGCAGCAATATCATCAAAACTCAAACTTGTGCAATTGAAAGCTTTGCACCGAATATACTTTACAGGGCCCACTTTGGTCAAGATAGGACAAAGAGAGGACCCTAATTGTAGAAGGCAATGTGGTCAGGAGGGCACCTTCATGCATATAATCTAGGACTGTCCGCTTATAGGCGAGTATTGGAAAAAGGTGGTTAACTGTATGAGGAAGTGTCGGGAGTATGCCTGAAACCAGAGCCTAAATGGTTTTTGCTGAATGTGTGGGAACCCACGGACCTGGGGAGTAAGGAGAAGATGTGGGCAGCTCTGGGAGCAATGGTTGCTAAAAGAAATATAGCAAGGAAATGGGGGGCGCAAGAAGTGCCGACAGTAAAAGAATGGAGTAACGATATGCATTGGTGCATGTTCCGTGAGAAAACAGTTTATGTGTCCAGGGGGTGCCCCATAAAATGGATGCAAATATGGGGAAAATGGAACTCTTATAGAGGAGAAATATGCACACTGCCCAAAATGCCGACACTGCCTACCACGGAAAAACTGGAGATATAAAGTGCAAACACTATAAAATGTGGGTAGATTTCTTGATGATAAGGAATCAACTGCACCATACTACTGTCATAAATGAAAGTGAACATGGCTATAATGTGAATCTGCATTGCTATTTTTTGTGTTTATATTCAATAAAAAGAAATTTAAAAAAAAAACCTTTGCAAAGCAGTTGACCCCTGTACTGTTGTTGAATTGTTACCTACAATGTTTTCATCATTTAGTAGTTTCTTGTTCTTTGACACTTTGCAATTTACCTTCTGTAATGCCTTTTGTTCATTATCTATATTGTCTTTTGTTATTTTTTGCTTTGGACAGATTACTCATTTCTCATAACCTGGGTACTGGCCTAAATGAGGACTAAATGCTCTTCTTAAACGATTATACTCCTTTGCGCAGCATGCATCAGCACAAATGTTTTTCTCATCAAAATCAATCAAATACAAACCGGACAATGTTCTGATTTGTGATAGTGCTACATTTGATATGACATTACTTCTATGAATCGTGAGTGCTGCAAATATTTACCAAAGCAGCATCTACACTTAACCCTTGTGCTTTGTGGATTGTTACAGCATATGCTAGTGACACTTGAAACCGTTTTCGCTGCACATATAAGTCTTTGACTAACTAGAAACGTACAACACATTGACCAATCTGCTTGACACCGTCAACCTCATCAAATTTTATGAGCAAGTGTTCCAAGTCATTTCTGTTTGCATAATTAACAAAATGTATAACTTTACCCATTGCGCCAGTTACTAGCCCTTCTTCAACATTTAAATTTTGATGCAGTATTACACAAGCATTTCTGAAGACATGTGACCATTTCTCTAATCACACAGTTTTGGAAACAGACTTCTCTGAAGTGTCCAATTTTGATTGCAGTTTTTCTGTTAGTAGAACTGTAACTCCTAGGTGTTCTATTTTATCACTTGCTATAATTTCTTTATCTTCTTTTTCGAATATTAGCAATTCTTCATTTAGTTTACAACACTCTTGAAGGGTTGGCATCAAACAAATGATAGACTTCTCTTCTTTAATGAAATTATGCATTAGTTGAGCAGCTGTAACATTAGATGGAAATAGATTTTTCATAAGACAGGTTTGTAATGCAGTTGTCCTTGTTTTGCGAAAACTCCCACTTTTCTATCCTTGAGTATATTTCCGCATTCTGCATCAATTGCTTTTATTATTTTTTTTATTTTATTTGTTTCTTACATTTTACATAACATAGCTCGTTGTATCATAGTAAGTTTCACATAATAACTGATGTACAGAATTAAAAACGAAACAAGCATTTTTGCATGTACAAGAAGCACAACACACTGGTTGAGAAGTAAAAGTGTTCAAGACATAATAGTAAACGTTCTTCACATTATGCATAGTAACAAATCTCAGCAGGGATATGTAGACTTAGGAATGATTGATTCTTTCCACACCACCTTCTGGCTCTCCCGTCTCTTTCCCAATCAGATATGGCTGGTATAACCCCCAGTAACCCTGGGGGGACTCTGTGGTGGAAGGAGCTCATTGTATACATCAGATTGAGTGTTGCAATAAAGCATATCAACATTCCATTCATAGATTAGTGGAATGGGGCCCTTTGCCCAGTGCATGGCTACTCTGCGCTTTGCGAGTAACAGTTCCATTGCTACCAGTTTTCTGCCGCTGGCCTCTATCTTCTTGTCATACACCAACAACACGACTAGGGGGCTAGGTACCAACTGCTGCTGCACAACCTCACTCAATATCGAGTATTCTTGCCCCCAGAATCCTAAAATACTGGGGCAGTACCATGCCACATAGATGAACCGAGCCTCCTGCTCCCCGCACCTGTCGCATGTCTCCGAGGTCCGCAGTCCATAGCGAAACAATCTGCTGGGAGCGTAGTACACCCTATTGATATATTTAAAATGAATCAGGCGATGCCTGCCATTCAGGGACACGCGTCTCATGGCTTGGCAGCAGTATGACCAGCATTTGTCATCTATTGGCATGTCCAAGTCCCTCTTCCATTCCTGTCTGGCTTTGTGTAGCTGTGTTTTCCTAGATTTCTGAGCTAGGGAATATAACACTGTGATTTGTTTTACTCAGGAGGTTGCCTTGATAATGTGGGAAAGCGCAGGAAGTGTAGTAGGTTCCTGCATATCCTCTTCTCCCACTAGTTCCTGCCATGCATGCCTGGCCCTAAAGTATTGAAAACTGTCCAGCACTGTGAGTTCTTGTATACCCTCGGATACGTCCTCCCAGCCGCATACCACCCCTTCTTGAAAGAAATCTCCCAACGTGTATATACCCAAGTGCTTCATTGTGCGAAGCACATCCTGTTCTCTGCCTGTCGGGAACCAGGTACACCAATCAAGCGGTATTAGCGGGAGGTACATGAGTGCACCTGTCTGGGTGTCTAGTATTCTGTGCCATGCATGTGCAGTGGAATTGAGTGAGTCCAGAACTCCGTGTCTTCAGATTGGGGATTTAAGTAAGATCTGCGGTAGTATGTGGGAATCTGCAGCGTCTCCCTCAATGGACAAATGGGGCAAGTCTAGGGGGCCTTGGATCCATGTGTATGTGTGTGAGGCCAGAGCCACCCTTTAGTATAACTCTAAGTCTGGCGCGCCCAGTCCTCTGGCAGCGTACGGAAGAGTTAGTGAGTCCCATCGAACCATCGGTTGTTTTCCGGCCCAGGCGAGTTTAATCAAAAGTTTGTGCAGGTTAGCAAACTTAGTGCGTGGCAGCAGGATGGGAATGTTGACAAATAGAAATAAGCAGCGGGGAAGGATCACCATCTTCATCAGAGAGATGCTCCCCAAACAATGAGAGTGGAAGCCTAATCCACCTGTTAATATCATCCTCTAGCCTTGAAATAGCCCTCATGTAATTCTCTGCAATCACCACAGCCGGATCAGTGTGGATCTGTATTCCCAGATAGTGAATCGGGTCTGAAGTCCATTGCATAGGAAAACCTATCTGAGTGGGGGTTGTCGCCGGAGTTAGCGGGAAGTTTAACGATTTCGATGAGTTGATCTTGAGTCCGGATAGCCTCCCAAACTGCACCACCTCTGACAGAACTGGGTTAATATTGGTCCTGGGGTCGCGGACATATAACAAGGTATCGTCCGCATATGCTGAGATTATTAGTTGGTATCCCGGGAACCGTAGCCCTCTGTGTCTGTGATATTCGCACATCGCACAAGCCAGTGGCTCAGCTCCCAGTGCATAAAGGAGAGGGGACAGCGGGCACCCCTGACAAGTCCCTCTGGAAATAGCTTTAGGAGCTATTACCTCCTTACCCAGTAGTATCCTGGCCGTGGGGAGGGTGTAAAGTGTTGTAACTAATTGGATAAAAATATCCCCCACTCCTATTCTCCTCAGTACTCCCCTCATAAACGCCCACTCTACAGAATCAAACACCTTCTCGGTGTCTAAAAAGACTAGAGCAGCCTTGACTTCCGGATCTGGTCTTTAAATTGTACCAAAAATGGTTCATAGATTAAGGGTTAGGTTACGCCCGGGAACGAATCGCGCTTGCTCTGGTCGCACAGTCGCACCAAAAGTGGCACCAATGGAGTCAGGCGGTTAGCCAATATTTTAAGCATATATCTTAGTGTCTGCATTTAACAAGAAAAGGAGTCTGTATGATGAACAGGCTTCAGGTGGCTTCCCTGGTTTCAGTATCATAATTATCAGTGCCTCTCTGATAGAGGAGGGCATTGTCCCTGACTGTGCCATATGTTCGAATAACCCCATGAGGTGAGGAACCAGTTGGTCCTGAAAAGCCATGTAGAATGCAACTGTAAGTCCGTCCATGCCCAGAGTGCTGCCAGTGCGCATAGACTTAATGGCTGCCTTGACCTCACCTGGTGTGAGCGGGGACATAAGGTATTCTTTGTGAGTGTTTGTGAGCCATGTCATCTGTATGTGCTCCAGATAATCCTGTATAGCATTGTCTTCTGGAGGGGATCTGGAGGTATATAGTTGGGAATAGTACCCACGGAATCTATTCGCTATATCTTTTCTATCGTATAGCAGCAGGCCGTCCTCATCTAGTATCTCTGTGATGGTATCCTCTTCACTTCGAGGGCGTAATATAGCTTCTAAGGTGGCTCCCGGTTGTTCTCCCTCGCCATAGACCCTAGCCGCTGCATATTTACAAAGATGTTTACCTTCCCTGTCCGCTGTGTCCTGAAATTCCTCAAGCGCAACTTTTATATCCCCCAACTTACTAGCATCTCCTGTCCTTTGGAAGGTTTGTTCAAGCGCTAGAATCTCCTTCTCCAATTGCGTCAGTCGGTCCCTTAATGACCGGAGTACTCCAGCGTGCTTAGATATAACAATACCACGGTTATAAATGTTGAAGGCCTCCCAGATAATGGCTAAACTGTCTACAGACACCACATTTTTTTCGAAGTATACCTCTATCGCTGTTGCAATTTCTGCAGTGAATACAGGATCCATTAGTGAATATGGGGGGAACCTCCAAAGAAATACCCTTGCCTGTTTGATGAGGCATTTTAAGTTCAATTGGACAGGAGCATAATCTGAATAGGTATTAGGGTGTAGGGTGCACATCTCCACCTGCGATTATAGCCTTTCAGACGCAAGCCAGTAGTCAATTCCCGTGTGTATGTTGTGGGGGGCGGAGTAGTGCGTGAACACAGCAATATTGGGGAAGCGTTGCCTCCACACATCCACCAAGTCTAAGTTCTCAATGAGCTCTAGGATGGCTCCAGCCGCAACCGAGCGATGCCGGGCAGGCCCCTTTGATCGATCTCTGAGTGGATCTAGGATACAATTAAAATCCCCACCTATTGTTAAAGGGATGTCCCTGTTGCGCAGCAAGATAGCACCAAGGCTATGATAGAAATGCGGGTCATCGTAGTTGGGCCCATACACATTGACGATCTTGACTGATAACTCATCTTTCTGACAGCACACAATAATGTACCTCCCATTTGGATCTATCTCAGGTGCATGTACTGTGATCCCCGACTAAGAGTTCACCCATATTAACACTCCTCTAGCGTGAGATGTGAAACCTGCTGTGCTGATCTTGCCCTGAAATAGTTTTTGGTCCAGCATATTACTCTGGGGTGGCAAGTGTGTCTCCTGGAGCAGGGCCACAATTATCTTGTGTGAAAATAGTGGAGCGGTGCACTACCAAAGAGTTTTCTTCAATAAATCCAAATGTTCATTTTGTATAGTGGTTTATCAATCCTTTATTTTCAATATCAAAATGTGCAAATTCCAGCCAACGCGTTTCGTTCATACATAAAATGAACTTCTTCAGGGCTGAAAGTTATAATACATAAAAGAAAACATAAGTATAAAAATATATATACATATGGTGTATTCACACAATATGCTTTTACTTTAAAAACGAGAGAGAAACTATATACAAAGGCAAAGGTTATTTCATTAGAAGGTGACTCTAAACACAAGAAAGGAAACCTAATGGGGGTGGGAAAAATACAAAACAAAAATGGAAATTCATGGTCGACAATATGTCACTTCAAGTTGAAGAAAAAACAGACAAAATAGGGTGAAGGGGAAAAGAAAATGGGGGGCGGAAGAGTAGGGGTTGAAGACAAGAATAGAGGGAGGAAAAAACATGGAAATATAAAAATATAAATATATATATATATAAAAGGGCAGACATTAACAATCTTATACATATTTTGTAATGTAATGTCCAGTGAGCATTTGGTCTGTAAATAGATATGTAAATCAAAATAGATCAGTATCAGTTGTTAATTAATAGCAACAACGGTGTCAGGAGCTATTGTCATTAGTGGGTCTATACAGTTCACCCTAAGCGTAGCTCATAGTGTCCAAGTAAACAAGTAACAGTTAGTCCAGGGCCTAAGTAACAGCACATGATTGGAGAAACCTTTGAGCCATACAAATACGAGAAAAAGAAGACCAAAATAAAACAGAGAAAAGGCACTACATGTACCTACCAAATGGTGATGTGAAGAAGACGCAGGAACACAGAGGCAATGAAGAGCCCTTGATCTGAGATATTTCAAATTCCTGCTGTCGACGCACAAGTATTTACATTTTAAAGGCTACCATGATAAGTGCCTGATGGTTGTATCTCTAAGAAAGTAAAAGAAAATGTATTAAAAAACAAGGAGCGACATAGTGCGTAGACACTAAAGATTTATAGGGAATAAGCACCGGTACCAGAGAAATAATATTAATATATACAGGCACCAAAAAGTGGCATGACATTGAGGTCATAATAGTTAAAGAAAAAGAAAAAGAAAAACTGTGTCCAAGTGAAGGACGGCTTGCTGGCTGGGCAATAGAAAAGGATGGCAGTGAAAGGCATGTAACAATAAACCTATGGAAGGAGAGCAGACCCACTTGGCAAGCTTCATGATCAAAAACATGAAAAGCTGGTGAAGTAGTAAGATTAAAACATTACAAAGCGGTCTCCTGAATATATGCGCAGAAGCGCCAATTATACCAAAGGTATAAATAAAACAGTGACGCGCTGCAATCACCTATTTAAAGGCAATACAATCTAAAAGAGACTAAATGCTTAGGCTTGTAGTGATGTACAAATCACATCCACGTGGTTGCATTATTTGCAACCCAAAAGACAAACTTAAAGGAACAGTAAATAAATAAAGTGAAAGAGTTCCTTGAGTATAAACAAGCTGCTAAGTAACAAATTAAATAATATGAAAATCACATTACAATGAATGCGCTGTAAATCATTCTTAGGCATAAGTTAAAGAAATAGAATAACAGAGTTATTAAACTAAAAGGAAGAAAGTCATAAAAAGTAAGGTTGAAAAACAAACACCATAGCCAGAAACTAGTCATAGTAGCCAAGAGGTTCTTACAAGAACAGGTAGAGATCTAAATACCTGGGGACACAGTCCTGTTATTATCGTCCGGTCGGCAGTCAGTGTTGAACTGGCCGGTCCCACTCCCTGGTTAATATAAGCACCATGAGAATGGGCGGGAAAGTAATCGGTGAAAGAACACCGAAGAAAGACTGTAAGGGAAGAACGGTGGCCAGCAGAAATGAGGATGAATCCGCTTTTCCAATAGGTGATAAGGCTGGGGGAAGTGCCAGCACAAGTGTGTGTCATTATAAACAGAGGAGAGAGGTAGTGTCAGCACAAGAAATAAATAGCAAAAAGGTTGCTCAAACCTTCCTTATTACAGAAAAAAGAGAGTCAGCACAAGTCATGGTTGAAATAATGTAATTAATAGCCAATATAGGAAAGAAAAAAAATGAAAAAATGAAGTATCGAGAGGAATACAAAAAGAATGAAAAGATCAATAAGAGATTGGCGGCTAAGTTCTCAATGAGCTCTAGGATGGCTCCAGCCGCAACCGAGCGATGCCTGGCAGGCCCCTTTGATCGATCTCTGAGTGGATCTTGGATACAATTAAAATCCCCACCTATTGTTAATGGGATGTCCCTGTCGCGCAGCAAGACAGCACCAAGGCTATGATAGAAATGCGGGTCATCGTAGTTGGGCCCATACACATTGACGATCTTGACTGATAACTCATCTTTCTGACAGCACACAATAATGTACCTCCCATTTGGATCTATCTCAGGTGCATGTACTGTGATCCCCGACTAAGAGTTCACCCATATTAACACTCCTCTAGCGTGAGATGTGAAACCTGCTATGCTGATCTTGCCCTGAAATAGTTTTTGGCACAGCATATTACTCTGGGGTGGCAAGTGTGTCTCCTGGAGCAGGGCCACAATTATCTTGTACCGCCTCCAGTACGGTTTACCTTTCTTATTTTTCCTGTGGTCGTTCAACCCCCTTATGTTCCATGTTAGAAAGCGTATTGTACTACACATATTTAAATCCCCCTCCCCCGGCTTGCTGTGTGTTGTGTGTTACTGCATCCATCTATGAAGCTCCCTGCATTATACACATCCAAGCCGTTCAATGCATGACATAATTCCCAAGAACTCTGCTTGTCTCCCCACCCAACCACCCTCCCACCCCCTCCCACACTATGCAATACCCAACTGTGCATAGTCGAGGACCACCCTAACCCTCCGCAAACTACCCTCAAACCTAGAGAACTAGAAAGTGGTTAAACTAAAACAAGACTCTCCCTCTGTGGTTCACACAGTGGGGCAAATGTCTTCAGTCTCTGTTCCCAACTTACACCGGCCAGGGTTATAATTGTCTTGTCCAGGATAGAGCAGCAGATAAAGAGTGACCTCACCTGCTGCACCATTAGGTGTGCCCGCAGTCCCTGCTGTGTCATTCTTACACCTATGAGGCTTTGTCGTCACTTCCCGACCTAGGGCTATTCTTAGAACGGTTGAGGTTCCAGTGCTTAATAAATTGCGATACTTGAGAGTGGTCTGTAAAAATGTGCATTTTCCCATTGACTATAACACGGAGCTTCGCTGGATAGAGCATGTTGTAGTCCAATTGTAGCTCTCGAAGTTTCCTCTTTACAGGAGTGAAGAGCCGTCTAGCTTCTTGCACATGCTGCATGAAGTCTGGGTACAGGGACACCGCCATACCCTCATACTGTAGCTCTTTCACCTTCTTGGCATTACGAAGCGTGCTGTCTCAGGCCCTGTAGTTTAGTAGTCTTGCTATGATTGGGCGCGGCGGGGCCCCCGGGGCAGGCCTTGGTGCAAGTGATCGGTGCGCCCTTTCCACCACGAAGATGGCAGTGAAGCAGTCTTTTCCCGGCAATGTTATGAGTAGGCGCTCCACAAAGAGCTCCATATTTGGGAATGTTTGTGGATTCCTCTATGCCTACTATCTGGAGGCCTATGCCAGGAGCGGGCTTCCAAGTCCTCCGTCCTGGCCTGAACGTTGTGTTTCTCAATGGAGCTGTGCGCTAGGGACGTTGAATTTAAGGTATCCTCAGCATCTGAAATGCACTGTTCAACTGTATCTAGTCTTTTCACATGTTTGTTCAGCCTTTTGGACATCCTGTCCATCCGGAAGGTTAATGCATCTATTTTACCATCTTTATTATTCAAGCTGTGCTGCATGGCTGCCAATATTTGCTTGAGGTCTGAGTCCTGAGCCGCTTCGCCTGCCTCCGACCCTGACTCGAAGGCATTTTTATCATGGTCCTGTTGCCTCTGTGACTTTCTAGGCTAAACTGAAGTTTGGATTACACCTCCTCTGGCTTCCCCATGCTGCCTGCTCATTGTCTATGGCAAGCGTCACCAGACCTCCAGGAGTGCAGCAATGCCCCCTCGAACCACTGTTCAGCCTAGCGCGGGCCAAGACCACGGCTCTGTAGATGCTTGTTGCCTGGGGCAGTAGCAAATTTGGGAGTGCAGGCTCTGGCTTCACCGGCAGCAGCAGGCACAACAACAGAAAGGCACCGGCAATTCAGGAATGGCTGCACCCCCAACCCCCTCAATGAGCTCCGATGATAGGTCCCAAAAATGCGATTAATGGCCATCAGGTAGTCTTAGATCTGCCCAACGAGAGCCAGAGACCTTGTGCGCCCCTCTGCCTCAATCCGCCACCAAGAGCACCGCGTCCTCTGCCCCCGGGGCAGCGGCAACAGGATAGCTACCAGGGGGGAAAACTGTAGGTCCTGAGTAAGCCCGCAGGAATTTCAGTGTTCCCAGGCTCTGCAGGGCTTCGCAAGTGGCTCGCAGGGTTCCTCTATGCTTCACCTCCCAGGGCGCAAATTTTGCGACGAGGATGCAGAGTATTAGTCAGGATTCTGCAGGATAGTTGACTGGTTGCCGTGGAGTGACTCTAACTTGCGGCCATCTAAGAGCCAGGCAAGCTCCGCCCCCCAAACCGCATCTGATGCTTGACGCATACTTTTTACTAACTCTTTGTACTAAGAGTTTTCCCAAATGTTTACATTTACAATACTTCCTAGTGAATTCCTTATTTCGTTATGTAGTACTGTCTTTAAAACAGGTTTTCCTTTAGTTGGTGTTAGTTGTAGCAGATCTCCAAACACTATTAAGCAGTTTCTACCAAATAATACATCGTAGTCAGTTTTTAAAATCTGCTGCATTCTTAAATGTATAAAAGCAAGCATTAGGTTTGAAACAATGGCGACTTCATGAATAATGAAAAGCTTCAATTTCTCTAATGCTCTTGCTACCTCATGACAAGCATCACCAGACAATTTGTTATATTCCAATTTTTTGTCATGTTCAACAGGTAGCATTAATAATAGATGAAGGGTAACTCCTTTAATATTACGTGCAGCAAATCCTGTTGGTGCAGTAACTACACATGACAAATTAGAATCTGTAGTCTTCTGTACATACGTTCTGACTGCTTTAATCAAGAAGCTCTTCCCAGTTCCAGCTTGGCCACTTATACTTATATATATTAGAACTGGTTTGTATGTAGAACATTCACACTCATTTTTTCATGCAGGAAATCATGTACTACTTTATCTTTTACTTCATCAAACATGTCTTTGTGATTTGTATTCAATTGTTGTATTATTTGTTCTAAATCCACAGTTTCCTGTCTTGCTTCCTATATTGCATTCTCCACCTAATTCATAGCTATAGCAGCTTCATTTTGAATAATTGGTTCTCCAAGAGGATCTTGACTTCCAGTTGATGAACTTTGGCTATGCTGAGAACTTTCCCATGCTATCTTATCAGCAATTGTTTCTTCTTGTTCAATCTCTTCTGTCAACATTTGAAGATAGACTTGAAACACTGAACACTCAATAGTGTTTTTTACAGCATTGAATGAGGCTTCATAACACTCAAAGGGGCCGATTCCGATTCAGGCCGGAAAACATACCGACCGACTCGGTACGGGAATATAGTCCGACCGACACGTACCAGCGTTGCCTGACCTGGGAAGTACGATAAAATGCATGTGATTCACGACCGACTCGTATGGAACACAAGCCGAACGACCGAACCGGACGGAAACAAGCTATCCGGCCGGGAAACCACGCGAATAGAAACGACCGACACGCACCAGGAATCAACCCGAACGAAACGTACCCGCAAACTCCGACCCGCGCAGTACGATGCAATGCGTGGAAAAACAGACCGAGGCGCACGGAGCGCAAGCCGAATGACCGACACGCATACAAAAGCCAGCCGAAGGATGCCAATACTCGGCGACCGACGCGTACGCCGCACAAGAAATGCGAGATGACTCGGAGAAGCTCGCACGAGACAACTGCAGCGTCCTACTCGGTCCGAAGAACGTCTCCTACATGCACAAAAATACTAAGGAAAAAAACAAAAAAAGGGCCAAACAAGCAATGACAAAGTCAATAAATACAGGGAAAAAAACATGGAACAAGGACACACCCCCAACTCCACCTATATAAAGGCCACAAATCCCTACCATGATCCTTTGCAAATTCAACTGACCTGCCAGCACAGAACACCATCACACAGCAACCACAGACACACGCACAGCTCATCCAT